>JAGQAX010000007.1:1295966-1700966 GCA_019142605.1 Cephalopholis sonnerati | reverse complement strand
GGAATAACAGGGAGGAGTTTAAGAGGTTTTAAAGCCATGTAAAAACTGCCTGTTCTCTGACCTGCTTTCTGCCCCACTGCTGTAGGTGTCCATTATTTACCATAGCAACGGCCACTGACACACAAACTCACAGACGGTGTATCCGTGTTCAAATCTCAAATGAAGACATGACAAGAGCAGAGCCTCCATTTTTAACAGCATGTAAACATTATATATCAGTGTTAGCTGTCTGTCATGTGCTATTCCAACCTTTACCACTAATACCACTGTTATACTAACAATGCTGCAACTGCTACTTCTACTACTGGTACTGCTAATTCTGCTACTACCAGTAGTAGTACTGCTTTACTATTTATCCTGTACATTTTCTGATTGTTTAGTTCCTCTACATACTTTTTAAGGCATGTTTTGAAGTTGTGAAGAATTGATCCGTTTCCTCTGGCTTTAGCGATAGATATAGTTGTGTTTCATCTGCATAACAATGGAAGTTTACCGAGTGACTTCTAACGATGTTACCTAAAGGAAGTATATATCAAGTGAATAGAATTGGTCCGAGCACAGAATCTTGTAGAACTCCGAAACAAACTTTAGTATGCAAAGATGATTAGTCATGAACATGAACGAACTGAAATTGATCGGATAAATAGGATTTAAACCAGCTTAGTGCAGAACCTTTAAGGCCAATAAAATGTTCCAGTCTCTGTAGCAGGATTTGATGGTCAATTGTGTCAAATGCGCCACTAAGATCTAATAAAACAAGTACAGAGATGAGCCCTTTGTCGGAAGCAATCAAAAGATCATTTGTAATTTTTTACTGGTGCTGTCTCCAGGGGCGGACCGGCCATCTGTGTGTTCTGGAGAATCACAGAACGGCCGCTACTCCAGGACGACCGGTGGCTGCCCGCCACATGAGGGTATAATGGCTGCGGGCCGTGGTACTTGCGCCACACAGTCATCACCTGTTTTTTCCCCTGGTAATCTACTGTTTCACACTACAGTCCGGTAGGTGGCAGCAATGCACCTTTAAGTTGGATGCCATCCGGCCATGCCCGCCAATGAAAATGAAGAAGAAGAAGAAAGTAAAGCGACTATATGAAATATGGATAACACTGTTAAAAAACGTAGAGGGTGAAGCCACTAAATGCCGCAAACTTACTGAAATGTTCAGCAGCAGCAGTACAGCCAGCAGCACAAGTTCATGTCAGTGTTAACAGCATCCAGGAAGTGAGTGGGGCCACATGTGATGATGAGGGACAGAGAGATGAGCTGGTGGAAGTTCCACACACAGATATAGGGCAAGTAAGTATGGAACATGAGAGAGGAAGAAAGAGTTACTTGCTAGGGCTGATGTTAGCAAATGTTATTCAGGTTGCTACATTTTTATCTATACCCAGTTTGTGTTGCTCAGTACAATGCAAAAAATGAAATGAAATAATGATTACAGTAGTTAAAACCGCTAAACTTTTCACATTTTAGCTGTAAAATGCCGCATGCAGCAGTAATATTAAGTTAAGATCAAGTTAAAATGTATATTTACAGCCTATCTACATTGTGATTTATCATAACTCATGCAGTACAATGTGTTGTGTGCTTCAGATACCTGTTTTGTATTGGTTCAGCCAGAGGGACTGTAGTATGATGAGACCTTCATTTCTTTGTGAGTATTCAAGTTAAACCGGAATACTATGCTCTTAACACAACATCTAGTCAACATCAGTGCTATTGATATAATTTGAATGGTATAGTATCATGAGCCATGATTAAAGTACTGTGACACCCGTGCCAGGCGTTGTTGAGTTTCCGCGCACCGAATGTTGTGGGCCGGGCCGAGTCAAAGTCCAGGGCTGTTTTTTAGTCCCAGTCTGTCCCTGGCTGTCTCTGTGCTATAATGCACTCTAAATTCTGACTGAAATTCCTCAAATAAATCATTGTCGTTACACAGCTGGTTTGCGATTACTTTCCCTAGGTTCGTTGAAAGAAAGGGAAGATTGGATATGGGCCTATAGTTGGCTAACACCTCTGGATCTAGAGTGGGCTTTTTTAATCAAGGTTTAATTACAGCTAACTTAAGACTGTGAGTAGTAATAAGGGGGCAGCTTTGCCCGTGCACATGAAATGCACGTGCGTCTATGTACGTGTGTTATGAATTATGAATTATTATTATGAATTATGATTGTGAAATATGATTATAAAATGTGATTTTTGATTATGAAATATGAATTATGATTATGAATTATGATTTATGATTCTCCCCCCCCAGCCCCCCGCTGGGACTTTTTTTTTTCCCCCACAGTAAAATCATATAAAATAAACAAATGGTTCTTCTTCTGATCCAAAGGAGCGGAAGGTAGCTGGTTGTGTGACAAGTGTTAATTCAACACCTCGGTGGCGGGATGTCCGAAAGCAGAGGAAATTAGAAAAAAAGAAACATTTTCCCACAGTAAAATCATATAAAATAAACAAATGGTTCTTCTTCTGATCTAAAGGAGCAGAAGGTAGCTGGTTGCGTGACAAGTGTCAATTCAACACCTCGGCGGCAGGATGTCCGAAAGCAGAGGAAATTAGAAAAAAAAGAAACTTTTTCCCACAGTAAAATCATATAAAGTAAACAAATGGTTCTTCTTCTGATCTAAAGGAGCGGAAGGTAGCTGGTTGCGTGACAAGTGTTAATTCAACACCTCGGCGGCAGGATGTCCGAAAGCAGAGGAATTAATAATGCATGGCTGTTTCAAAGCATGCATTTATTTTAGTTTTATTAGATGACGAATTAGAAAACAAGAAACTTTTTCCCACAGTAAATCAATACAGTTTCTGAAAAAACTATTTTTAAAAAGAGCTGCAAACATTTCTAGTCCTAAGTGTGTGTGTGTGTGTGTGTGTTAAAAGCATTGTCCAATTCTGAAGTTTTAACAACACAGTTCACGGAGGCTTTTCTTTAATCTGAAAGTACATTTAACTAAGCAGACTATCGATCGCGTATATATTTTAAACTGTGATGAAAAGCTGATTGGTATTCCAAAGCAATGCAAGGGGGGCGCCTGGATGTCCGAAATCAAAGGAATTATGAATGTACGGGTGTTTTTACGACGTCCCCCCTGCTGTGCAGCATCTGTTTGGGGTGATAAATGTTCAGACAGGCCCGGGCAAAACACGTGAAGAAAGTACAGTACACTGTAACAAATTGCTGTAATATCTACAGTAAAATTTTACAGTATCTTCTTGTTTTGTCATTTTACAATGTTTAACTGTATACCGCAATGCATTATGGGTAAAAACAAATTACAGTAACCTGCTGCATAACTTCGCTGTAAAATATTGTAAAACTTACAGCAACTGTGTTCTGGCATGTAGATTAAGTGTATTACAGGTAAATACTGTTGATATTCGGATTTTGGCGGTTAGAACTTAGAAGTTCCGAGAGGAGAGGAAGCAATGGTGGAGCCTGTATAGTCACCGGAGCAAGGCTAAGAATTCAGCGGATTGGTGAGTAATATTTGTTTCAGTGACGGTAATTTCCCATAACTTTAGCTAAGACAAATGTAGCATTTAGCACGAGGGCAGTCTGCATTGTCTTCACATGCATTTCTCCGATAAACAGGCAACATTACAGCTAAGGTAACATGCATTTATGCACTCGGCTGCAAAAGGGGATTGGAGTAATGTTGGGGTAATGTTGTATTTGGTTAAGTTTTAAGTTAGTGGTGTTTTGGACCGAGCTGGAAATGCTCACTTCGTAGAAATTGGGTTTAAATGGGATCTATGCAAGTTCGCTCGCTTTTCCGCTGTTTTCCACTGCTCCTCTCGTCCATGTGCACTTGTTTATAACGAAGCCGGCGAAAAATCAATAAATTGAGTGGTGGGTGATGATATAACACGTGCGATGTTGCTGCATGTGTGTTTGTGTAGTCTCAACCGTCATAAACAAAAGATTACGGAGGTTTGTGTCGCGGTGCGGATAGGAGAGACAAGGGCTGGGACACCAGGGCGGAGGCCAGGTACTGCTGGGGTTGATTCCAATGAAACATCTAAAATAAGAAAATAACAAAACTTCATGAAAAACTGTGCTCACAGCTGATTGACAAGCCAGCAGAATCAATCAGGTCATACAATACAAGCCAATCGTTTGACCTTCCATGGGCAAATCTGCAACAAAAATTATGCTATTTCATCATTTCATTTTTGCAGTCCAGGCACGTAGGCAAGCTGAAATAGAAAATATCTCTGCAATGCAATGAAACACTGACACACACATTATGTAAGGCCATAACAGTTAAAAGGGTAGTTTGTATTTCTTGCCACAAGACTGTACCTTAATAACTTAAAAACTGTCAAGTCAACAAGTCAAAATAATGTCTTGTTAATGTCTTGTCCAGTTATCATGATAGCAAACTTAACAAGTACTACAAGCATCTACTTACCTTTGGATGAATTCCAGGGTGCATGCAGCTTGCTCCTGGTACACCAGATTGAAGTTGTAGTAGCACGAAAACAGCGCTGCCAGTCCTGCCGAAAAGTTGGGGTGTGGAGGCACAACCACCTGCCCCTCGATGCTCTGCATCCACTCCTTTGATGTGAGCACTTCACCTAAACATCAACAAACATATGGTTTATATGTTAATGTTTTTTTTTTTATCTCGTTGCTTTCCACATAAGCATATCCACAATAAACTGTTTCCTTAATGTGTCCTAGATATGGTCTTTGTCTTTGCAATACTTTACAACATTTAAATTCCTTTTATGTGTTGATATGATTGGCCAGTAAAGCTGACTGATACAACACTAAGTGGTCTCCATGACAGCAGGCAATGTTTCAGATATAGATGCTGCTAAAACGTGGATATATCACACACATCTTCCACTCAGCAGTACAGAAAGACTGAATGTATTCCTCAATAAGAACATTCAAGTAGGCAATCTGATCTGCAGTAATTGCTGGTGCACACACATAAGCAACTATCTCTCTCAAGAGCAAAATCAACTTTCAGACACCATTTTCAGAGGGATTGTTGATCCTGTTACCAATTAACAGAGGCAGTACTCTCAAGAGACACCAATTCTGTACAGCATGACCACTCAACTTCTCACTACCGGGGCTGAACTCAGGCGGTTTGTCATCTGCTTCATTTCCAAGATATGCGAACAGACTTATTCTTCTGTTCAACTCAACAAAGGAGAACTGTTTTTCCTGGTTTGCCAAGTGGTTGATACACAATGCCAGGTCAACAGATACAACGCCCTCAAAAAGGTCATGTCCAAGACATGGTGGAAGACCAGGCTGGCAAACATGAAAGTAACAAAGCTGGTTGAACACAGAGTCAAATTTTATGCCACACACTGTATCTGTGTTGCCTGCTCTCAGTTCATGTACATGCTGCTGATATGATTGTTTTGTTCTCTTTGACCCAGTGGACAGTGGACTCAACTGAAATGTCACTCTGTCTACATCACAAAACCTACAGAAATGGGAACTCTTGCTGAAGTTTTCCACAAAGCCACCAATACTGTGAGAGCCGAGATTATCTCCAGCTATCGCACATACAAAACCTTTGATGACTTTGCCATTACTCAAAACAATGCCACTGTCCTCCAGCTCTTTCAGATCTTTTATCAGTGGACTGAAGACCATTTCCTGTCCGAATGACTTGAAGTCTTGTTCTCTACAGAGAAGAACAAGCTGCATGTGGTCGATGTTTGATCTGTTGTAAGGCAAAACATCACCAAGTGTCAGATAAACTGCCAATACCTTATGTTTTTTCGGCTGATCCTAACGGATTGACTACCTCCAAAAGAATCTTGATAGAGAATCAAGGCTAAAGATGAGGTTTCTGTTTTAAGCAAGACATTATCAGTCATATTCTGTCCATCCTATACATCTTCCAGCACATCAGGGGACGAGAGGCGTGAATGGGACCTTTCATGCTGTTTTCTGAAAGCCTCAGATTCAAAGAGAGAAGTAATAGTTTCTTTTATTGGCACATACTGTGCGAAGCATTCTTTCCCTGAGTCAGTTACCCCTAAATACAAAGGCAGAGGTGCAACATAGTTGAAGTGGTTTTTGAATACTGACTTGCGACGCTGATCTGTACGCAAAATGTTGTTGCCCTTTTTTAATATGTCATTTTTGTGAGCTCTTCAATTACATTAGTGATATCCGTGTCAGGAATCCCAAGCAGAGACAATTTCTCTTTGAGTTTGGAAAAGATATGCAACTGAGCAGCATCATGGATGTCCTGGACTTCCTCAATAATAGTCTGAATTACTGATGCTGGTAAAACTAATTTAGCCTGAAGCCTCAAGTAAAACAGAGACAAGTTTTTTAAAAAGAGGTCTTCATCCACAACATCATCCAGTTCTGTGTCTGTATGTCCTTCATACTCGGAGAGAGAGGTAGAGGGCGGACTCACAGGTTGGGAAGGGGTTTCAAATTGTGTTTCTTGCGCTGGGTGTGGAAACACCACCTCACGTATTTCTCCTGCCAAACTTTTTTTGTGTGTTCTCGAAATGTGAGATGCAAATGTCGATTTTACACCAAATGTTTTCTCACAAGCCCTGAAGGGACATGTTATTTTTCTGCCCTCTGTTATATGACCTTTCAGATGATTAAGCAACTCCTTCACATTTGTAAATATACCCTGACAAAATGCAATCTGACAACTCAGCGTTGTACCAGTAGGCTCATCTGTAGTACTTTTGTCAGACTTGTACCCTTTATGATCTCTGTACAAATTAGACTTGAAAGCTGCAAATTTACTGACTGCACAAGTACAATTAGGTACACTACAGGTAAAAGGGCAGTTTGCTGCATTACTGTGGAGTTTCATATGATTAGTAAAACCTATTATAGTTTTACTCTCATGTGCACACTGCTTGCAGTGATACATTTCTCACCTACGTAGAGCAAAATGAAAGAGAGAAGAGAAAAATGTTATTTAAACAACAACAACTAAAAAAACAACAAATGTGCATAGTTTAGCTCTCTACATTTTACAGGTTGCTCGTGCAATACTGGGGGAGTAGCTACAGGTTGCTCGTGCAATACTGGGGGAGTAGCTATTTTATTTTACATTAATATCAATTATTTTAACATGTACTAATGGATTTGAAACGATTTAACCACAGAAGGTTTTTTTTACATACAGCTATGAGTGTGCACATAAAATTCTAGCCTGATGCCTAGTTTGTGAGATGACAGACACATGCACAACTGAATGCATGATTTCTTGGCTGAGATAATTGTGTGTAGGCAAATTTAATTTACTTGAGGTAACCTGGACACAAACTGAATCCCAAATAAACTTTCACTGCAACAGACTGCGTAGTCAAATGAAAAAATAGTTTCACCTGAAAATCCCCTTCTCCTCTGTGTTTAACTTCAGGTCTTCAGTGGTGGCACTCACTGCATGTGGCTTCCCTTGGCATCCCTCCACCTGTAGCTAAAAGATGCACAAGTTACAAAACACAAGTCATGCTGAATTAGCCTCACAGTCATTCACACATGCATTGACTCATGAAGTTCATGATTCAAGACTTAATTGTCCATCAAAGCAGGTGATAATGGAGCAAGAAAATCTATTCCAGAGCGTACACTATGTCAGCGTTGCAAATTATCACCTACCAGTGGCTGGTAAAATCTGAGGATTCACTAGCCATTTACAGGTGGAGAAAAAAGTTCATTTTGCACTGTAGTGTGTGTGTGTGTGTGTGTGTGTGTGTGTGTGTGTGTGTGTGTGTGTGTGTGTGTGTGTGACAGACAGAGAATGTCTAGTGTCACCGCTTTTCACATGAAGTTAGACAAAGGTCAGTTTAGTGTTTTTATTTATTTTCTAAATGAGATTAACATTACTGGCTGTAACAAACCCAGGGGGACAAAAGTTATGTGGCAGTAACACATTGTAACTTGCATCCAAAGAAAAGAAACCTTATGCATTGGGTGTTTTCATATTGCGCTGTCACAGTTTAAACTGTAAATTGTACAAAATGTTTTTTACCTCAAAATCCCCTTCAATTGTGTTTGATCACCGTGGGCTTCAGTGGTGGTGCTCACTGTGTGTGGATCCCTTCAGGTCTGTAACAATATGATGCACAAGTTGCAAAACACAAGACATGGTAGATTATTACTTTATTAAGGCCCGAGCACCAAGCGGTGCGAGGACCCTATTGAAATGCAAGGAATTATTATTATTAGGGCCCGAGCACGAACCGTGCGAGAGCCCTATTGAAATCATAAAAATTATTCTTATTATTTTTCTTTTAAACCTTTGATCGCATTTTTCAGGGCCTGAACATGCCCAAAAAGTCAGGAAAATTTGCACACTCGTCACGTCTGGTGAAAATTTCGATATTTTATGGTCGTTACAAAGGGGCGTGGCAAAATGGCTCAATGGCGCCCCCTAACAGTTTTCAAAATCGAAGCCCCCTGCTTTAACTTTGCCCTAGGCGTATGAAATTTGGTACACATATGTATCATCCCGGGACGCACAAAAAAGCCTCTTGGAGCGACACCCTAAACCAAACAGGAAGTCGGCCATTTTGAATTGTTTTTTCAAAATAAGGTCATTTTTGGCCATTTCCACACGTTGTACTTGAGCGAACTCCTCCTACAGATTTTATCGGATTGACTTAAAAATTTACCTGTGCGTGCTCGACTACAGTGGGATCAAAAGTTATTAAAAGATCTTCGTCACGTCGAAGGGCGCGGTCGCTGCGGAAGGGTCAATTTGGATATCTCGCCAAAAAACACGAAATTATACTACAACTACTACAACTTTGGTGTAGATGATCCTATCTGCACCAAACTTCACATGATGGATAATAGTCCCGCCCTGAACACGTCTACATCAAAAAATTCAGTAATTGTCATAGCGCCCCCTGCTGGCAACAGGAAAGACCATGTTTTACACTTTGAGGTGCTGCTCTGACCACATTTACCATATTCAACTCAAATTTGGTCAGAAAGGCCTTAACATGTTGGCCATGCTATATTGTGAAGATCATAATGTCTCGTCAAACGGTTTCGCCGTGACGGAGTGGCGAAGGTTGACGTTTCGCCGAAACCCATGAAGTGGCTCTAACTTTGGTGTACTTGGTCGGATCTGCCTGAAACTTCACATGTACGTCACTGGTCTCGCCCTGAGCATATGATATTAATTTCATAAGGGGCGTGGCTAAATGACATGGCCACGCCCTTTAAACACCAGCCCCCGTAGCACGTTTCACCGACATGCATGAAAATTGGTACACACATGTATCACACCCAGACGCACAAAAAAGCATCTTGGACCCATAGGCCACACCCAACAGGAAGTCAGCCATTTTGAATTTAATGGTCATTTTTGGCGTTTTCCACGTGTTGTATTTTAATGAACTCCACCTACAGGATGCATCAGAACAACTTCAAAATCATTGTGTGCCATCTAGACAAAGGTGTAATCAAAACTTATGAGCAGATTTTTGCATCATGAAACGGTTTGGCCGTCAGGTGGCGGCGAAGTTTGATGTCTCGCCATAAAACATGAAATTAGTATAACTTTGGCATACATTGTCCATTCTTCACCAAACTTCAAATGTTTGTTAACAGTCCAGACCTGAATGTATAGTATGAGTTTCATCAATAAGCGTGGCCGTATGGCTTGGCCACGCCCCTTAAAGTGCAGCGTCCCCCATAACAACTTTCATCGACGTGCACGAAAATCAGTATGCACATGTATCGTGTCCAGACGCACAAAAAAGCCTCTTGCACAGATAGGCCACACCCGACAGGAAGTCGGCCATTTTGAAATTTACAGTCATTTTTGGCGTTTTCCACGTGTTGTATTTTAATGATCTCCTCCTCCAGAAATGAATCAATTAACTCCAAAACTGGTGTGTACCATCTACACAAGTGTGTGATCAAAACATATTAAGAGAATTGCTCAGCATGGAACGGTGTGGCTGTGACATGGCGTCGACACTTGATGTCTCACCATGAAACACGATATTGCTATAACATGGGATCTAATGGTCGAATCTGCTCCAAACTTCACATGTATGATAATAGTCCTGGCATGAACACACCCACATGACGCTCAGGAGTCAGAGTCATAGCGCCACCCAGTGGAGACGGGAAGTCGCAACGCATTGGTTCTTACACTGTCCGAAGGAGGCGAACATTCAGCGACTCGTCTGCCGGTCGACCTGTGGCGACACGGTGGCGGCCGCGCCAGGCCCCGAGTTGCGTGGGGTGCGAGGGCCCGTTCAACGCTGCTTGCAGCTTTAATTATTAGGGCCCGAGCACGTACCGTGCGAGAGCCCTATTGAAACCGAAGGAATTCTTATTCTTATTGTTATTATTATTATTTTTTTTTTTATCCTATGATCGCATTTTTGAGGGCCTGAACGTACTCAAAAAGTCCCAGAATTTTGCACACTCGTCACGTCTGGTGAAAAATTCGATATTTTATGGTCATTACAAAGGGGCGTGACAAAATGGCTCAACGGCGCCCCCTAACAGTTTTCAAAATCAAAGCCCCCTGCTTTAACTTTGTCCGAAGCGTACGAATTTTGGTACACATATGTAGCACGCCGAGACGGACAAAAAAGCCTCTTGGGCCCATGCCCTAAACTCAACAGGAAGTCGGCCATTTTGAATTGAATGTGGAAGTTTCATGTATTTTTGGCCATTTGCAGGGGTCATAAATGAACGAACTCCTCCTAGAGATTTTGTCCGATCGCCTTCAAACTCGGTCTGTCCCACCAACATAAACTGAAGACGAAAAGTTATCAAAAGCTTGTGTTTTCGTCACACCGTGTGATCGTGCCGGGACCTCAAACTTCGTTACAAACAGGAAGTAGTATTATAACGCAGGAAGTAGTTTATTACTCCAACATACATGCTCCAATCTTCCCCAAACTTCACAGGATTGATGACAGTCCTGCTCTGAAGAGATCTACATGTCAATAATTTGTGATTAATATAGCGCCCCCTACTGGCAGTAGAAAATGTCATGTTTTACACTTTGAAGCACATCTCCTCCAAAGTTGAACACATCAACCTCATACTTGGTGAAATTATCCATAAGGCCTTGATGATGCTTTCTATGGAAAACTGTGAATTTTCGTCAAAGGGCGTGACCTTGGCGTGGCGGCCAACTTTGATGTTTCGCCATGATGACCAAAGTAGCTGTAACTTGACTCTACGTGGACATATCTTTCCAAAACTTCACACATATGATAACTGTCCAGACCCTGAAAACATCTATACAGAAATTTTGAATCAGCATCATAGCGCCACCTACTGGCGGCAGAAGGTTACTTTTTTCATTCTTTCATGTCCCTCTTCTACCAGGTTCCCCCGAACCACCTCAATTTTGCAAATACATACTCCCAAGACCTTGTTGATGGTCAAAGCAGAAGCCTTTGAGGTTTCGTCCAACGCTGTCACTGTGGCGCCACCTTATTCGCCATAAAACACGAGGTTGTTTTTGAGGGGCAAGGGACACTCGAAAACTCACGCAACTTGGCACACACATCAGACATCCCAAATTGTGTTGTCTGATGTGATTTTTGTGTTTTCATGTGCCAAGATGGCTCAACAGCGCCCCCTACTCATTTTCAACGTGTTTTGGGCTATAACTCCCAGACCATATGTCACACATTCAAAAACCTCATATCCACAGATTCCCTGAATAGTGCTGAATCACCTGGGCAGGGCCACTCCCATTTCTGCCTATCATGTTTTTCACAACATCGCAAAAACTGGACAACCTACTTTTTCGAACTCCTCCTTAGGGTTTTGTCCGTTCAGCGTGAAACTTGGCAAGTACAGTCTTCGGCTGGACCTGATCTAAAGTTATCAAAGGAATTTTGATTGGTCATAATATGCTCAAATTATTAATGAATAAATTTTTCTAGCTAGCTATAAAAAGGCGAACGGTGGCATATTTCGGTCAAAATAAATGCTAACAACACCAAATCTGAGATCCTTGCTTGATATGTGCCTGTGAGAGAATGAACCAAATTTAGCTAATTTTGGCCACTAGGGGGCGCTGCAAATATGGGAAATTTATATCTGGTAAATGGCTGCACCGATACTTATGAAATTTGGTGAGTATTATGCTGGGCCTGTCCTGACGCCATATCTTGAAGGTAGTCACGACTGGTAAAAGTGGGCGTGGCTTATTACAAGATAAAAAACAAACATTTATTTCAGCCCAAGTATTATGCTGAGGGCTGTGAAATTCACAGGGTATATAGAGAATAGCATACAGACCAACCATAGCAAAAATTGTGCGTCTTCTCCACTAGGTGGCGCTATAAGAGATACAAACGCATTTTGGCCTGTAACTTCCACATTTTAAATCACATCTTCATAAATTTTATATCCACGTGTTCCCTAAATAGTGTCGCATCTTCTGACATAGGCCACGCCCACTCCCACTGCAAATTTCTCTTTGTAATTTACTATACATCAAAAACCTACTTTTTCAAACTCCTCCTAGCGTTTAATCTCCATCTTCACAAAACTTTGCACATGCAATCTCCAGACTGGCCTGACCAAAAGTTATCAAAAGAATTTTGCTACTCCAAAAATTAGGCTAGCTAAAAATAAACAGTTTTTTTCTGCTAGCTAAAAAACACATACCTTTGCATATTTTTGTCAAAGTAAAAGATATCAATGTCAAACTCAATTCACTTCTTTCAGACGTCATCCAGACGATCCTAGCCCAATTTGGCAGAAATTAGCCAATAGGGGGCGCTATAATCAGAGAAAAATCAAGTGACATAAAATTCATCGATTCGCATGAAATTTGGCGAGCATGATGTGGAGTCACTCCTGAGGCCAGCTGTAAAGCTTGGTGATGTTTGGTCACCGTGGCAACGCCTTATTCGCCATAAAACACGAAGTTGTTTTTGACGGGTAAGGGATGCTTGTAATGTCATGAAACTTGACACACATATGACAGGATCCAATATGCATTTTCTGATGTGATTTTTCGGCTCTGATATGCCAACATGGCTCAACAGCGCCCCCTACAAATTTTCTACGAAACAGCCCCCGAAGCTGGTTTGACCTACATCTATGAAACTTGGTACGCACATGCATCACTGAAAGACGTATAAAAAACCCTCTTGCAGCCATGTGCCAAACCCAACAGGAAGTCGGCCAATTTGAATTTGACGCCAGATTGGACGATTCGCACTCCTCGTACTTTTTCTATCTCCTCCTACATGATTCATCGGATCGGCTTCAAATTTGGCGTGCATCAACTAGACCACTTGATCATCAAAAGTTATCATACGATTTTCCCTATGTTAAACGGTTTGGCTGTCAGGTGGCGGCGAAGTTTGACGTCTCGCCAAAAAAAATCCAAAAAACAAAAGTGCTATTACTTGGGCATGATAAGTCCGATCGGCACAAAACTTGCTGGGTATGATTGTAGTCCGGCCTTCATCACGCCAACATCAAAAAATTCCCCCGTTCTCAAAGCGCCCCCTGCTGGCGACAGGAAAAGCGATGTTTTAGACTTTGAGGTGCTACTCTCAGCACGTTCAGTAAATCCAACTCAAAATTGGTCAGAAAGGCCTCAACACGTTGGTAATGCTACATGATGAAGATTTGTGACGTATCGCTGAACGGCGTTCCGCCCACAGGGCGGCGAAGTCAACGGTTCGCCAAAACGCAGTTAAGTGGCCTTAACTTCAGTGTCCTTGGTCATATCTGCCTGAAACTTCAAATGTGTGTTAACAGTCCAGCCCTGAACATGTGATATGATGGGCGTGGCCAAATGGCTTGGCCACACCCACACGTTTCACTGACATGCATGAAAATTGGTACACATATGTATCACATCCAGACGCACAAAAAAGTCTCTTGGACCCGTTGGCCAAACCCAACAGGAAGTCGGCCATTTTGAATTTAATGGTCATTTTTGGCGTTTTCCACGTGTTGTATTTTAATGAACTCCACCTACAGGATGCATCAGAACACCTTCAAAATCATTGTGTGCCATCTAGACAAAGATGTAATGAAAACTTATAAGCAGATTTTTGCATCGTGAAACGGTTTGGCCGTCAGGTGGCGGTGAAGTTTGATGTCTCGCCATAAAACATGAAATTAGTATAACTTTGGCATACATTGTCCATTCTTCACCAAACTTCACATGTTTGTTAACAGTCCAGACCTGAATGTATGAGTTTCATCAATAAGCGTGGCCGTATGGCTTGGCCACGCCCCTTAAAGTGCAGCGTCCCCCATAACAACTTTTACCGACGTGCACGAAAATCAGTATGCACATGTATCGTGTCCAGACGCACAAAAAAGCCTCTTGCACATATAGGCCACACCCGACAGGAAGTCGGCCATTTTGAAATTTACAGTCATTTTTGGCGTTTTCCACGTGTTGTATTTTAATGATCTCCTCCTCCAGAAATGAATCAATTAACTCCAAAACTGGTGTGTACCATCTACACAAGTGTGTGATCAAAACAGATTAAGAGAATTGCTCAGCATGGAACGGTGTGGCTGTGACATGGCGTCGACACTTGATGTCTCACCATGAAACACGATATTGCTATAACATGGGATCTAATGGTCGAATCTGCTCCAAACTTCACATGTATGATAATAGTCCTGGCATGAACACACCCACATGACGCTCAGGAGTCAGAGTCATAGCGCCACCCAGTGGAGACGGGAAGTCGCAACGCATTGGTTCCTACACTGTCCGAAGGAGGCGAACATTCAGCGCCTCGTTTGCCGGTCGACCTCTGGCGACACGGTGGCGGCCGCGCCAGGCCCCGAGTTGCGTGGGGTGCGAGGGCCCGCTCAACGCTGCTTGCAGCTTTAATTATTAGGGCCCGAGCACCAAGCGGTGCGAGGACCCTATTGAAATGCAAGGAATTATTATTAGGGGGCCAAGCCCACGGGGCTTGGGGAACGCGCATGCAAAGCATGAGCGTTTCCCAGGACCAGCGGTGCTGGGAACCCTATTGTTTTTGTTCGGATTTTTATTATTATTATTATTAGGGCCCGAGCACGTACCGTGCGAGGACCCTATTGAAATTGAAGGAATTATTATTATTATTATTACGACAAAAGTAAATCGCTTATTTGGAGGTTTTAACATGCTCAAAAACTCCTGAAATTTGGCGGTCGCATCAGTCGCGGTGTAAATTTACGTATTTTAGGGTTCGCGGCAATGGACGGGTCAAAATGGCTAGGCCACGCCCATTAAAGAGCAATCTCCTTATAAACAGCGCCCTCCTCATCAATTTTCACGGATCTGCACGAAAATCGGTACACATGTAGATCATGCCGAGCCGCACAAAAAAGTCTCTTGGAGCCATAGGCCAAGCCCAACAGGAAGTTGGCTATTTTGAATTTAGCGGCCATTTTTGGCGTTTTACCACGTGTCATATTTTGACGAACTCCTCCTACACGATTAATCAAAACGGCTTCAAAATCGCCGTGTACCAACTAGATAAGTTTGTGATCAAAAGCTATTCAAAGATCCGCTACCCGTCGAACACGGAATCGGCTTTTTGGCGGCGAAGTTTGAAGTTTGAAGTTTGTCTCGCCATGAAAAACGAAATTGCTATAACTTTCGCATCAATCGTCCGATCTGCACCAAACTTCACATGATTCATAATATTCCCGCCCTGAACACGTCTACATGCAGAAATTTTGTAATTACCCTAGCGCCCCCTGCTGGCGACAGGAAAAGCGATGTTTTTAGACTTTGACGTGCAGCTCTGACCACGTTCACCATATGCAACTCAAATTTGGTCAGACAGACCTCAAGACGTTGGTAATGCTACATTATGAAGATTGTGACTAGGCGTCAAACGGTGTTCCGCCCAGAGGGCGGCGAAGTCGAAAATTCGCCAAAACGCATTGAAAATGGCTTTAATGACATTAACTTCTGTGTCCTTGGTCATATCTGCCTGAAACTTCACATGTGTGTTAACAATACAGCCCTGAACATGTGATATGAATTTCGTTGATGGGCGTGGCCAAATGGCTTGGCCACACCCTTTAAACATCAGCCCCTGCGGCACGTGTCACCGACATGCACGAAAATTGGTACACGCATGTATCACACCGAGACGCACAAAAAAGTCTCTTGGACCCACTGGCCATACCCAACAGGAAGTCGGCCATTTTGAATTTTGATGCTATTTTTGGCGTTTTCCACATGTTGTATTTTAACGAACTCCTCCTACAGGATTAATCAGAATGACTTCAAAATCACTGTGTGTGATCTAGACAAGGTTGTGATCAAAAGTTATTAAAAGATTTTTCCACAGTTTTATGGTTTGGCCGTCAGGTGGCGGCGAAGTTTGATGTCTCGTTATTCTTCTTCTTCTTCTTAACCGAAATCAACTGCGTTTTTGGGAGCCGTAACATACTCGAAAACTCATGAAACTTCACAAACTTGTCAGAAGTGGTGAAAATTTACATATGGTAGGGGTTTCATGACAATGTGCACAAAATTGGCTCAGTAGCGCCCCCTACTAATTTTCAACATGTTTTGGGCTATAACTCCCAGACCATATGTCGCACATTAACAAACCTCATATCTACAGATTCCCTGAATATTGCTGAATGACCCGGGCTTGGCCACGCCCATTTCCGTCCAAAATTTTTTTCGCAAAAATGCGAAAACTGGAAAACCTTCTTTTTCGAGCTCCTCCTTGGGGTTTTGTCCGTTCAGCGTGAAACTTGGCACATACAGTCTTCAGCTGGACCTGATCAAAAGTTATCAAAGGAATTTTGTTCCGTCCAACCATGCGCAAATTATTAACGAATAAACTTTTCTAGCTAGCTAAAAAAAGGCGAACTGTGGCATATTTCCGTCAAAATACATGCTAACAACACCAAATCGGACATCCTTGCTTGTCATGTGCCTGTGAGGGGGTGAGGCAAATTTGGCTAATGTTGGCCACTAGGGGGCGCTGTAAATATGGAAAACTTATATCTCGTAAATGGCTGCACCGCTTTTTACGAAACTTGGTGGGTATGGTACTGGGTCACTCCTGAGGCCAGGTCTTGAGGTTACTCACGACTAGTCAAAGTGGGCGTGGCTTATTACAAGATAAACAACAAACATTTATTTCAGCTCAAGTATTATGCTGAGGGCTGTGCAATTCACAGGGTATATATAGAATAGCATACAGACCACCCATAGAAAAAACTGTGTGTCTACTCCACTAGGTGGTGCTATAACGGATGCAAATGCATTTTGGCCTGTAACTTCCACATCTTCATAAACTTTATATCCACGTGTTCTCTAAGTAGAGTCGCATCGTCTGACATAGGCCACGCCCACTCCCACTGCATATTTCTCTTTGTAAGTCACTATACATCAAAACCCTACTTTTTCGAACTCCTCCTAGCGTTGAAGCTCCACCCGCAAGAAACTTTGCACATACAATCTCCAGACTTGCTTGACCAAAAGTTATCAAAAGAATTTTGCTACTCCAAAAAATGCGCTAGCTAAAAAACACATACCTTTGGATATTTTTGTCAAACTAAACGCTATCAACGTCAAAATCAAAGCACTTGTTTCAGACGTCATCCAGAGACTCTGTGCCAAATTTGGAGGAAATTGGCCAATAGGGGGCGCTACAAACAGAGAAAAATCAAGTGACATGAAAATTGACCGATTCGCACGAAATTTGGTGAGCGTGACGTGGAGTCACTCCTGAGGCCAGCTGTGAAGCTTAGTGATATTTGGTCACCGTGGCAACGCCTTATTCGCCATAAAAGACGAAGTTGTTTTTGAGGGGTAAGGGATGCTTGTAAAGTCATAAAACTTGACACACATATGACAGGATCCGATGTGAATTGTTTGATGTGATTTATCGGCTCTGATGTGCCAACATGGCTCAACAGCGGCCCCTACGAATTTTCTATAAAGCAGCCCCCGAAGCTGGTTTGACGTACATCTATGAAACTTGGTACGCTCGTGCAACATTGAAAGACGTACAAAAAAGCCTCTCGCAGCCATATGCCAAACCCAACAGGAGGTCCGCCATTTTGAATTTGCTTGTAACTGGTTTGCAACTTCACCATACATATTCCAAACTTCCCCAAACTTCCCAGGATTGATGACAGTCCTGCCCTGAACACATCCATATGCCAATACTTGGTTATTAGTACGGCGCCACCTACTGGCAAAATTACATGTCGTCGTATGATTTGAGGGATATGACGTGTAAGTCCTGCGTGAGGGGTCTGCCTTCGACAGGAATAAAGGGCGGCGTGAGCCGGCGTCCCGCCAGCGCCCTCGAGTGGCGTGAGGGTGCGAGGGCCCGTTCAATGCTGCTTGCAGCTTTAATTATTATTAGGGGTTCAAGCCCGAAGGGCTGAAACCCTATTGTTTTCCTACTGTTTTATTCTTCTTCTTCTTCTTCTTCTTCTTCTTCTTCTTCAGAAATGTTTTCGCAAATTCCCGTGAGATGTTACATCGTAGAGACATGAAATTTTCACCAATAACTGGAAGTTGTGTGCAAATGGTGCTCATAATATAGAAATACCAATTGGCCAGATGGTGGCGCTATAACCAAGGTAAATGCGTTTTGGGCTATAACTCCCACACCATATGTCGCACATTCAAAAACATCATATCCACAGATTCCCTGAATAGTGCTGAATCACCTGGGCTAGGCCACGCCCATTTCCGCCTAGAAAATTTTTTCACAAAATCGCGAAAAATGAAAAACCTTCTTTTTCTATCTCCTCCTTGGGTTTTTGTCCAATCAGCGTGAACCTTGGCACGGACAGTCTTCTCTTCGACCTGATCTAAAGTTATCAAAAGAATTTTGTTCAGTCAAAAAATGCGCAAATGATAAACGAATACATTTTTCTAGCTAGCTAGAAAAACGCGAACTGTTGCATATCTCGGTCAAAATAAATGCTAACAACACCAAATCAGAGATCCTTGGTTGGCATGTGACTGTGAGGGTATGAGCCAAATTTGGCGAATGTTGGCCACTAGGGGGCGCTGCAAATATGGGAAATTTGTATCTCTTAAATGGCTGCACCGATTTTTACCAAATTTGGTGGGTATGATGCTGGGTCACTCCTGAGGCCATATCTTGAAGTTCATCACGACTGGTCAAAGTGGGCGTGGCTTATTACAAGATAAAAAACAAACATTTATTTTAGCTCAAGTATTATGTTGAGAGCTATGAAATTCACAGGGTATATATAGAATAGGACACAGACCAACCATACCAAAAATTGTGTGTCTACTCCACTAGGTGGCGCTATAACGGGTGAAAACGCATTTTGGCCTGTAACTTCCACATTTTAAATCACATTTTCATAAACTTTATATCCACGTGTTCCCACAATAGAGTCGCATCTTCTGACATAGGCCACGCCCACTTCCACTGCATATTTCTCTTTGTAAGTCACTACATATCAAAAACCTACTTTTTCTATCTCCTCCTAGCGTTTAGGCTCCATCTGCACGAAACTTTGCACATACAATCTCCAGATGTGCCTGATGAAAAGTTATCAAAAGAATTTTGCTACTCCAAAAAATGTGGTAGATATAAAGGAACAATTTTTTTCTGCTAGCTAAAAAACACATGCCGCTGCATATTTTTGTCAAAGTAAAAGCTATCGACGTCAAACTCAAGTCACTTGTTTTAGACGTCAACCAGAGGATCTGTGCCAAATTTGGCGGAATTTGGCCAATAGGGGGCGCTATAAACAGAAAAACATCAAGTGAAATGAAATTTCACAAAATCCGGCCACAAATCAATGAGGGTTTTTTTCAAACATCAACAAACTCAGTGTATCAAAGGTCTTGATCTTACCCACCTTTCAAAATTTAAATGGCTATGCTGGCTTGAACCCCGGAATTGCCGCTTGCGGCTATATTTATTATTCTTCTTCTTCTTGTTCTTCAGAAATGTTTTCGCAAATTCCCGTGAGATGGTACATCATAGAGACATGAAATTTTCACCAATAACTGGAAGTTGTGTGCAAATGGTGCTCATAATATAGAAATACCAATTGGCCAGATGGTGGCGCTATAACCAAGGTCAATGCGTTTTGGGCTATAACTCCCACACCATATGTCGCACATTCAAAAACGTTATATCCACAGATTCCCTGGATAGTCCTGAATCACCTGGGATAGGCCACGCCCATTTCCGCCTAGAATTTTTTTTCACAAAATCGCAAAAACTTGAAAACCTTCTTTTTTATCTTCTCCTTGGGATTTTGTCCAATCAGCGTGAAACTTGGCACGTACAGTCTTTAGCTGGACCTGATCTAAAGTTACTCACAGAATTTTGTTTCGTCGAAAAATGCGCAAATTATTAATGAATAAATTTTTCTAGCTAGCTATAAAAATGCGAACTGTTGCATATCTCTGTCAAAATAAATGCTAACAACACCAAATCGGAGATCCTTGGTTGGCATGTGATTGTGAGGGTATGAGCCAAATTTGGCGAATGTTGGCCACTAGGGGGAGCTGCAAATATGGGAAATTTGTATCTCTTAAATGGCTGCACCGATTTTTACCAAATTTGGTGGGTATGATGCTGGGTCACTCCTGAGGTCATATCTTGAAGTTCATCACGACTGGTCAAAGTGGGCGTGGCTTATTACAAGATAAAAAACAAACATTTATTTTAGCTGAAGTATTATGTTGAGAGCTATGAAATTCACAGGGTATATATAGGATAGGACACAGACCATCCATACCAAAAATTGTGTGTCTACTCCACTAGGTGGCGCTATAACGGGTGAAAACGCATTTTGGCCTGTAAGTTCCACATTTTAAATCACATTTTCATAAACTTTATATCCACGTGTTCCCTACATAGAGTCTCATCTTTTGACATAGGCCACGCCCACTTCCACTGCATATGTCTCTTTGTAAGTCACTACACATCAAAAACCTACTTTTTCTATCTCCTCCTAGCGTTTGAGCTCCATCTGCACGAAACTTTGCACATACAATCTCCAGATGTGCCTGATGAAAATTTATCAAAAGAATTCAGCTACTCCAAAAAATGTGGTAGATATAAAGTAACAATTTTTTTCTGCTAGCTAAAAAACACATACCATTGCATATTTTTGTCAAAGTAAAAGCTATCGACGTCAAACTCAAGTCACTTGTTTTAGACGTCAAACAGAGGATCTGTGCCAAATTTGGCGGAAATTGGCCAATAGGGGGTGCTATAAACAGAGAAACATCAAGTGAAATGAAATTTCACAAAATCCGGCCATAAATCAATGAGGGTTTTTTCAAACATCAACAAACTCAGTGTATCAAAGGCCTTGATCTTACCCACCTTTCAAAATTTAAATGGCTATGCTGGCTTGAACCCCGGAATTGCCGCTTGCGGCTATATTTATTAGGGCTTCAAGCCCGAAGGGCTGAAACCCTATTGTTTTCCTACTGTTTTATTATTAATCTTCTTCTTCTTCTTCTTCTTCTTCTTCTTCTTGTTCTTCAGAAATGTTTTCGCAAATTCCCGTGAGATGGTACATCATAGAGACATGAAATTTTCACCAATAACTGGAAGTTGTGTGCAAATGGTGCTCATAATATAGAAATACCAATTGGCCAGATGGTGGCGCTATAACCAAGGTCAATGCGTTTTGGGCTATAACTCCCACACCATATGTCGCACATTCAAAAACGTTATATCCACAGATTCCCTGGATAGTCCTGAATCACCTGGGATAGGCCACGCCCATTTCCGCCTAGAAATTTTTTTCACAAAATCGCAAAAACTTGAAAACCTTCTTTTTCTATCTCCTCCTTGGGATTTTGTCCAATCAGCGTGAAACTTGGCACGTACAGTCTTTAGCTGGACCTGATCTAAAGTTACTCACAGAATTTTGTTTCGTCGAAAAATGCGCAAATTATTAATGAATACATTTTTCTAGCTAGCTATAAAAATGCGAACTGTTGCATATCTCTGTCAAAATAAATGCTAACAACACCAAATCGGAGATCCTTGGTTGGCATGTGATTGTGAGGGTATGAGCCAAATTTGGCGAATGTTGGCCACTAGGGGGCGCTGCAAATATGGGAAATTTGTATCTCTTAAATGGCTGCACCGATTTTTACCAAATTTGGTGGGTATGATGCTGGGTCACTCCTGAGGTCATATCTTGAAGTTCATCACGACTGGTCAAAGTGGGCGTGGCTTATTACAAGATAAAAAACAAACATTTATTTTAGCTCAAGTATTATGTTGAGAGCTATGAAATTCACAGGGTATATATAGGATAGGACACAGACCATCCATACCAAAAATTTTGTGTCTACTCCACTAGGTGGCGCTATAACGAGTGAAAACGCATTTTGGCCTGTAAGTTCCACATTTTAAATCACATTTTCATAAACTTTATATCCACGTGTTCCCTAAATAGAGTCTCATCTTTTGACATAGGCCACGCCCACTTCCACTGCATATTTCTCTTTGTAAGTCACTACACATCAAAAACCTACTTTTTCTATCTCCTCCTAGCGTTTGAGCTCCATCTGCACGAAACTTTGCACATACAATCTCCAGATGTGCCTGATGAAAAGTTATCAAAAGAATTCAGCTACTCCAAAAAATGTGGTAGATATAAAGTAACAATTTTTTTCTGCTAGCTAAAAAACACATACTGTTGCATATTTTTGTCAAAGTAAAAGCTATCGACGTCAAACTCAAGTCACTTGTTTTAGACGTCAAACAGGGGATCTGTGCCAAATTTGGCGGAAATTGGCCAATAGGGGGTGCTATAAACAGAGAAACATCAAGTGAAATGAAATTTCACAAAATCCGGCCATAAATCAATGAGGGTTTTTTCAAACATCAACAAACTCAGTGTATCAAAGGTCTTGATCTTACCCACCTTTCAAAATTTAAATGGCTATGCTGGCTTGAACCCCGGAATTGCCGCTTGCGGCTATATTTATTATTATTCTTCTTCTTCTTGTTCTTCAGAAATGTTTTCGCAAATTCCCGTGAGATGGTACATCATAGAGACATGAAATTTTCACCAATAACTGGAAGTTGTGTGCAAATGGTGCTCATAACATAGAAATACCAATTGGCCAGATGGTGGCGCTATAACCAAGGTCAATGCGTTTTGGGCTATAACTCCCACACCATATGTCGCACATTCAAAAACGTTATATCCACAGATTCCCTGGATAGTCCTGAATCACCTGGGATAGGCCACGCCCATTTCCGCCTAGAAATTTTTTTCACAAAATCGCAAAAACTTGAAAACCTTCTTTTTCTATCTTCTCCTTGGGATTTTGTCCAATCAGCGTGAAACTTGGCACGTACAGTCTTTAGCTGGACCTGATCTAAACTTACTCACAGAATTTTGTTTCGTCGAAAAATGCGCAAATTATTAATGAATACATTTTTCTAGCTAGCTATAAAAATGCGAACTGTTGCATATCTCTGTCAAAATAAATGCTAACGACACCAAATCGGAGATCCTTGGTTGGCATGTGATTGTGAGGGTATGAGCCAAATTTGGCGAATGTTGGCCACTAGGGGGCGCTGCAAATATGGGAAATTTGTATCTCTTAAATGGCTGCACCGATTTTTACCAAATTTGGTGGGTATGATGCTGGGTCACTCCTGAGGTCATATCTTGAAGTTCATCACGACTGGTCAAAGTGGGCGTGGCTTATTACAAGATAAAAAACAAACATTTATTTTAGCTGAAGTATTATGTTGAGAACTGTGAAATTCACAGGGTATATATAGAATAGCATACAGACCAACCATAGCAACAATTGTGTGTCTACTCCACTAGATGGCGCTATAACGGATGCAAACGCATTTTGGCCTGTAACTTCCACATTTTACATCACATCTTCATAAACTTTATATCCACATGCTCCCTAAATAGAGTCGCATCTTCTGACATAGGCCACGCCCACTCCCACAGCATATTCCTTTTTGTAAGTCACTACACATCAAAAACCTACTTTTTCGAACTCCTCCTAGCGTTTAAGTCACATCTTCACGAAACTTTGCACATGCAATCTCCAGACGTGCCTGACCAAAAGTTATCAAAAGAATTTTCCTACTCCAAAAAATGCGCGAGCTAAAAATAAACTGTTCTGTTCTGCTAGCTAAAAAACACATACCTTTGCTTAGTTTTGTCAAAGTAAAAGCTATCAATATCAAACTCAACTCACTTCTTTCAGACGTCATCCAGACACTCTGTGCCAAATTTGGCAGAAATTGGCCAATAGGGGGCGCTATAATCAGAGAAAAATCAAGTGACATGAAAATTCATCGATTCGCACGAAATTTGGCGAGCGTGATGTGGAGTCGCTCCTGATGCCAGCTGTAAAGCTTGGTGATGTTTGGTCACCGTGGCCACGCCTTATTCACCATAAAACACGAAGTTGTTTTTGAGGGGTAAGGGATGCTTGTAAAGTCATGAAACTTGGCACACATATGATTGGATGCGATTTGTGTTGCCTGATGTGACTTTTGTGCTTTGATGTGCCAACATGGCTCAACAGCGCCCCCTACAAATTTTCTACGAAGCAGCCCCCAGAGCTGGTTTGACCTACAGCTATGAAAGTTGGTACGCACGTGCATCACTGCAAGACGTACAGAAAAACCTCTTGCAGCCATGTGCCAAACCCAACAGGAAGTCCGCCATTTTGAATTTGCTTGTAACTGGTTCGCAACTTCACCATACATGTTCCAAACTTCCTCAAATTTCAAAGGATTGATGACAGTCCTGCCCTGAACACATCTATACGCCAATACTTGGTTATTAGTACGGCGCCACCTACTGGCAAAATTACATGTATTCGTATGATTTGAGGGATATGACGTGTAAGTTCTGCGTGAGGGGTCAACCTTCGACAGGAATGAACGGCGGCGTGAGCCGGCGTCCTGCCAGCGCCCTCGAGTTGTGTGAAGGTGCGAGGGCCCGTTCAATGCTGCTTGCAGCTTTAATTATTTATTATTATTTATTTATTCGGCTGCTCCGCTCTGTTTAGCGTCTGCCCGGTACCACGTGATTACACGCACCCAATACCGTCCCTTGTTGTCGTAGAGGCACCATTCAAGGACCCTCGGAAAGCAGAGAATGTCGCGATTCACATGTCGTTCATAGCTCGTCGCTATCATAAACGGTCCAGATGTTATTCAATGTTTTGTGAAACATGTGAAAGCGTTGCACCGATGCAACGTTCGTTTTGCCACATGATTTGTGATTCGTTACGGGTGAGAACGGAGGCTCTCTGCCTGCTACCTGCCGTCTCACGGCTGAAAACCAACCTTGCAACATCAGTACAGTACCTGGCCTCCGCCCCGGTGTCCCAGCCCTTGTCTCTCCTATCCGCACCGCGACACAAACCTCCGTAATCTTTTGTTTATGACGGTTGAGACTACACAAACACACATGCAGCAACATAGCACGTGTTATATCATTACCCACCACTCAATTTATTGATTTTTCGCCGGCTTCGTTGTAAACAAGTGCACATGGACGAGAGGAGCAGTGGAAAACTGCGGAAAAGCGAGCGAACTTGCATAGATCCCATTTAAACCCAATTTCTACGAAGTGAGCTTTTCCAGCTCTGTCCAAAACACCACTCAGTTAAAACTTAACCAAATCTGCCGACATTACCCCAACATTACTCCAATCCCCTTTTGCAGCCGAGTGCGTAAATGCATGTTACCTTAGCTGTAATGTTGCCTGTTTATCAGAGAAATGCATGTGAAGACAATGCAGACTGCCCTCGTGCTAAATGCTACATTTGTCTTAGCTAAAGTTATGGGAAATTACCGTCACTGAAACAAATATTACTCACCAATCCGCTGAATTCTTAGCCTTGCTCCGGTGTCTATACAGGCTCCACCATTGCTTCCTCTCCTCTCGGAACTTCTAAGTTCTAACCGCCAAAATCCGAATATCAACAGTATTTACCTGTAATACACTTAATCTACATGCCAGAACACAGTTGCTGTAAGTTTTACAATATTTAACAGCGAAGTTATGCAGCAGGTTACTGTAATTTGTTTTTACCCATAATACATTGCGGTATCCAGTTAAACATTGTAAAATGACAAAACAAGAAGATACTGTAAAATTTTACTGTAGATATTACAGCAATTTGTTACAGTGTACTGTACTTTCTTCACGTGTTTTGCCCGGGCCTGTCTGAACATTTATCACCCCAAACAGATGCTGCACAGCAGGGGGGACGTCGTAAAAACACCCGTACATTCATAATTCCTTTGATTTCGGACATCCAGGCGCCCCCCTTGCATTGCTTTGGAATACCAATTAGCTTTTCATCACAGTTTAAAATATATACGCGATCGATAGTCTGCTTAGTTAAATGTACTTTCAGATTAAAGAAAAGCCTCCGTGAACTGTGTTGTTAAAACTTCAGAATCGGACAATGCTTTTAACACACACACACACACACACACACACACTTAGGACTAGAAATGTTTGCAGCTCTTTTTAAAAATAGTTTTTTCAGAAACTGTATTGATTTACTGTGGGAAAAAGTTTCTTGTTTTCTAATTCGTCATTTAATAAAACTAAAATAAATGCATGCTTTGAAACAGCCATGCATTATTAATTCCTCTGCTTTCGGACATCCTGCCGCCGAGGTGTTGAATTAACACTTGTCACACAACCAGCTACCTTCCGCTCCTTTAGATCAGAAGAAGAACCATTTGTTTATTTTATATGATTTTACTGTGGGGAAAAAAAAAAAAGTCCCAGCGGGGGGCTGGTGAGCGGGGGGCTGGGGAGCGGGGGACTGCGGGGGACGATCATAAATCATAATTCATACTCATAATTCACATTTCATAATCATAAATCATAATTCGTATTTCATAATCATAAATCAGAATCATAATTCATAATGCGCGTACATAGATGCACGCGCATTTCACGTGCACGCGCGCGCACGCACGCGTATTTCACGTGTACGCGCAAAGCTGCGCCCTTATTACTACTACTGTGGTACATAGCCTGTTAATAAAGACATATTGATCATGTCTAATATAGAAGTGTTAACTAAAGGTAAGACTTCTTTAAGTAGCCTAGTTGGGATGGGGTCTAAAACACGTTGATGATTTAGATCAGGGGTGGGGAACCTTTTTCATATCCAGGGCCATATCAATTTTTATAAAGTCCTCCGAGGGCCATATTATGAACACATACCTAGGGATGCAAAAAAAAGACAAAAAAAAATGTCTATAACCACTGTGTTACTGAGCCTCATGATTGCTGCATTTCTACGCATGTCAGACTCACCTAATGCGATGGCTGGAACTGTTTCTCTTTGTCTCTTTGGCCAGGCGTCTGATGTCAGCTGGCAGTGATGATGATGATGCTACTTTTTCCAAGTTTGGGTCAGTCAGTCTTGAGCGGAAGTGAGTCTTTGCAAGAGTCAATTTAGAAAAGGCACTGTTCACAGCAGTACGTTGTCCCAAACAGAGATGCAAACTTCAGGGCATGTCTCTTCAGGATGGGAAAATCCTCAGCACGAACATACAGTTTGTAAAAGTCCAGCAGAGGGAGGTTGTTGTACTTAGCTTTGAGCTCATTGTTGCACTCCTTCACAAACGTTCCTTTAGCATGAGGTTTCAGCTTCTTGGCTATTAATTCACTCACCACAAAACTTGCATGCATAATATTCTCTCTGTCAGTCTGCGGTCTTGTGAAAGCTGCTTGTTGGGCACTCAAACTCTGTCAAAGAGTGTTAATTTTATCCAGACGCATTTGTCCTCTAAATTCGTGGAGTTTTGCATGTTTCGAGCTGTAATAGTGCTCGAGATTTGCCTTTTTCATCACTGCCAGCACCTCGCCACAAACTAGGCACACTGACTTGCCTTTAACTTCAGCAAAGAAAAAATCATTTGTCCATTTTTCCTGGAATATGCGGCATTCGGCATCCACCTTCCTTTTTGACAGTCGCCATGATGCATCACTTGTCCATCCATGTCAATAGGCTCATTCGAGATGAGCCAGGCCTGCGCAGATTCAATTACCGGCGATTGGCGCACAGTGCATGCTAGTTAGTTTTGTGTCTGACTTCATCCCGACTTGCTCTGACATATTACAAAAGTGGGCAGCAATGAAATCGCGAGAGGGAGGCGGCCGTGATTTTTAGAGCCAGGCGCTGCAATTGCTCTCCACCGACTGCACCACCTGGCTCTCACCTGATTTAACAGGTGATTGGTTTGGATGTCGACTCAACAATATGATGTTAATTTTTGTTGAATTTCAGATATTTAAATTTTATTTGTCTGATTTGAAAGTTTATTCTCTTAACAGAATACATGTTGTGTGACTGATGGAAACTGAAAACAAACTTATATAAGTCTGACAGTATTTTAACAAATTGACATCATATCGGACAGGATGTAAGTGTTTCTATGACTTCCTGTATGGACTGAAGGCTGCTTGAAACTATCGGGAAACTGTCCGACCTGATCGCGCATATTTGTCACCAACCCCTGCTGCAGCCGCCTGATCTCGTCTACTATCCAGGCAAGGCGCAGTTCTTCTCGAACGAGCCTAATCACTTACTGCTGCTGACTGTCGTCGCGCGATGACACGTACGTTACATGCTGTATTCACTGACCCTGGTGTTGACTCTGACATTCATAGCCGACAACTAACAGCTGTCGAAAAAAAATTTTCCTGATTTTTTATTTATTCATACTATAAGTGAATATATAAAATGTAAAAATTTTATTGCCGGTTGAAATGGTCTCACGGGCTGTATACGGCCCGGAGGCCGGAGGTTCCCCACCCCTGATTTAGATGAAGAAATCTTAAAGGTCAGTTGTTGAAGGGTACTTGGGGAGAAGCAATCTAAATATATATCAGGTCTTACAGCTGTATTTAACTTCCCTGTGTTTAAAGGAAGATTGGTACAAAAGAGGTCATGAATTTTGTCACTAAAAAAGCTCATAAAATCATTACTGCTGAGGGATAAAGGAATACAAGGCTCAGAGCTGTGACTCTCTGTCAGCCTGGCTACAGTGCTGAAAAGAAAGCTTGGGTTGGTCTTATTTTCTTCTGTTAGTGCTGAGTAATAATTTGCTCTGGCATTGCAGAAGGCCCTCCTATACATTTTAAGACTGTCTTTCCAGACTAAACGAAATACTTCCAGCTTGGTTAAATGCCAATTCCTTCAAAATGTTCACGATATTTGTTTTAATTTCAGGGTTTGGGAGTTGTACCATGGAGCTAACTTTCTTTGTTTCATTACCTTCATTTTAAGAGGTCCTACAGAGTTGAGTGTTGTTTGCAGCAAGCCTGCAGCACTATAAACAAGATAATCAATTTGGGAGAGTTTAAAGTCAGTATGGAAAACTTCTGTTACAGTGGGACATGGTATTAAATTTAAAGTTGATGGAATCATTTTCTTAAATTTTGCTACTGCAAAACACCTAGCATAGTAGCTTTTGCCAAGTGGCATGTAATCGAGTAGTAAAAAATCAAAAGTTATTAAGTAATGGTCTAATAGGGAGGAATTCTGTGGAAAAACTATCGAGTTTTCAATATCAATTCCATACGTCAGACAAGATTGAGGGGGTGGTTAAAACAGTGAGTGGGTTCATGTACATTCTGACTGAAGCCAATAAAGAAATAATGAAATAAATGATGAAATAAATACAGTAGCGAGGCAGTCATTATCAACGTCAACATGAATATTAAAAACAATTATAGCTTTATCTGATTGAAGAACTAACCAGGTCGGATGTAAAAGACTAAGGACAAGGCTTTCAAAGGAATTACAATTTAGTTTAGGGCTATAGAGTAGAGTCAAAAATGGCTGCAACTCCCCCTCCTCGGCCACTGCCTCAAGCAACGGAGGTATTATGACTGGAAGAAGTGCATTCATTTAGACTTAACATATTCTTCATGACTTTAATATTAATTCATTCACTAACACTGCTTTAGATGACAGAGAACTGATATCTAACAGTCCACATTTAATTCTCCTGTTTTGTTTTTCTGTCACAGAAAAGATTTTAATTTTTATTAGGTCTTTATTCACAGCTCCTCTTTGTTTAACTTTAGATATAAATAATTTACAATAGGTGGACAGGGGACAGACACCGTTTGTATAACATTATGGGTAGGTAACCGCACTAGAAGCTCAGAGAAGCATTTAAGACTGTAACTCTGATTTCTGGTCTCAACTCTAGGTTGTCACGGTTTTGAATCACTAACAAACATGGCCAGGTTCCTAGAGATGAGAGCAGCTCCATCCAAAGTGGACTGAATGCCATCTCTTCTAGTTAGACAAGGTTTTCCCCAGAAAGTTTGCCAACTATCCACGAAGCCCAAATCCTTTGCTGGACCCCACCTGGACATGTGGCCTAAACATCTCATTAGTGGTCAGATTTGGGAGGGGTCCAGAGAAAACTACAGAGTCCGATATGGTTTTTGCATATGCTCACACTGACACAACACTAGTGACCGCTGATTGGCGTAACTGAGTGTCACTATTGCCGATGTGAATATCAACCTTACTAAATCTACATTTAGTCTTAGCCAGCAGTTTTAAATCTGACTCATTGTTGCCCGATCTGGCCCCAGGGATACATTTAAGTATGGTCGCTGGTGTTGCTAACTTCACATTTCTCAGCATAGAGCTGCTAATGACCAGAGTTTTACAGGGAGCTGGCTAACTAGCTACTCAGCTACTGGGTGATCTTCCATGGTGCAGAACAGTGCTTCCAATTCACTAAGCCTTGCCTTCAACACAGCAAATAAACTACATTTATTACATGTACCACTAAATAACTAAGCTAATAACTAAACATCTGGCACATCAAGCAAGAGAGAGCAGAAGAAGGAGAAGCCACCACTAAGTGCTAAGCTAATGTAGCTAACAAGGCTAATGGTGTGTAAACAACAGCTGGGATTAGCAAGAAAGTTGTTGAAAGAAGAAGAGAGCTGTGACTGCTTAAATGGAACTAGTTTGAGTTTAGACGTGCAGTAGATATTTAGCAGCTGAAATAACAAATATTAGCTGGTAAGAGCTCTCTAGGGCAGCACAAAGACACTATCACAGAAGCACCAGAAAGGACACAACATGCTTATGCAGAACATGCAGTCAGCATGTCGGGGAACCTGTCCTCCAGGGTCAGACACAATGGCCCCCTTTACACCTTACATCAACATAAGTTTTTTGCGATCGGATAGCAATCCGATTGCTCGTGACCACATGAAAGTACAGGTGTAAATACACTCCAAATGTACTGAGGACGTATTGTTATCCGATCAGCCAAACCACTTCTGAAGGTGGTCAGGGACGCATTGTGACCCCATCGTGACCCCATCCAACACAAGTGTAAATGCAAATGCGTCTCCAATCCACATGCAACAACTCCTTGGATGAAAACAAGTAAGCCAGGTGCGCCAGCTGGTCACAGGAAGAAGGAAGAAGAAGATAACAACAACAACAACACTCACCGGGTAGCAACTGCAGAGAAAAAGAAAACACCGTGGTGAAGATAGTTTGATGCTGGATATTCACAGATATTCACATTTTCAGTTTGGGTTCAACACTGATTTCCACCTCCATGTCATAGGCAAAGTGTCCATACAAGAACGCAACTTCATGGGTGGCCAACATCTTGTTGTTGTTATTGTGGTGCACATGATCTGACATTTTAGTGTGCCGCTATGTAACGTCAGCGGGACGGAGCGTTATCTGATAGCAAACGGAGCTGGATGGGACACCAGAGATGCATATTAATGCCAGGTATAAATGTATGTGGTCATACGCTATCCGATTGCAAAAAACGCATGCTAATGCAAGGTGTAAAGGGGGCCAATTTCACCCATTCTTATCCAGTCACCCTACAGAGGGTATGGCTCATAATTACTTTTGGAGTATAGTGAACACTGACAATTAATAACTCAGCCACGTAGTGTTGCATCGGTGTAACAACAATCAAAAGGTTTAGTTTTACTCTGAGCTATAAATCAGTCCAAATGTTGGAAGCCACTAACAGTGGGACCACTGAAACCTTGAAAAAGAAGCATATGTCTGGGCTTAAAGGGCAGTTAACCCCAAAATCAAAAAATACATGTTTTTCCTTTTATCTGTAGTGCTATTTATCAATCTAGACTGTTTTAGTGTAAGCTGTAGTGTTGGAGATATCAGCCGTTGAATTGTCTGCATTCTCTTTAATAGAGTGCAGCTACATGCTTGTGGTACACAAAAGTGGCAAAAATACATTTGAAAACTCAATAGCAATGTCTCTTTCCAGAAATCATGACTTGGTTGCTCAAGATAATCCACAGACCTTGTTGTGAGCAGTTTCATGTAGGAACTATTTTCTTTTCACTGAACTACACTGGTGGGTGTGGTTCAGTCAGTCATTATCAATCTAGATTGATAAATAGCACTACAGATAAGAGGGAAAATATGTATTTTGATTTTGAGGTGAACTGTTCCTTTAACAGTAACAAGTATATGTACTCATAACTTGTAGCTAGTAGTGATTTCCCACCCTGATCTGGAATCTGGAAGAAGACCTTTTCAAAATCAGAAGGTTACAGATTTACTACATGCTGATCCCAGGTTTGTCTGCCTCAGAGGCAACTGGGCTTTAGATTCTTAAAAGTTCTTTATAGATGATTTTTATTTTTTTTATAATTATATGTTTGAAACGTGTGTGTTTTGGACCCAAATGCAGCACACTTGAAACTGACTGCTTGCTTGTTTGTCTTTTTCCCTCTAGACTTATTTGTTAATTTTTATTTATGTATTGGAGTCCACCTCCAGATTATATATATTATGCTTTCAAAAAGCAATAAAAACTTGAAATTTAAAAAAATATCAAAAATTGCATGAGACATATCCCCCTTATTCATCAAAACAAAGAGAAAGAAACAAGACACTTCACTACAGTTCAACATCATTTTTATTAGTTCATTTAAAAAAATTTAACAACATTTTTCACCATTTTATGGTCCAAACAACTAATCGACTAATCAAGAAAATACTGACAGATTAATCAATAATCACAATAAAAGTTGACTGTTATTATGGGCCAAATACTGGCCTAGCCCTGCTATATCTGTCAATATTGGTACCGGTGTATATTTTGTCAGATATTATATTACAGAACATGCAAATTGTTGTTCTATAAGCAGTATTTTATGCCTGTATGTTTTTGATCCTTTTTCTTAATTCAAGTTGTTCTATCTATTTGTTCATTAAAAATACCAGTGAAAGTTGCCTGTTTCACTAAGGACAAGTCAGTCTTATGTACCCTGTAGGACCCTGTAGTACTGTACTGGTACAGATATGACAGTATCCTGGATGAATGTGTAACAGCCTCTCACAGCCAGGAATCCAGACAAAGTTCAGCTGTTGCCAACCCAGGGAGAGTTTTAAATTCATGTACTAACTTTTTTTTATGTGCCAATTTTAAGAATAAAATAGTTACACGGGAAAAAAAAACAAAAATAAGAACATCTTCCGCTGTGGAGGTCACGTGTTTCCGGTCACCCATGGAGGTGACGTGTTTCCTGTCACCCGTGGAGGTTGGAGGTCTGCAGCCAGGTCCCTCTCATTGCTTTCGAAACTAGAGATTGATAAGGTACAAAAAACATGCTAAGGCAAGGGGGAGCCAGGAAAACAGGTCATAGTTGTAGATGTAGATGTAGATGTAGTGGATGTCATCGTCATCCCCACACTCCAAGACTGGGTACTATAATATCTTAAAGTGTAATCAATAAACAGACGGAGACCAACATGTGTCAGGAGACTGCCGATACTTTTTACTGTGCAACGTTCAAAAGTGTCCCCATGGAAACACAACACATACAGTCAACACTCGCCAGCAGATGGCAACATAACCTTATAAATCGTTTCCCAATACATTAGGGCTGGATGATAAATCGATTTTATCGATTAATTCGAGTTTGTAGTTTAGGTCGATTTGTTTTATTGAAAATCGAGTTTCGCGCGCTTGATACACAAAAAACACGACAGCGAGCGTGTCTTCAGTTTTTAGGAGTTAGTTCGGTTTTGTGGCGTCAGACACAGAACAAACAGCACCCCACTGCAAAGTGTGTTTGAAGGCCGTCGCAACCACAGGTAGCAGAACTACCAAGTTACTGCAGCAGCTCAAACAGAGGCATGCTGCCGAGTGGGAGAGGTGTTGCTCCCTACGAAATGAACGAGACCGCGGCAGCCCCAGCACCGCCGTCTTGGAAACATTTACAAACTGTATCCCGTAAGATAAGAAAGCGGCCCGGTGGAAAGTGATCACGGATGCAGTCGCGATGTATATTGCTGGAGATATGGTGCCCAATCAAAACAGGGTCACACACATTTTGTTTCCCAATACATAAATTATTCCCAATACACTACACTCCTCCCCTTTAAGCTTTATTCCCCCACTCAATATCTGGTCATTTAAAACCGCTTTGTAAACAAAATCTCATAACTTAAAATTTCTTTTGTATCAGTAACTGTAAATGTCCTAACATTATAGGCTATGGTCTATAGTCTTTTTCTTTTTTTTTTTTTTAAACCAACCAGCTCCTATAACAATAATAACTACAAGTATGTCATAACATTTTTTTTTTTTTTTTACTAACTGTTTCAAAGGCTCAGTCTTTTTGGTGGGAACCACAACCACACTTGCTCTGGGTAGCGGTGCTCTGGTTGTGGTGATGCTGATGTGTCAACATCTGGCTCCACAGGAATCACAGGAGTGTCTCTGCACTGAGGGGAAGCGGGCAGCTGTCCTGTGGGCTTGGGGGTTTTTGGAGTGCTTTTTGGAGTGCTTGCTGCGTATGCTGATCTCAGTGGAAATGCATTACTGCACTGCGTCTCTGAGATGTCTCCATTCGGTTGTGATGTTCCCAGGTCTGGTGTCAGGTAGGAGTGTTCATTTGACCAGAAAGAATTCAGGGCTTTTTCATGAGAGAAGAGCAGATGATCAATGTGCACTGTGCGTTCTCTTACACCATCATCGATCAGGTACGTAACAGGACCAAGACGCTTCACTATTTTTCCCATGATCCATTTCTCTTTCCCTCCACGAAAGTTTCTCACACTCACTGAATCTCCCTCCGAGAAGTTTCTCAGTTTGGTGTTTCCTTTGTCATGGTATTGCTTTTGTCTTCGTTGTTTCTCCTCCACTGTCTTTGCAAGGCTTGGCTTCAGCAGGCTAAACCTGGTTCTTAAATGACGTTTAAGGAAAAGTTCTGCCGGCAAGCAGCCTGTCACAGTGTGCGTTGTACTTCTGTACATCAACAGGAAGTTTGCCAGTCTATGCTGCACTGATGCAAGTGTCTCCTGAGCCTCCGTATCACCCAACACCTGCTTAATCAGAGCAGATTTGACTGTCTGCGCTGACCTTTCTGCAGCACCATTTGAGGCAGGGTGATATGCTGGGACCAGGGTCTGTTTAATACCATTTGCTCCCAGAAACACCCTGAACTCACTGGATGTGAATTGTGGTCCGTTGTCAGAAACCACTTCTTCTGGTAGTCCATAAGATGCGAAAATGCTGCGCAAAACTTCAGTAGTCTTTGCTGAGGTTGTTGTTTTCATGTGAATCACCTCTAGCCATTTTGAGTGGCTGTCCACTAAGACTAGGAAAAACTGTTTGTCCTACTCACAGAAATCTATGTGTATCCGCTGCCACACTTGTGTTGGCCATTTCCAACGGTGCAGTGGGGCTACTGCTGGAAGTTGTTTCACAGCCTGGCATGTGCTGCATCGCTGTACAGCAACTTCAATGTCTTTATCCAGATGTGGCCACCACACATAGCTTCGTGCTAAAGCTTTCATCCGACAGATGCCTGGATGTCCCTGATGTAAGTAATTCGCTAGCTTTTCTCTGTGGGCAGTAGGAACTATGACTCTCATTCCCCAGAGAACACATCCTTGTTCCACAGAAAGCTCAGTTCTACGGGTATAGAACGGCTTGAGTGTCTCGTCATTTATGTGGTTTGGCCATCCATTCAAAATGAGCTCCTTCACTCGGCTGAGTACAGGATCTCTATGTGTACTGTGTGCTATGTCACAGGCTTTCACAGGTAAATCATCCATGAGTGAGAAATAGAATATGTTTCCTTCTTCTGCAGTACTGTCTTTACTTTTTCTCTGCAGCCTGGAAAGTGCGTCTGCATTTGCATGATCAGAGGACTTGCGATACTCTAGGTCATAAGTGTTTGCCATCAGTATGAGTGCCCATCGCTGCATCCTCAAAGCAGCCAAAGTGGGAATAGCTTACTTTTGGCCCAGAATTGCCAAGAGAGGTTTGTGGTCAGTGATGAGAGTGAACTTCCTACTGTAAAGGTATTTGTGAAACTTCTTCACCCGGAATATAATAGAGAGTGCTTCCTTCTCTATTTGGGCATGTTTGCTCTCAGCCTCTGTCAACGTGCGTGATGCAAATGCTATGGGCTTTTCCTCCCCATTCTCCATCACATGGGAGATGACAGCGCCGACTCCATATGGCAAAGCATCACAGGCTGGCCTCAGAGGTTTCTTGGTGTCATAGTGAACGACTGCGGTGCTCTGCAGAAGTTGTTTCTTTGCATTTTTGAATGTTTCCTCACATTCAGGTGTCCACTTCCAAGTACTTTCCTTCTTTAGCAACACGTGCAGGGGTTGCAGTTGAGTGGACAGATTTTTCAGAAATCTTCCATAATTGTTCAACAGTCCAAGGAATGAACGGAGTTCTGAAACATTGGTGGGACTAGGAGCATTTACGATGGCTTCCACCTTCTCCTCTGTGGGATGGAGCCCTTCACTGTCCACAATATGTCCCAAATACTCCACTCTGTCTGTCATAAACTTACATTTTGACTGTTTGACTCTTACATTGTACTTTTCCAGACGGCTCAATACTTCCTCCAGTTTGTGCAGGTGTTCTTCTCTGGAACCTGCAATGATCAAGATATCGTCCAGAAAACAAGTCACATGATCAATACCTTGCAGAATTTGATCCATCACTGCCTGGAAGATGGACGGGGCACTAAAGACTCCTTATGATAGGCGATGGTAAGTGTAGAGCCCCCGATGTGTGTTAACTGTGAGATACTTCTCTGAGTCTTTATCCAACTCCAACTGTTGATAAGCATGTGATAAGTCCACCTTCGTGAACAGCTTGCCTCCAGCCAGAGTTGCAAACAGGTCTTCAGCATTTGGCAGTGGATAAGCTTCTTCTTCCACACACTGATTTATGTTCACTTTGTAGTTCCCACAGATCCGTGTTGTCTTGTCCACTTTTGGTACTGTCACTATCGATGCAGCCCACTCGCTTGAGTGTGTTTTTGATATGACACCCATCTCTTCTAATCTATCCAGTTCTTTTTCCACAGCCTCTTTTAGTGCATAAGGCACTGGGCTGGCTTTTCTGAATATAGGCTTGGCATCTGGCCTCATTTTGATAGAAGCCTTAAACTCACGGATGGTGCTGGGGCCTTCTTCAAATACCCCCTTGTGTCTCTGCAGAATCTCCTCTACATCTAGATCAACAGCTCCTCTTGCTGCTTTAACTTGGAATATTTCTTTCCAGTTCAGTCTTATTTTTCTTAGTCAATTTCTGCCCAGTAGAGTTGGACGGTTCCCTTTAACAATCACCAGGGGTACCCTTGCTCTCTGTTGCTCATGTTCTATGTCCACAAACACTTTTGCTAACAATGGAATAGGTTCTCCGGAAAAAGTAGAGAGTGGTATCTTGCATGATCGCAATGGTAAGTGAGAAAGTGTTTTCCAGCCGTCTTTTCCAATACCCATACTTTCTGTACTTACCGTACCTACTTTGGGTACAGAGGGCGTTCACATTACGATTGCGGCGAAAAAGAAGTGTACCTAAAAGACACGGATGTGTACTCATAACGGCCAAAATTGAGAGTGTGGAACGTTGCACACTTTTCGTACTCAACAGCCGCCATCTTAGCTACGTAGCAGAAGACGTGGGACCACTTACAGGTCAGTGGGTGGAACCGCTGACCTGCCGTCTGTTCCAGTTTGTTGGCGGGCGACGTCACTGACGAGTCACAGCCGTAGTCGTGATCATATCCGGTAAGTGAGCCATAGAGTAATGAATTGGAACAGCACTTACTCGCTGAAATATGTGCACTCTGTAAGTGCAGACAGTGTACTGTGTGTAAGTGTACTCATGGCAGTATGGATTTCAGAACATAGCCCAGTACACCCTCTCTGGTGCCACTGACACAGTAGCTCCTGTGTCTAACTGCATCACAGTGGCATGGCCTTCAATGCTCATGTTCACCTCATAGACATCATCATCTCCACATGAAGCTGTGTATACTGTGTATACTGGGAACGCTCCAAACAGTTCATCATCATCATCATCATCATCATCATCATCATCATCATCATCATCCTCCTCTTGACTTGTTACAGCCCCCTTTTCCACCAGCTGGGTCTTATACTGCATCTTCTTATTTCTACACATGCGGGCATTATGCCCCACCTTGGAGCAGTGGTGACATTTCTCATGCTTAAATTTGCACACACTAGCCGCGTGCTTACCTCCACATCTGTAGCAGGACTGTTGTGCTTGTTGATGCTTTCCATCCACACTGGTCTGCTGGGGTGCATTTTTACTCTGATGGACACTTTGCTTTTTCCATTCCTCTTTCTTCCTTCTCTGGTGGTACACTTTGTTTATAGTTCCACTTTCCTTTGTTTTTCCAGACAACTCCAAAGTGTTGCGTGATGCCATCTCCATAGACAGTGCAGTGTCACATGCACTCTTGAATGTTACATTAGTCTCTGCCAGTAATTTCCTCTGTATGGCCTCTACTCTCAATCCGCTCACGAACCTATCCCGTAGAGCTTCATGGAGGTGTGGACCAAACCCACAGTGAGTAGACAGTTCTTTTAGTGCAACCACATAGTCAGATACTGATTCGCCTTCATGTTGATTTCTCTTCTGAAATCGAAATCTCTCTGCAATGATGAGCGGTTTGGGCTTGTAATGGTCACTGAGTGCCTTTGTCAGCTCTGCATAATCTTTCTTACTTGGTTTAGCTGGCGTGATTATATTTTTCAAAAGTCTGTAGGTATCCGCTCCGATAACCGAGAGGAACACACTGACCTTCTTTTCAGTCTCCACCTCATTTGCAATCATCCATTGTTCCAGTCTCTCAAGGTAGGATTCAAAATCTTCCTTACCCTCCTTATACTTAAATATACTGCCAATCTGGAACATGGCTTCCCTTTGTTGTTAGCTTAGCAGTCATGTTAGCTTTTTTTTTTAGCTCGTTTGTTAACCACTTCGTTAGTGCTACAAATGTCCGTCCTGTGATCTGCCAGTTGCAAACTTTGTCGCCCGTCTACAGGGATCATATATCCTTATTTCTTCTCATTAATCCCATCCTCGTCACCAAACTGTAATATCTTGAAGTGTAGTCAGTAAACAGACGGAGACGAACATATGTCAGGAGACTGCCGATACTTTTTACTGTGCAACGCTCAAAAGTGTCCCCGTGGAAACACAACACATACAGTCAACACTCCCAGTAGATGGCAACATAACCTTATAAATCGTTTCCCAATACATTAGGGCTGGGTGATAAATCGATTTTATCGATTAATTCAAGTTTGTAGTTTAGGTCGATTTGTTTTATTGAAAATCGAGTTTCGCGCGCTTGATACACAAAAAACACGACAGCGAGCGTGTCTTCAGTTTTTAGGAGTTAGTTCGGTTTTGTGGCGTCAGACACAGAACAAACAGCACCCCACTGCAAAGTGTGTTTGAAGGCCGTCGCAACCACAGGTAGCAGAACTACCAAGTTACTGCAGCAGCTCAAACAGAGGCATGCTGCCGAGTGGGAGAGGTGTTGCTCCCTACGAAATGAACGAGACCGCGGCAGCCCCAGCACCGCCGTCTTGGAAACATTTACAAACTGTATCCCGTAAGATAAGAAAGCGGCCCGGTGGAAAGTGATCACGGATGCAGTCGCGATGTATATTGCTGGAGATATGGTGCCCAATCAAAACAGGGTCACACACATTTTGTTGTGAATTCTTCACGTTTACACATATTTTGGTCTCGGGACTCTTATTTTGTATGTTTATGGACATCTCCGGTTAGAGACTCTTATTTTGAAATCCTGTCTCGCATCGCGGGTTACTTCCGTTTTTCACTCCGTGCATTCTGCAGTGCGATGGTCTCCGGTGCAGAAGTCACTGGCCATGTAAGTTTGGTATTGCTGCTAAGGTGTTCATTTGGCGAAATGGCTTGGTTATCTCTGTATTTTATGCGGTTAGATGCGTGGATGCACTGTTAATAGTGGCTCCTGTCACAGTTTGTATGTAGATTTGTAATAACTCTGACATGTATATTTGTTTCTTTTCTGTTTATTTTAGAAACTGAGTGTTTATGCACTCCTGTGCTGCACCGTATCCCGTTCCTCCAACTGCTAGTAAAGAGCTTGAATCTGATCGATGACTGTGTGTTCACTGACTGGAGCCCTGTAGCGGTCAATTAGTTCACTCGCCAGTTTTAAAGGGTCAATTGACAACACATTTTATGTTTTGCATTGTGTCACAGTCAGTTTGAAACTAGAGAAAGCTTACTGAAAAGTTACATTTTCACTGCTTACAATGGCAGGCAGGGCCTGCCATCTCTTTTTGGCTTTTTTGTGATTGCACTTGAACAATTTCTTTGTCATCTGCAAATTGATTTGAAGTAGGGGGGAAAAAAATCGATTTAAATCGTAAATCGGATTTGTTGTGAAAAAATCGGAGATTTTTTTTTAGGCCATATCGCCCAGCCCTACAATACATATAAATTATTCCAAATACACTACAGGTACCAAGCCCTTATGACAGCAAGGGTGAATGACCTGAGATTGAGAATAATGAATAAGCTGGAATCCCAAGGCTTACCAAGGCAAAGTGACAAAGTATGTGAATGCAGTTCTACATAATATCCCCACTAGGACCATAACTGAGACAAATCAGCTGATATACACAGGCAGCAGTACCTTGGAAATACAATAAACTGTCTATATTTGAGGCACTGGAGACTTCCAAGCAAAGGCTCACAGCTCTGGCTACCCACCTAAAGAGATACACAAGAGAAGAAGAAGAAGAAGAAGAAGAAGAAGAAGAGAATAAATAGAATGTTCTCTCAGTGGCAACACAAGAACAGATCCACACAGGGCTGAAACTGAACAATACTGGAAGAGCATATGGGAGAAGGAGGCATCCCATAACACCGATGCTAAGTAGCTAGTGGATCTAAGAACAGGCCATAGCAATCTCCCAGAGCAAGAGCCAGTTACCATTGCAATGGCAGACATCCAAGAAAGAACATCAGGTATAAAGAGCTGGATAGAACCAGGCCTTGACAGGATCCACAACTATTGGCTAAAGAAACTAACTGAACCAGCTGCTGATGGATGGGACCCATCCAGAGTGGATGACCCAAGGACGGACAATCCTGATCATGAAGGATCCCCAGAAGGGCACGGTCCCATCCCACCAACAGCCAGTAATCTGCCTATGTACAACATGGAACCTCCTGTCAGGCTATCATAGCTGCTAAGATAAATAGGTACATGGCCCAATACATGAGCAAGGCCCAGATAGGAATTGGTAGTAACACCATGGGAGCCAAGCACCAGCCACTGGTCGATAGAGCAGTCACCCAAGACTGCAAGACCAGGCAGACCAACCTGTGCACTGCATGGATGGACTACAAGAAAGCCTACAACCCAATGCCACACACATGCTTGGAAATGAACAGCATCAACACGACACTAAAAGCCTTCATCAAGAACTCAGTGGTGTTGTAGAAAACAACTCTGGAGGCAAACTCAAAGCCAATTGCACAAGTAACCATCAAGTGCGGCATACACCAAAGTGATATACTGTCCCAGCTACTGTTCTGCATAGGCCTGAACGCCCTCAGCCAACTCATCACAAAGAGTGGCTATGGATACTGGTTTCGAAGTGGAGCAACCATCAGTCACCTCCTCTACATGGATGACATCAAGTTGTATGCCAGGAGTGAGCGAGAAATTTACTCACTGATCCACCTCATCAGGATCTAAAAAGCAGTGACATCGGAATGTCATTTGGGTGAGATAAGTGTGGTAAGATGGTGTCAAAGAGAGGGAAGATAATCAAAACCAAGTGGGTTTAACTATTAGAGGGCAGCATTGCAGATGTTCAGGACAGCCACAAATACCTTGGGGTCCGACAGGCAAATGGGAACCCTGAGGAGGCCGCAAGGAAGTCAGCCACAGCCAAATACCTACACAAAGTAAGGCAGGTCCTGAAAAGTCTGCTGAACAGAAAGAACAAGGTCCAAGCCATCAACATGTACGCCCTGCCAGTCATCAGATACCCGGCCAGTATAATGAGCTGGCCAAAGGAGATTGATTGTGATCAGCGACAAAACCAAGACTGATCTCGAGACACTGTTGCTCACTGCCCATGAGAGAGAATATATGCATCAGTGCAGGCTGACACAAGTCAACTCATCTAGTTAGGCTACTGATGGGTGTCCAGTGATGTAATATGTGTTTTATTTTAGACTCTCTGAGAAGGAATGTCAAGACAGCTTTGTAAGTGGCTGTTAGGTGGTGTCGTTGACCCCTGTCTTTGTTGAGTGATGGTTATTCTGTATAAAGGTGGGGACCAGTCAGTCAGAACTAAAGAGGCTTTTTGGACGAGAGCAGAAACATCCTCAAGAAATCTATCACAAGGCCATCAGCCTTTGATTTAGCATTCATAGATATGCTACAACATGTATAGCTGAAAATCTTCACATACATAGGCAGATTACTTATGATGTACCAGTGTAACATGGTGGTGGTTGATGGTGCTGATGATGGTGTCAAGTGACCCCCACAATTCTAAGAGAAAAAAAAATACTTACAGAAGATATGTTCTGTAAGTATTTTTTTTTTTTTTACAGTAACCCAAGGTTTCACCCCATCCACTCACACACATTCATTTATCAGTGGGAATGTGTTACGATGTGTTTTGATTGTATTTTGAGTGAGCTGTTTTCATGTAACTTTAGACATTCCTGACGTAGGTTAAGATAAGCAAATGGATCCACTACGCCCCCCCAGAACGACCTAAGAGACCTAGGAGGCGAGGGGCCCTGTCCTGTTTATCACGTCATGTCTCCCCCATGTTAAACAACTATATCTTGGTAAAGGGAGTTCTTTGTATTCTGTGTAGAGGCCCACATAACGTCTAACAGATCTTGGTCTGTGTCTCACTTCTTTGTTACCCTCACTGCATGATGAAGATAACCCAGATCTGTTATTAAAGCATATAAAACTTTTATTCGTGTGGACCTATTTCCTTTGAGTATGGACGATCGCTATGGCATACTTTCAGAATGACAGTTCTGCAATGTTATGAAATTATTAAATGAAGTTCCATTTGGGTGTCCACTGAGTGTCAATGTAAACCTCTGACACAGATTTACATTGTATTATTATTATGTTGAGCTGCGACTGCTACAACCTACAGGCCAGGACATGACCACAGCATCAGAGCATCATCCTCCTGGGTGGTGGAGAAACCCAAGGAAGTGCCCCGAGCTAAAACCAAGAGAACCATGTCCAGGGGCCCATTGGAGGACACTGCAGACACTGCCATCATTCAGGTACTGTGACAAAACACATTGCTGTGTATGTGAAACTATTTTACTCAGTCACTCATCAGCTGTTTATATACAGTATATTTCCTGTGTCTCTAGAAACTACCAATTTTGAGTGTCTGAGTCATGTGAAGTAACAGAATTTTCTACAGCAGTTAGAACACTGTTTGAAAAAAGTAATGACATACATGTTATTGTAAACGTCTACTAACTAAACCTACAAATTCAGATTGAATGAACTGCTCATGTGTGAGCCAGGAAGAGTTCATTTCAAATATGACAGTTGTCGCTGAATAGATGTACTGTGAAATCTCAAATTGCCTTAATTAAAGTCTTTATTAACCTCAATTGCAGAGAGAATCAGACTTTTATTAGAATCTGGCTTATTTTAGAAACATGCCCTTATTTGTAATCTCCTCTGTCTTTGTTGTCTTATCACTGGAGGAAAAGCTCCCCTGTTTTCTGTCCCTTTTTTAATTAGCTGTCACTTTCTCCCTGCCTATCTGTTGTCTTGATACATTCAATATGATGTGCATTTCCACAGCACTTGTTCCCTTGTTACAACAGCAGAGTCATATCAGAGTCACACAAGCACACTACAGAATGCACTGAGAGAAGCAAAGGTAGTGAAAGCTGTGCAGAAATTAATAACAAAAAAGGTTTGCGATGCATTGCTTTAAGATGTGATGATCTAAAATGGGTCTGACCTCTCCCTTGTTGTTGAGAACCACAAAGTATGCAGAGTGAGAATCCCTTCTGTCTGTGAGTGGGGAGGAAGGACACAGCCTGTTTCTGTAACAGGTCATGGATCTCCCTTGAACTGCATCAAGGGAACAAGTGTGTTGGCCAGCTTTCGAGGCAGTAGCTAAAAAGCTGTGATATCCTGTCTCTGCCCTCTCAGCCACCAGATATTCCATAAAAGTAATTTCAAGGTTCCGGAACACATCACTAGCATCGTGGAAACCTCCAAGCCATGCGGAGGTCTGCGAACATGTCATTGCTAGTGGACCAGCAGCTGACAGCTTGTGACTGTATTTAATCCAGTTTTCAATCCAATTTAATAATCTTTTTTGGCATGACTGTAGATTAACAATATTGCCAAAGCTATTACAAATTTACAAATGAGGTACAATAATAAAAGTAAGTCAGAGAAGTATGGAAAAAAAAAAATATATATATATATATATAACAGATAATTAAAACATATAATACACATCAACATCAACAACAACATCAATAAAACTGAAAAATAAATATCTAGTAGATTTTATATTCATGTGTCGCAGTATGTTTTTGTGCGGCACATGAATTGAGGAAAAGAACAAAAAAAATGAATAAAGAAAAAAGCAGATTGGGCAGAAGCAGAAGGACTGTAAATAGATCTAAGAACAGACCATAGCAATCTTCCAGATCAAGAGCCAGTTACCATTGCAATGGCAGACATCCAAGAAAGAACATCAGGTATAAAGACACTTCTGGATTTTTCTCTGTGTTTAGCTCTCAGTACCTTTGTAGTTTCTAACTGAATCTATGTGGTTTGGAGTTCAGTTTTTCTCCTCTGTCCTACTTTAGATATCTGCTTCATTTTACTGTTTCATGTTCACCTTCAGCTGTACAGGAGTCCTTGTAAATTACAAAATGACAGGGGACTTTTATTGTGAAGATTCTATTGGAAATTAAATGTGTTTATAACCAAATTAGCGGAACTTTGTTAGCAGCTGTTCTTCTTCTTCAAAAAAATCTACTAATAACACAGAAAGGAAGAGTAAAAGTAAAGATAGCCACAGTGAGATGTTAGATAAGAGCTGCAGACAACAGGCTCTTACTGCACCTCTGCAAACAGCTCATCTCCAACAGCTAAACTTCTTTTACCTGCCCTGCTGTGTGATGGAAAAACACTCACAACAAAACCATGGGGGACATTTAACCTTGGATCCATCCACTGCTTTTAAACGTTGTTAACTAAAGACAAGCCATCATCATTTAAAGACATGCCTTCAAACAAGTAGTCCATGGATGCATTAAGAGACATGAATACAGCATCGGAGGCGGAATCCCGTTCATTCCTATGAAAGTTGCTCAGTGGTTCATGAAGCCAAAAAAAACCTCTATTTCTTCAGAATGAAATTACCCACATGATTGGCACTGCTTCCACACTGTGTGGCCCATAGACACACAAGTCCTTGCTGACGTGCTGAGTCAAACCAAGTCAAGTCAGCACATGTATATGCAATACACATGCATTACTCACTGCTCTGCTGCTCTGAGTCTCATGGTTATTATTTGAGATCATTGTTCGAATACTGGCCTTAATTTGAAAATGTATTTTATGTATGGCGTTTGCAGGGTGAGCTGAGTTTAAGTGAACATTTAAATAACATTGCCCTAGGTTTTTGGGAGTCTGTTTGAAAAGACTGCTGAATAACACTGTTGCTTTAGGTGAAATAAATAGAAAAAGATAAATAAAAAACAATTAGTCTGCCACACCATCACACCACTACTGATGCTGAGGGGACTGTGTGTGTGTGTGTGTGTGTGTGTGTGTGTGTGTGTGTGTGTGTGTGTGTGTGTGTGTGTGTGTGTACAGGAGTCAGTGGAGATGAGGAAAATGGAGACCAGTGCCACTAGTGCAATCCCTGTCCCTGGCTCAGGTCTTGAGAACCAGGGCAAAGCTGCTTCTATGCCGCGACTCAGTGCAGAGCTGCAGGTAACTCCTCATCTTTATCACACCTGTGTTTATTTTGATTTGGATGTAAGTTTAGCATTTGATGAAAATGCATGTTACTTTACTTTATTTTATTATTATATATATTTTTAGCTATCATTCAACATTCTGTTAGTTTTAGTCAACAAAAGGACCTCTTAGTCTAGGAACATTTTAGTGTCATTTTTGTTGTGCTGGCAGTAACTGTGGCCGAATGCATTATGTTTCCAGGTTGTCCGTCCATTTGTCCATCCACTCAGTTCTTGTGAACGCGATATCTCAAGAATGTCTGCTTTGTTGTGTTGCTGCCTACAAAGGTAGTGCCATAGAAAGTCAAGATCTGAATGAGTCAAATATTTGTGGCTATGTTTCAGTTATGAAAAATACATCCTCCCCATAATTACAGTGTCCATATTTCACACTTAAACTTGATCTGCTCCGTGCAACATGCTGCAGCTCAATCAAAAATAGACCAGGTGTGTATTTTTATTACCTTTTGGGAAGTTTATGAGACAGACTGCAGCAGTCTGTTGTAATTTTTTAGACTGGCTGCAATTAGCTCAGGCAACTAAGGGCCATTTTATAGTGTTATTGGTTGACAGAAATTGTAATACATACATGTATAGGAAATGAGGAAAGGCATAGTAGGTCCCCTTTAAATGTAACTTAACTTAGCTCAACATTCTCAGTGGATGAGGGAATAAGTTTGCTGTGCCTATGTTACTGAGAAAAAATAAAATACCCAGTCAGTGTTTTTCATAAGAACCATCTCATAGAACATACTGAAAAAAACTGTAGGAGCTGGGAAGTATTTATCCAGTTAAGGCTGAAAAACTGAATGAATCTTTCACTAGATCTAGAAAAATATAATAAGCTCCTCATTTCCTGAGTGATGCTCATCGATTCATGCATTAAGGTGTATTCCTTTCACAGCCCAATTGGAAGAGTAGCTGTTGATCCTACAATCATTGCCGTGAAAAAAGGCCCTGGCAGGCCACCAGTTATTTGTCCAGTGTGTTTTTTCTCCTGCTGCCAACCAAAAAAATGATAATAGCTCCAAATGGCTTTGAGCCCAAGATTCACTGGGAGAGGGATGGGAAGAGGCTAAGTGGGTTATTGCAGAGAAGAGAGAATCTGGAGTGGAGGCTTGATGAAAGAATGTAAGGAACGAGGATGGAGAAGGTTGCCTTATTGACTTGCTGTCTTCTTCTTCTTCTCACCTTTTGGAACAAAGGGCAGGGAATCCTAAGCCCGTTCAATTAATGCTGGCCTTTTGAAATTTCCTCTTGCTGGAGCATGATGGGCACTAGTCTGACCTGTGGGGCTCCAGCCTCAGTCACAGCAGTTTATTGTTCACTCTTTATAGATGGCTTTTTTTTTGCTTAATTTGAGCTTGAGTCTTGCTGAGATCAGGAGATGACATCTGTTATAATCTGTTCTCAACTTTAAGGTCCTTATTTGTGCTGCTATGATATGGGAAACCTCAGGGAGTCATTCAGTCTGGCCTCTTGTTCTGTTCCCAGTGAAGTTACACAAAAAGCAAAGTCCAAACTTAGCTTAGCTGATATGGGACATTTGATCATTTTGCAGTTTCATCACCTTGTAGTACAGTATGTTTAGAATCCTATTATAATTTGCAGCATATGCTCTTGTCAGCCCCTCTCCAGATAACAAGCCTGTCAGGCAAAAACAGAGAGAATTAAGGCTGATAGGTTCTTAAAGATATATGTGTGAGAGTCACAGAAGCACACTACAGAATGCACTGAGAGAAGCAGAGGTAGTGAAAGCTGTGCAGAAATTAATAACAAAAAAGGTTTGCGATGCATTGCTTTAAGATGTGATGATCTAAAATGGGTCTGACCTCTCCCTTGTTGTTGAGAACCACAAAGTATGCAGAGTGAAAATCCCTTCTGTCTGTGAGTGGGGAGGAAGGACACAGCCTGTTTCTGTAACAGGTCATGGATCTCCCTTGAACTGCATCAAGGGAACAAGTGTGTTGGCCAGCTTTCGAGGCAGTAGCTAAAAAGCTGTGATATCCTGTCTCTGCCCTCTCAGCCACCAGATATTCCATAAAAGTAATTTCAAGGTTCCGGAACACATCACTAGCATCGTGGAAACCTCCAAGCCATGCGGAGGTCCGCGAACATGTCATCGCTAGTGGACCAGCAGCTGACAGCTTGTGACTGTATTTAATCCAGTTTTCAATCCAATTTAATAATCTTTTTTGGCATGACTGTAGATTAACAATATTGCCAAAGCTATTACAAATTTACAAATGAGGTACAATAATAAAAGTAAGTCAGAGAAGTATGGAAAAAAAAAAAAATATATATATATATATAACAGATAATTAAAACATATAATACACATCAACATCAACAACAACATCAATAAAACTGAAAAATAAATATCTAGTAGATTTTATATTCATGTGTCGCAGTATGTTTTTGTGCGGCACATGAATTGAGGAAAAGAACAAAAAAAATGAATAAAGAAAAAAGCAGATTGTGGGTTACAAGGACTGTAAATATAGACAGGTGTGTCAGGTGTTGTGATGGTTGTCCCTCAGGCTGTGGCATAATCTGACATTTTGCTGCTGCTAACCTGCTGACTCTGTTCTCTCCAAGGATGTGTTGCATTTTAGTTTGATCAGGCAGAGAATCAAAGTCAATGACTTTATGTTTTATTTTTGAGAGGAACTCGGTTCTGACGTGTTCATATTTGCTGCAGTGCATCAGGAAGTGTGTCTCTGTCTCCACTTGTCTGTGTGGACAGAGCTGACCCAACCTGTCCTCTCTGGGCAGCCAGGTCTGCCTGGGTCTGCCCATCTCTATGGCCAAGCTGTGGTCACTAAGTCTGTACATGGTCAAAGTCTTTCTCAGTTTCTCATCAGTCATGGTGCTCAGATATTCTGCCACCTGTACTGTCTGTTTAGAGCCAAATAACACTGAAGTTTGCTTTGCGTTTTTGTGGTAGATGTCCAATAGTTAATGGAATGTTCTTTATGTTTTTCTATATTTTGGTGGGTCCAGCTTGTGTGAGGGCTGTCCTGAGGTCTTGTCCTGTTAGAGGAGCTGAGCCTCAGGATTAGCTGGCTGAGGGGGCTCTTCTCCATGTTCTCCTCTTGGTATTGCAGAGCTTTGTAGTGGTAGGAGTTGGGGTCACTTGTTTTAAGGTGTAAATTAAAAGGGGGAATTGGCCTAGCTCAGCTCGGCATCCGTTGTTGGGGGTGTTCCTGTGCACTCTGAGGATGTTCTTGCAAATCTCTGTGTGCAGGATTTCGATGGGATGTTTGTCCTATTTTTCAAAATCTTGATTTGCAAGAGGACCCCACACCTCACTACCATATAGAATAATTGGTTCAATTATAGATTTGAATATTTTGAGCCAGATTCTAATGGTTATATTAATGTTTGAAGATTTCTTTATAGCATAGAAAGCCTTCTTCCCTTCTCTCTGAGATCATCAACAGCCAGGTTAAAGTTTCCTGTGGATGTGATGTGTAGTCCTAAGTATGTGTAGTTGTGTGTGTGTTCCACCTCATGAGAGCCCAGGAAAAGCCTGGTTTGGTTTCCCTGACCCCTGGGTCATTTCTGGAATATCATAATTTTGGTTTTGTCCAGATTAACTGTCAGGGCCCAGGTCTGACGGAAGGTTTGCAAATGATCCAGTTGCTGTTGTAGTGCCTCCTTTGATGAAGCCAGCAATATGAGATCATCTGCAAAAAGTAGGCATTTAATCTATGTGTCAGACAGAGTGAGACCGGGGATGTCAGATAGTTCTAGTGATTCAGCTAATTCATCGATATAAATGTTGAAGAGGGTGGGACTGAGACTGCAGCCCTGTTTCACTCCTCTACTCTGGGGGAAGAAATCTGTTTCCATGTTGTTCATTTTAACAGCACATTTCATATGCGTGTACATAGTTTTAATGATGTCATAGACCTTCCCCCCTACACCCTTCTCAATTAATTTTAGGAACAGACCATCATGCCAAAATGAATCAAATGCTTTTCGGAGATCCACAAAACAAGAGAAGATTTTCTTCTTGTTTTGGTGGACGTGTTTATCAATGAGGGTGTGAAGGGTGCAGCTATAGTCTGTTGTTCTATGTTTGGGTGTGAATCTTATTGTAAATTATAGTACTAGGCCTCATCAAGGGGGACCAAAATGTTGGGAATCCACACTTATAGGCTTTGTACGGCAGCACCATTAATGTAGGGAATCTACATTAATAGGCTCAAATTGGCTATCAGAAATAATTAATAATTATTAGTAATAATTATTAATTATGTTAAATAATGTGACTTAATTAACATTAAATCACCTCGTGGGGCACCATTCCCGAAAAGGGAAAAATGATAGCCAGTTAATGATATCAGTCTCATGAAGTTCACTAAACTATTAATTTGGGAAATTGATTAATAATTAAATTAATAACCATAACCAAATTAATAATAAAGCCTGAAGGATTTCGGAATTCTTGACACAGCAGAGGTTGACTATTCATTCACTATTGTACAACATTAAACAGACAGCAGGTACGATTCCAAAATTATATTTATTCATAAAGTAAAGCAAAGCAAAACCAAAACCAAAACACACAAATCCTAACTAACTATATACAAGCCTGTGTGTGTGTGTATATATGTGTGTAGGTGTGTGTCTGTGTGTGTGTGCAAGAGAGAGAGAAAGACAAAGGCGGGTGTGGTAATCGAAAGGCCGTTTGGCCTACAAAACAAAATGGCTGACAACAGAAAACTTCAAGATAGCTGAATCAAAGCTGGCTTCAGAGCGGGGGAGGTGTTTGTCTGACCGTGTGGTCAGGACAAAGACAAAGGAAAAGAAGCGGGACTTGAGCGGCCTGCTTGGGTGTAGCTCTGTTGAAAGCCTATTTGTGAGTGAGTCTATGTGAATGCGATTTGTGTTGCAAAGGGTCTGGATTAGTGCAGAAGATGTTTAGTTACATGCAAGACATCTGTGAACAGCATTAGCAGGCTAAACATGACTTCGCTTGGTAAGACCAACTAATCAATAACCTAATTGCAGACAATCACAACAATAACTCAATTAGCAGCATTAAATCACAAACAACAAGTTAAACAGTCTTGCTTAGCCTGTGCAGCTGTGATAAAGCTATGCCCAGCTGTTACATTACCAAATCCTGAATGGATTGAGGGAAGAGTTGGTTTGATGCATGCTGTCCTTGTTAGCCAATGAAGAAGGCTGGAAAGAGCTGTGGCTCTAGAAGCAGTCTTTGTCGTGTCCTTCTTCCAAAGGTGCAGATCCGAGGAAGCCGGTCGCTCGGGGTCCTTGCAGAGTTAGACGTTGGGGTGCTAACTCAACTTGATTCTCCTTATTGCTGGGAAGTTAGTTGCAAACCTTGTGTTTGCCCTTCTAACTTCTGTGGTTTCAGTTATGCACCTTCCTTGAGTGAGGGCATGAGAGTCTTAGAGAAGAAGAAGCTTTATTGTCACTGTAATAAATACAGTGAAATTTCGTATGGTGCTCTCTTATAGCAGCTACAATGTCCTTGTCATAAAATAAACTGGGGGGGGGGGGGTCATGGTTCCTGTATCAGTCTCTTCACAGCCATGGGGAAGAAGCTGTGGTTCAGTCTGTTGGTGCGGGCTCTCATGACTCTGAGTCTGCCAGAGGGAAGGCTGGTGAATAGAGAGTGTCCTGGGTGAGCGGGGTCATTCCGAATCTTTGTGGCCCGTCGGAGGCCCCTCTGGGCTGGTCCAGGGCCCAGAAGGGAAGAGGTGTGAGCGGCTTGCCGCCCAAGAGCTAAGAGAGAGAATGTAGTGAATGAAAATCAACTCCTACAGTGTATCTGATGACATCACAGAGTCACACGGCACTGTAACAGTAATGACCAATCACTTTTGAGACTTGTCTCTCAAGGAGTTGTGAAGTTGGCCATCCTGCTGAGATGGGTGTCAGGTAAATTCTTTGTTTGAGAACAAAGAACATGAGGTCTTCCACCTCAGGAGGAAAAGCCTTTACATGTCCAGTTTAGATTTTAACAAATGACAAATCATCTGTGGTTCAGTGAATCCCAACAATCTTATCTGGCAATTGCTCAGGACATCATGTTCTCTGAGGAAGTCTTGCAGTCGGCTGTTTAGGATGCTGCAGAACAACTTCCCCAGGTTGCTGCTGACACAGATGCCTCAGTAATTGTTTGGGTCGAATTTGTTTCCACTTTTAAAGATCGGTGTGATGATTTCTTCACTCCAGAGGTCAGGGAAATGTCCGACACCCAGAATAAGGTTAAATAATTTTAATATGGCAATGTTAAATTTATGGTGATCAAATTTTAGCATTTCATTTAAAATGCCATCAGGACCGCTGGCTTTCCTTGGCTGCAGCGCCTGGATTTTAGCCAGTAGCTCTGCCTCAATAATTTGGTAGTCTAGGGGGTTCTGGTTGTCTTTAATGGCTGATTCTAAAATTTGTAATTTATTGTATTTATCCTCTCATCTCCCATGGAGACTGGGACATAGTTCCTTAAATTTTTCTTTTCTTCATTATGAAGATTGGAGGGAGAGATAGACGCGGATGCCCAGGCAATGTATGCCAGTCCAACGGCCACAATATGTGATGTATGCTATTTTCACATCAAACCAAGCATGGTATTCATAAATAGGCACAGCATTTTGATGCCATCAGTTAAGACCGAATACACTAGCCTGAGCTCTTTGCCCACTTCCTCCTTTACTGGAGGTGTGGAGAGGGTGGCAGGTATGTGAGTGTGCATGGCACTCAGCAAGTCACTGAGACATGATGGGCGGATGAGAGGGGAATATGATGTTGAGATATCTAATTTGTTTTGATCAGAAGTTTTTTTACATTACCAACATGAACAGCAGCACCAACATTAAAAACATCACAGTCATGCACCTTGGCTATAAAGGGGGTGATGTAGGGGTGTCTCTGACAAGGCAGCGAGGAGAGCGGGGGCAATTAGAGTTCCGTACCACAATTGCTCTCTTCTCTTTTATGCCACTTTACTACCCAATGTCTTATCTCTTTTCTGTGGATGAGCAAGTAGCAGGTAGCAACTGGAATCCTCCTTCTGTAGTCATTTGAAGTGCTGATTGACTGTTGACGACAGTCTGAAAAGCCCTTCCACGATGAAAAGGGTCCCCTTAAGATTATTCCAGTCCTTTTTGGGGAATGCGAGTCCCAGCCATATATGATGGGAGGCTACTATGGCTAGACATCACACAGCCTGTTGCAGCAACACAGAATCAGATTATTCCTTTTGCTATTCTGTGGTTCAAAATATCATTCAGAGATGGTGCGGGGGGATTTAGCAAAGGGAAACTAGCCAGACTCCCAACATACCCAGTTTGTTAGCAGCTGCAGTTAGCTGCACTCCCAGCTGACCAGCAGGCTGACTGCAGAAGCAGGTAGGCTGCCAGACCATCAAAGGGGAGCATGCCAGGTTCAAATCCTCCATGTGACCATGCATCCTGTAAAAATCTACAATATCTGCAACCAGGGCTCTCATCTTTTTTGCAACTGCTGCCAGGATGCATCGACAAACTGCCAGATGTCAGGAAGAGGGAGTGAGATTAAAGCTGTGCGGGCTGGGCAAACAGACATGTGGGTTGTTGAAGCAGAGAAATGTCCTCAGTGGACTCCTGCTGATGTACTGGACATCAGTTAGATTATCATCTACATACCCTAGCCTTTGTCTCAGCAGCAATGACCAGAGGTGGCAGTGGAGTGTTGGTGGCTGGAGTCTGGGTCTTGATGTCATCAATCTTGAGCTCCTGCTCACTCTCGTGGCAGAGAAACATCAGATTTAAGTGTCTTAAGTCATTCCACCACTGCTGGAATCTAAAACTGAGCAGGGCCCAGCAATCCTCACAGGCTGGTGGCTGCTGAACATCTCTCTCTGCATGGTCTGTGCCGAGGCTTTGATAAGTTACTGAAACAGTGACTCAATCTGTGGGGAAAGCTGATCATTGGGCAAATTGCCCTTGCTTAAGAGAACAGGATGGCGGACAGCATTGTCTTACCTCCTTATATACTTTGGGCTCCACTAGTATTCCATTAGGAAGACACTGATTGGTTGGCTACTTTTATGGATATTTCAGTGGGTGAATGCCTGATTGGAGGAGAGTATTACCCATAGAGTCCAGTAGAGGGCGAAGCTTGTCTGTAATAGGACAAAATATCACTCCCAATTAACCCTCTCTAGGTTTGTCCCAGGCCGGTATCCTTTCCTGGACTCCACCTAGAGACTTTAAGAAGGCCAAATATTCGGGTGCATAGATACAGACACCAGCCCTGCCCCCAGAGTGATTCATAATGGCATAAAGGTAGTCCATTTGTGCTTGTGAGTATCCCACACCCACCCTCTCACCCTGGGCAGCTATGGAATACATCCCCTCTGTAGGAGTTTGGTTCCAGACCAAAATGCGTAGAAGTAAACCCAACTACAGTAAATCTAGTTGATACCACTCAATTTCCCACACTAGCTCTACTTCCTTCCAATCCAGAGAGGTGATGATCCTCAGCTCCCATCTTGCTGGCGAGTGCGCAACAGCTGTGCAACAGCTTCTTCTTGGGTTATTCACATGGTTTGTGAATCACTCATAGGCCCCCTTTACACCTTGCATTAGCATGCGTTTTTTGCAATCGGATAGCAATCGGATAGCGTATGACCACATACATTTATACCTGGTATTAACATGCGTCTCTGGTGTCCCATCCAGATCCGTTTGCTATTCGATCACGCTCCGTCCCGCCGACGTTACATCCTAGCGGCACACTACACCGTCATATCATGTACAGCACAATAAAAACAAGATGTTAACCACCCATGAAGTTGCGTTATTGTATGGACACTTTTGTCAGATCAAATGGAGAGCAGACACTTCGTCTCACCGTGGCTCCGTCCTCGGCGTTTCTTTACCATGGTGAAGATAGTTTGATGGATATTCAACAGATATTCACATATTCTTTTTGGGTTCAACACTGATTTCCACCTCCATATCATAGGCAGAAAACAATGCTCAACACAGGGTAGGGCTATTAAGCCCCCACCCACACACACACACACACATAAACACTCACAAAAACACACTTTTTATTTTATAAGAATTTTTTAAACAAACTTCAACAAACCATTTTACATTTGTGTGTGGTTTCTGGGTCCAGTTATGTGAAAGCTATTGGGTTAATAGTCCTACCCTGTGTTGCTCATTGTTTTCTGCCTATGACATGGAGGTGGAAATCAGTGTTGAACCCAAAATGAAAAAACTATCTTCACCATGGTGTTTTCTTTTTCTCTGCAGTCGCTACCTGGTGAGTGTTGTTATCTTCTTCCTCCTTCTTCCTGTGTCCAGCTGGCGCACCCCGCTTACTTGTTTTCATCCCCGGAGTTGTTGCATGTGGATTGGAGACGCATTTGCATTTACACTTGTGTTAGATGGGGTCACGATGCGTCCCTGACCACCTTCAGAAGTGGTTTGGCTGATCGGATAACAATATGTCCTCAATGCGTTTCGAGTGTATTTACACCTGTACTTTCATGTGGTCACGAGCAATCGGATTGCTATCCAATTGCAAAAAACGCATGTTGATGCAAGGTGTAAAGGGAGTCTTAGTCTGGCCCCTCCCCGAGGACAGATTTGTTATGGGGGATCCTACCAGGAGCTATTTCCCCAAGAAATACAACCTGCAGGGATATAGGAATTCAAAAACCCCTCCACCATGATAAGGTGCCGATTCTAGGAGGGGTAACCCAAATGTATATATTATAAAGGTCCTGCAACATCAGCATGACTATTCTGCTTACCCACCAACCTGTTGAAATTTCAATAATGTAACATTCTGAAATGAATGGGATATTCACAATACATTCACAATACAATAACTATCGATAATTATGCGGTACATTTTGCTGCTATTGCTTAGTGTACTTTTACTTTCACTAAAGTGTAAAAGCAAGACTATGAAGGTAGATTTGTGTCTTTATTATTCAATAAAAAAAGTTTCTTCACTCAAGAAAAATCTTTTCAATCAAAAAAAAAACTTCAATCAAAAAAAAAAATCTTTTCAATCAAAACAAAACAGTGTTTTAATGCAAAAAATATTTGAGATCCCAAAAAATTGCATTTGAACACTTTTTTGTGATTGAAAAGGTATTATTCAAAAAAGTTTTGAAGTCTTTTTTTTTTCAATAAAAAAAGCAACTTCAAAACTTTTTTCACTTCAATAAAAAAAAATGACTTCAAAACGTTTTTTCACTTCAATCAAAAAAAAAGTGTTCAAATGCAATTTTTTGAGGTCTCGAATATTTTTTTTGCATTCAAACACTTTTTTCTTTGATTGAAAATGTTTTTTTTTTTTTTGATTGAAGTGAAGTTTTTTTTTTTGATTGAAAAAAATTTTTTTTTGATTGAAGAAACTCTTTTTTTATTGAATAATACAGACACAAATGTCCTACCCATAATATGGCCCAAATACAAAAAAGATGACTTCAATCAAAAAATGTATTTTCAACCAAATAATAACTCACTTCAATAAAAAAAAAAAAAAAAAACTTTTCAATCAAAAAAAGTGTTCAAATGCAATTTTTTGGGTCTCAGATTTTTTTCGCATTCAGACACTTTTTTTTTATTGAAAAGGGTTTTTTTTGATTGAAGTCAAGTTTTTTTTTTATTGAAAATATTTTTTTGATTGAATATAATATTTTTTGATTTTTTTTTTTTAATTGAATAATAGAGACACAAATCTACCTTCATACAAGACCTTCATTTGAAGACATGTTTATAAATACAGAACATGTGAAATTAAACATTTGTACATGCTAACTTTATATTTAAAGCAACTATGTGTTGGTACCCATCAGTGGTGGTATCAAAAAAGACATTATGGCATACAATCATGCTTATCTACCCCCTCTGTACTAAATACCTATAGAACATCCATTTTCAACAGGATTGTATACTTTTTCTACAACAAAAAGGCTATAATTATTTTTAAAAAGTCATACAAAGTGACTTTGATTTAAAAAAAAAGAAAAAAAAAAAGAACATTTCTTGATGCTGCTGCTGATCATGGTTAATGTTCCTTACTTTTTTTCTGCTGTTCTTTCTTCCTATTTGTCTTGCCTTTATCTCTCTCTCTTGCGTAACAGCGGAGCCACTCACGCCACTCTCCAAGGATCCATCTAGCTGTATGTACACACACCATCACACAACATGTCATTCACCTGTTTGTGGTTTGACATTGTTCAGATTTATCTGGCTCACTTAGGTGAAGTATTAAATCCACAATGCTATTACCATAATACAAATACAGTGTCACTTTAATGCGAGATGGTAATGTCAGATTATTGCATGGTCTAAGTGGAATGTTATTGTGGACAAATTAAAGCCCCTCTGTGTAGCATCTAAAAACATAAAACTTTGACACCTCTTCCACCTCCTTTTCCTTAGAGTTTGGTAACCTACAGCACTGCTACACAATTACATTAAAAAGCCCTCTTAAACAAGATATTGGTCTACACGCACCCAAAACACAGTCATCAGTCATTTCGTCAGTTTCTCTCTCGAAGTGGAATAGACACCAATGAGTTCAGATGTTTTTTCTGAAAAAATGATTGTAAGGACAGGGAGTCTGTCTCAGCTCACATTTACAGAATTAACTCCCAGTGCTTTGGATGTAACAACTAATTCTTAATTCATCAATAGGCACTGAAAATGTGGTCTAGTAGATGCAGACTGGTCAGGTGTTCTACCACTGCAGTCCAAATATATAGTTGACAGAAGCTTTTTATTCCTTTTGCTGTACCATGTGGGGTGACACCCAGCCAGCATTTGTATGTGGGGCACATGTGGGAAGTAGATGGGTTGAAAAATGGGCCCCATGTGGGATTGTCCATGGGTTTCATATCGGCCCCATGCCATTTGCCCGCATGTGTGGATTTACCCAAGATAAGATGCCCATTTTGGGCCCAGATCCACTTGGTACCCAGGTAGCCCTAGCATAACCATGTGGGGCCCACTTGGGTAAAGCCATTGATGTGGGCAACTGGCATGGGGCCGATATGGTACCCATGGACAATCCCATATGGGGCCCATAGAAATGCTGGCTGGGAGTGGCCATTTTTCTAAAACATGTCATATGCTAAAATCATTTTACTTCTGGTTTAATGCCTTTTCTTTTGTCAGTACCTATAGCTACATGGTTGAGTAAACAAAATTCTCATATTTTAATGTGTAAACATACCATCTGCATTAAACCATGCTGACTGGAGTGTCTCAGTGCATGCAGAACTGAAGAAGAAAACCAATTATTGGCCAAACTCGGTCTCACTTGCAGAAGATAGTGAGGGACTTCAGAAAGCAGACATTTTAACTCATAGTAGGAAAAACACGGGTGAAACTAATTTTGTTAACAATGACATAGTATGATCAAGTGTCCCAGTAAGCTATGACAGCAAGCCACCTTGCACAATACAAACACCCTGTCATCAATAACACTTGTGCTTTTCCTACAATGAAAACCCAAAATGTCTCCTGTTTATTAAGAAAACTTTCCTTGGTTCATCTGCCATCACAAATGGGGAATTCAGGCAACACAGGAAGGAGAGTTCAAATGCAGACAAGCCGGTAGGGTAAGGGGGGAGGGAAATTTATTAAAGATGGAGGTCAGGAACAGGCTTACAGGTAGGCAACAGGATGGCATTCTGAACAAACAAATTCAAGAGGTGCATGACAGGTGAGCACGTCAGGAACAGACAACTGAACAAAACAAAGGAACTGGCAACAAGAAAAAGCAGGAACAGACCAGGTATGGGGGTGAGGAACTGAGTAGGACTGGTAGGAAAGTCTAAGTGCATCGGATGGATGGATGGATGGATGGATGGATGGATGGATGGATGGAAATCTGGGGGGCTGCAGAAGTGTAAATATGGCTAAAAGAAGGGGCCGTAGCAGAATGGGAAAAGCAGGAGTTAGACAGACTTTGTGAAAAGTACGGTTAGTGAGTTAACAAGGAGAGGACTTAATGTGCAAAAATTAGGTGGTCATAGTATTGAAGCCAGAGGTATAGAAAAACTATAAGTGCTTTGTTACTAGATGATAACCTTGTGTCAGAGATGATTCCCAGTGAACTTCTGTCTCTCTCCCTCTTCCCTCAGTCTGTCCCGGATGCCAGCCCTATGAAGCACTCAGCCTCCACTGTCGCCCCACAGCGCCCCCAGGAGGTCAATCTTAGGGACTACACCCTGGAGAAACCCAGCCAGGACCGATCCCACCACCATCACCACCACCACCGCTGCCACCATCGTAGAGACAGGGATAGAGATAAAGACAGAGACAGAGAGAGGAGGCAGAGGTCTTTGGATACACCTCTGGGTGAACAACCACACAGCTCTGCTGGTTAGTCAGCACTTACAGACACACAGGACCCTATTGAAATGCAAGGAATTATTATTAGGGCCCGAGCACGAACCGTGCGAGAGCCCTATTGAAATCATAAAAATTATTCTTATTATTTTTCTTTTAAACCTTTGATCGCATTTTTGAGGGCCTGAACATGCCCAAAAAGTCAGGAAAATTTGCACACTTGTCACGTCTGGTGAAAATTTCGATATTTTATGGTCGTTACAAAGGGGCGTGGCAAAATGGCTCAATGGCGCCCCCTAACAGTTTTCAAAATCGAAGCCCCCTGCTTTAACTTTGCCCTAGGCGTATGAAATTTGGTACACATATGTATCATCCCGGGACGCACAAAAAAGCCTCTTGGAGCGACACCCTAAACCAAACAGGAAGTCGGCCATTTTGAATTGTTTTTTCAAAATAAGGTCATTTTTGGCCATTTCCACACGTTGTACTTGAGCGAACTCCTCCTACAGATTTTATCGGATTGACTTAAAAATTTACCTGTGCGTGCTCGACTACAGTGGGATCAAAAGTTATTAAAAGATCTTCGTCACGTCGAAGGGCGCGGTCGCTGCGGAAGGGTCAATTTGGATATCTCGCCAAAAAACACGAAATTATACTACAACTACTACAACTTTGGTGTAGATGATCCTATCTGCACCAAACTTCACATGATGGATAATAGTCCCGCCCTGAACACGTCTACATCAAAAAATTCAGTAATTGTCATAGCGCCCCCTGCTGGCAACAGGAAAGACCATGTTTTACACTTTGAGGTGCTGCTCTGACCACATTTACCATATTCAACTCAAATTTGGTCAGAAAGGCCTTAACATGTTGGCCATGCTATATTGTGAAGATCATAATGTCTCGTCAAACGGTTTCGCCGTGACGGAGTGGCGAAGGTTGACGTTTCGCCGAAACCCATGAAGTGGCTCTAACTTTGGTGTACTTGGTCGGATCTGCCTGAAACTTCACATGTACGTCACTGGTCTCGCCCTGAGCATATGATATTAATTTCATAAGGGGCGTGGCTAAATGACATGGCCACGCCCTTTAAACATCAGCCCCTGCGGCACGTTTCACTGACATGCATGAAAATTGGTACACATATGTATCACATCCAGACGCACAAAAAAGGCTCTTGGACCCATTGGCCAAACCCAACAGGAAGTCGGCCATTTTGAATTTAATGGTCATTTTTGGCGTTTTCCACGTGTTGTATTTTAATGAACTCCACCTACAGGATGCATCAGAACAACTTCAAAATCATTGTGTGCCATCTAGACAAAGGTGTAATCAAAACTTAGAAGCAGATTTTTGCATCGTGAAACGGTTTGGCCGTCAGGTGGCGGCGAAGTTTGATGTCTCGCCATAAAACACGAAATTAGTATAACTTTGGCATACATTGTCCATTCTTCACCAAACTTCACATGTTTGTTAACAGTCCAGACCTGAATGTATAGTATGACTTTCATCAATAAGCGTGGCCGTATGGCTTGGCCACGCCCCTTAAAGTGCAGCGTCCCCCATAACAACTTTCACCGACGTGCATGAAAATCAGTATGCACATGTATCGTGTCCAGACGCACAAAAAAGCCTCTTGCACATATAGGCCACATCCGACAGGAAGTCGGCGATTTTTAAATTTACAGTCATTTTTGGCGTTTTCCACGTGTTGTATTTTAATGATCTCCTCCTCCAGAAATGAATCAATTAACTCCAAAACTGGTGTGTACCATCTACACAAGTGTGTGATCAAAACATATTAAGAGAATTGCTCAGCATGGAACGGTGTGGCTGTGACATGGCGTCGACACTTGATGTCTCACCATGAAACACGATATTGCTATAACATGGGATCTAATGGTCGAATCTGCTCCAAACTTCACATGTATGATAATAGTCCTGGCATGAACACACCCACATGACGCTCAGGAGTCAGAGTCATAGCGCCACCCAGTGGAGACGGGAAGTCGCAACCCATGGGTTCCTACACTGTCCGAAGGAGGCGAACAATCAGCACCTCGTCTGCCAGTCGACCTCTGGCGAGACGGTGGCGGCCGCGCCAGGCCCCGAGTTGCGTGGGGTGCGAGGGCCCGTTCAACGCTGCTTGAAGCTTTAATTATTATTATTATTATTAGGGCGCAAGCACCTAGCGGTGCGAGGACCCTATTGAAATGCAAGGAATTCTTAGGGCCCGAGCACCTAGTGGTGCGAGGACCTATTGAAATGCAAGGAATTCTTATTAGGGCCCAAGCACCTAGCGGTGCGAGGACCTCATTGAAACTGAAGGAGTTACTATTATTTTTCCTCCAAATGAATTGGCTTTTTGAGGGCTTTATCATATTCAAAAACTCACCAAATTTGGCAGTCGCATCAGTCGCAGTGAAAATTTACATGTATTATGATTTGCGGCGATGGCCAGGATAAAATGGCGGGGCCACGCCCCTTAAACAGCAGCCCCTGCGGCACGTTTCACCGACATGCATGAAAATCGGTACACATGTGTATCCCACCCAGACACACAAAAAAGTCTTTTGGAGCCATAGGCCAAACCCAACAGGAAGTCGGCCATTTTGAATTTAGCGGCCATTTTTGGAGTTTTCCACGTTTTGTATTTTAACGAACTCCTCCTACAGGATTAATCAGAACGGCTTCAAAATCGCTGTGTATCATCTACACTACTTTGTGATCAAAAGTTATGAAAAGATCAGTTACCGGTTGAGGGGCGAATCGGCTTTTTGGTGGCGAAGTTTGACGTCTCGCCATGAAAAACAAAATTGCTATAACTTTGGGGTAAATGGTCCGATCTGCACCAAACTTCACTGGATATATAATAGTCCCGCCCTGAACACGTCTACATGCATAAAATTTGTATTTGTCATAGCGCCCCCTGCTGGAAACAGAAAATGCCATGTTTTAGACTGTGAGGTGCAGCTCTGAGCCCGTTCAGCATATCCAACTCAAATTTGGTCAGACAGGCCTCAAGACCTTGGTTATGCTACATTATGAAGATTGTGATGTATCGTCAAACGGCATTGCGCCCGGAGCGCGGCAAAGTCGATGTTTCACCAAAATGCATACAAGTGGCCTTAACTTCAGTGTCCTTGGTCATATCTGCCTGAAACTTCATATGTGTGTTAACGGTCCAGGCCTGAACATGTGCTATGAGTTTTGTTGATGGGCGTGGCTAAATAACTTGGACACGCCCATTCATAAAAGTAACACCCTTAGGACGTTCACTGATATGCATGAAAATCAGTGCCCACATGTATCACACCCAGACGCACATAAAAGCCTCTTGCACCCATAGACCAAACCCAACAGGAAGTCGGCCATTTTGAATTTTGCGGCCATTTTTGGCTTTTTGCACGTGTTGTATTTTAACGAACTCCTCCTATAGGATTAATCAGAATGACTTCAAAATCACTGTGTGCCATCTAGACAACGTTGCAATCAAAAGTTATCAAAAGATTAGTAGATCGTTAAACGGTTTGGCCGTCAGGTGGCGGCAAAGTTTGATGTCTCGCCATGAAAAACAAAATTGCTGTAACTTTGGGGTAAATGTTCCGATCTGCACCAAACTAAACTGGATATATAATAGTCCCGCCCTGAACACGTCTACATGCATAAAATTTGTATTTGTCATAGCGCCCCCTGCTGGAAACAGAAAATGCCATGTTTTAGACTTTGAGGTGCAGCTCTGAGCCCGTTCAGCATATCCAACTCAAATTTGGTCAGACAGGCCTCAAGACCTTGGTTATGCTACATTATGAAGATTGTGATGTATCGTCAAACGGCGTTCCGCCCGGAGCGCGGCAAAGTCGATGTTTCACCAAAATGCATACAAGTGGCCTTAACTTCAGTGTCCTTGGTCATATCTGCCTGAAACTTCATATGTGTGTTAACGGTCCAGGCCTGAACATGTGCTATGAGTTTTGTTGATGGGCGTGGCTAAATAACTTGGACACGCCCATTCATAAAAGTAACACCCTTAGGACATTCACTGATATGCATGAAAATCAGTGCCCACATGTATCACACCCAGACGCACAAAAAAGTCTCTTGGACCCACTGGCCATACCCAACAGGAAGTCGGCCATTTTGAATTTTGATGCTATTTTTGGCGTTTTCCACATGTTGTATTTTAACGAACTCCTCCTACAGGATTAATCAGAATGACTTCAAAATCACTGTGGGTGATCTAGACAAAGTTGTGATCAAAAGGTATTAAAAGATTTTTCCACAGTTAAACGGTTTGGCCGTCAGGTGGCGGCGAAGTTTGATGTCTCGCCATGAAACACGAAATTGCTATAATTTTGGGACACATTGTCCAATCTTCACCAAACTTCACATGATTCATAATAGTCCCACACTGAACACGTCTACATGACAAAGTTCTGTGATAGTCATAACGCCCCCTAGTTATTAGTCTTCTTCTTCTTATCCGAAATCAACTGCCTTTTTGGGGGCCGTAACATACTCGAAAACTCATGAAACTTCACAGACTCGTCAGAAGTGGTGAAAATTTACATATGGTAGGGGTTTCATGACAACGTGAAAAAAAATGGCTCAGTAGCGCCCCCTACTCATTTTCAATGTATTTTGGGCTATAACTCCCAGATCATGTGTCGCACATTCAAAAACCTCATATCACCACATTCCCTGAATAGCGCTGAATCACCTGGAAGGGGCCACGCCCATTTCCGCCTAAAATTTTTTTTGCAAATGCGCAAAACCTGGAAAACGTACTTTTTCGAACTCCTCCTTAGGGTTTTGTCCGTTCAGCGTGAAACAGGTACAGTCTTTGACTGGACCTGATCTAAAGTGGTCAAAATATGCGCAAATTATTAACGAACAAATTTTTCTAGCTAGCTACAAAAAGGCGAACTGTGGTATATCTCGGTCAAAATACATGCTAACAACACCAAATCTCAGATCCTTGCTTGACCTGTGCCTGTGAGCATGTGAGCCAAATGTGGCTAATGTTGGCCACTAGGGGGCGCTGCAAATATGGAAAATTAATATCATGTAAATGGCTTCACCGAGTTTTACGAAATTTGGTGGGTATGATGCTGGGCCACTCCTGAGGCCATGTCTTGAGGTTCATCACGACTGGTCAAAGTGGGCGTGGCTTATTACAAGATAAACAACAAACATTTATTTCAGCTCAAGTATTATGCTGAGGGCTATGAAATTGACAGGCTATATATAGAACAGCATACAGACCACCCATAGAAACAATTGTGTGTCTACTACACTAGGTGGCGCTATAACAGCTGCAAACGCATTTTGGCCTGTAACTTCCACATTTTAAATCACATCTTCATAAACTTCATATCCACGTATTCCCTAAATAGCGTCGCATCTTCTGACATAGGCCACGCCCACTCCCACTGCGTATTTCTCTTTGTAAGTCACTATACATCAAAAACCTACTTTTTCGAACTCCTCCTAGCGTTTAAGGTCCATCTTCACGAAACTTTGCACATACAACCTCCAGACTTGCCTGACCAGAAGTTATCAAAAGAATTTTGCTACTACAAAAACTGCGATAGCTAAAAATAAACATTTTTTTTCTGCTAGCTAAAAAACACATACCATTGCATATTTTTGTCAAAGTAAAAGCTATCCATGTCAAACTCAATTTACTTCTTTCAGACATCATCCAGACACTCTGTGCTAAATTTGGCAGAAGTTGGCAAATAGGGGGCGCTATAATCAGAGAAAAATCAAGTGACATGAAAATTCATATATTTGCACGAAATTTGGTGAGCATGATGTGGAGTCACTCCTGAGGCCAGCTGTAAAGCTTAGTGATATTTGGTCACCGTGGCGACGCCTTATTCGCCATAAAAGACGAAGTTGTTTTTGAGGGGTAAGGGATGCTTGTAAAGTCATGAAACTTGACACACACATGAAAGGATCCGATGTGGATTGTCTGATGTGATTTTTTGGCTCTGATGTGCCAACATGGCTCAACAGCGCCCCCTACAAATTTTCTACGAAGCAGCCCCAGAAGCTGGTTTGACCTACATCTATGAAACTTGGTACGCACATGCATCACTGAAAGACGTATAAAAAAGCCTCTTGCAGCCATGTGCCAAAACCAACAGGAAGTCCGCCATTTTGAATTTGCTTGTGACTGGTTCGCAACTTCACCATACATGTTCCAATCTTCCCCAAACTTCACAGGATTGCTGACAGTTCTGCCCTGCACACATCTATACGCCAATACTTGGTTATTAGTATGGCGCCACCTACTGGCAAAATTACACGTGTTCTATGATTTGAGGGATATGACGTGTAAGTCCTGCGTGAGGGGTGTGCCTTCGACAGCGATGAACGGCGGCGTGAGCCGGCGTCCTGCCAGCGCCCTCGAGTTGCGTGAAGGTGCGAGGGCCCGTTCAATGCTGCTTGCAGCTTTAATTATTAGGGCCCGAGCACGTCCGTGCGAGGACCCTATTGAAATTGCAGGAATTATTATTATTATTACGACAAAAGTAAATCGCTTATTTGGAGGCTTGAACATATTCCAAAACACGCCAATTTTGGCATGCGCATCAGTCGCGGTGTAAATTTAGGTATTTTAGGGTTCGTGGAGGTGGGCGGGTCAAAATGGCTAGGCCACGCCCCTTAAAGAGCACCCTACTCGGCAGGTTTCACGGATCTGCACGAAAATCGGTACGCATGTAGATCATGCTGAGACGCACAAAAAAGGTCATAGGGACACATAGGCTAAACCCAACAGGAAGTGAGATATTTGGCGTTGAACGGCCATTTTTGGCGTTTTCCACGTGTTGTATTTTAACAAACTCCTCCTACAGGAATAATCAGAACGGCTTCAAAATTGCTGTGCACCAACTAGACTAGTTTGTGATCAAAAGTTATTAACAGATTACGTAAACTCCAAACAACCTGACCTGGGCGTGGCGGCGAAGTTTGATGTCTCGCCATGAAAAATGAGATTGCTATAACTTTGGCATTAATAGTCCGAACGGTACCAAACTCCCCAGGATTCATAATAGTCCCGCCCTGAAGACGTCTACATGCAGAAATATTGAAATTTGCATAGCGCCCCCTGCTGGTGACAGAAAAAGCGATGTTTTAGACTTTGAGGTCCAGCTCTGAGCACGTTCAGCAAATCCAGCTCAAATTTGGTCAGAAAGGCCTCAACATGTTGGTAATGCTCCATGATGAAGAATTTTGACTGTCGTCAAACGGCGTTCCATCCGGAGGGCGGCGAAGTCGACCCTTCGCCAAAATGCATAAAAATGGCCTTAACTTTGGTGTTTTTCATGATATCCACCTGAAACTTCATATGTGTGTCAACAGTCCAGCCCTGAATATGTGATATGGATTTCGTCAATGGGCGTGGCCATATGGCTTGGCCACGCCCATTCATATGAATTACTTCCATAGGACGTCTCACCGATATGCACAAAAATTGGTACACATCTCCATCACCCCCAGACAAACAAAAAAGTCTCTTGGACCTCTAGGCTAAATTCAACAGGAAGTCGGCCATTTTGAATGTCATGGTCATTTTTGGTGTCGCGCACGCATCGTATTTTAATGAACTCCTCCTACAGAATTCATCAGAACGGCTTCAAAATTACCGATTACCATCTAGAACACCTCCTGATCAAAAGTTATTAAAAGGTCTCGCAGAATCTAAAGGGCACGCCAGTTGTGGGAGGTTGAATTTTGACGTCTCGCCATGAAAGAGGAAGTGGCAATAACTTCACTGTACTTGGTCAGATCTGTGTGAAACTTCACAGGTATATTGACAGTCCAACCCAGAACATATGTTATGAATTTCGTTAATAGGCGTGGCTAAATGGATTGGCCACGCCCATTCACACAAATAACCACCATAGGACGTCTCACTGATATGCACGAAACTTGGTAGACACATGTATAACATCCACACGCACAAAAAAGCCTCTTGCACGGATAGGCCACACCCAACAGGAAGTCGGCCATTTTGAAATTTACAGTCATTTTTGGCGTTTTCCACGTGTTGTATTTTAATGATCTCCTCCTCCAGAAATGAATCAATTAACTCCAAAACTGGTGTGTACCATCTACACAAGTGTGTGATCAAAAGATATTGAGAGAATTGCTCAACATGGAACGGTGTGGCTGTGACATGGCGTCGACACTTGATGTCTCACCATGAAACACGATATTGCTATAACATGGGATCTAATGGTCGAATCTGCTCCAAACTTCACATGTATGATAATAGTCCTGGCATGAACACACCCACATGACGCTCAGGAGTCAGAGTCATAGCGCCACCCAGTGGAGACGGGAAGGTGCAACGCATTGGTTCCTACACTGTCCGAAGGAGGCAAACATTCAGCGCCTCGTCTGCCGGTCGACCTCTGGCGACACGGTGGCGGCCGCGCCAGGCCCCGAGTTGCGTGGGGTGCGAGGGCCCGTTCAACGCTGCTTGCAGCTTTAATTAGGGCCCGAGCACGTCCGTGCGAGGACCCTATTGAAATTGAAGGAATTATTATTATTATTATTATTATTATTACGACAAAAGTAAATCGCTTATTTGGAGGTTTTAACATGCTCAAAAACTCCTGAAATTTGGCGGTCGCATCAGTCGCGGTGTAAATTTACGTATTTTAGGGTTCGCGGCAATGGACGGGTCAAAATGGCTAGGCCACGCCCATTAAAGAGCAATCTCCTTATAAACAGCGCCCTCCTCATCAATTTTCACGGATCTGCACGAAAATCAGTACACATGTAGATCATGCCGAGCCGCACAAAAAAGTCTCTTGGAGCCATAGGCCACGCCCAACAGGAAGTTGGCTATTTTGAATTTAGCGGCCATTTTTGGCGTTTTAGCACGTGTCATATTTTGACGAACTCCTCCTACACGATTAATCAAAACGGCTTCAAAATCGCCGTGTACCAACTAGATAAGTTTGTGATCAAAAGTTATTCAAAGATCCGCTACCCGTCGAACACGGAATCGGCTTTTTGGCGGCGAAGTTTGAAGTTTGAAGTTTGTCTCGCCATGAAAAACGAAATTGCTATAACTTTGGCATTAATCGTCCGATCTGCACCAAACTTCACATGATTCATAATATTCCCGCCCTGAACACGTCTACATGCAGAAATTTTGTAATTACCCTAGCGCCCCCTGCTGGCGACAGGAAAAGCGATGTTTTTAGACTTTGACGTGCAGCTCTGACCACGTTCACCATATGCAACTCAAATTTGGTCAGACAGACCTCAAGACGTTGGTAATGCTACATTATGAAGATTGTGACTAGGCGTCAAACGGTGTTCCGCCCAGAGGGCGCGAAGTCGAAAATTCGCCAAAACGCGTTGAAAATGGCTTTAATGACATTAACTTCTGTGTCCTTGGTCATATCTGCCTGAAACTTCACATGTGTGTTAACAGTCCAGGCTTGAACATGTGATATGAGTTTCGTTGATGGGCGTGGCCAAATGACTTGACCACGCCCTTTAAACATCAGCCCCTGCCGCACATGTCACCGACATGCACGAAAATTGGTACATGCATGTATCACACCGAGACGCACAAAAAAGTCTCTTGGACCCACTGGCCATACCCAACAGGAAGTCGGCCATTTTGAATTTTGATGCTATTTTTGGCTTTTTCCACATGTTGTATTTTAACGAACTCCTCCTACAGGATTAATCAGAATGACTTCAAAATCACTGTGTGTGATCTAGACAAGTTTGTGATCAAAAGTTATTAAAAGATTTTTCCACAGTTAAACGGTTTGGCCGTCAGGTGGCGGCGAAGTTTGATGTCTCGCCATAAAACACGAAATTAGTATAACTTTGGCATACATTGTCCATTCTTCACCAAACTTCACATGTTTGTTAACAGTCCAGACCTGAATGTATAGTATGAGTTTCATCAATAAGCGTGGCCGTATGGCTTGACCACGCCCCTTAAAGTGCAGCGTCCCCCATAACAACTTTCACCGACGTGCACGAAAATCAGTATGCACATGTATCGTGTCCAGACGCACAAAAAAGCCTCTTGCACATATAGGCCACACCCGACAGGAAGTCGGCCATTTTGAAATATGCAGTCATTTTTGGCGTTTTCCACGTGTTGTATTTTAATGATCTCCTCCTCCAGAAATGAATCAATTAACTCCAAAACTGGTGTGTACCATCTACACAAGTGTGTGATCAAAACATATTAAGAGAATTGCTCAGCATGGAACGGTGTGGCTGTGACATGGCGTCGACACTTGATGTCTCACCATGAAACACGATATTGCTATAACATGGGATCTAATGGTCGAATCTGCTCCAAACTTCACATGTATGATAATAGTCCTGGCATGAACACACCCACATGACTCTCAGGAGTCAGAGTCATAGCGCCACCCAGTGGAGACGGGAAGTCGCAACGCATTGGTTCCTACACTGTCCGAAGGAGGCGAACATTCAGCGCCTCGTCTGCCGGTCGACCTCTGGTGACACGGTGGCGGCCGCGCCAGGCCCCGAGTTGCGTGGGGTGCGAGGGCCCGTTCAACGCTGCTTGCAGCTTTAATTATTATTATTATTAGGGCCCGAGCACGTACCGTGCGAGGACCCTATTGAAATTGAAGGAATTATTATTATTATTACGACAAAAGTAAATCGCTTATTTGGAGGTTTTAACATGCTCAAAAACTCCTGAAATTTGGCGGTCGCATCAGTCGCGGTGTAAATTTACGTATTTTAGGGTTCGCGGCAATGGACGGGTCAAAATGGCTAGGCCACGCCCATTAAAGAGCAATCTCCTTATAAACAGCGCCCTCCTCATCAATTTTCACGGATCTGCACGAAAATCGGTACACATGTAGATCATGCCGAGCCGCACAAAAAAGTCTCTTGGAGCCATAGGCCACGCCCAACAGGAAGTTGGCTATTTTGAATTTAGCGGCCATTTTTGGCGTTTTACCACGTGTAATATTTTGACAAACTCCTCCTACACGATTAATCAAAACGGCTTCAAAATCACCGTGTACCAACTAGATAAGTTTGTGATCAAAAGTTATTCAAAGATCCGCTACCCGTCGAACACGGAATCGGCTTTTTGGCGGCGAAGTTTGAAGTTTGAAGTTTGTCTCGCCATGAAAAACGAAATTGCTATAACTTTGGCATTAATCGTCCGATCTGCACCAAACTTCACATGATTCATAATATTCCCGCCCTGAACACGTCTACATGCAGAAATTTTGTAATTACCCTAGCGCCCCCTGCTGGCGACAGGAAAAGCGATGTTTTTAGACTTTGACGTGCAGCTCTGACCACGTTCACCATATGCAACTCAAATTTGGTCAGACAGACCTCAAGACGTTGGTAATGCTACATTATGAAGATTGTGACTAGGCGTCAAACGGTGTTCCGCCCAGAGGGCGGTGAAGTCGAAAATTCGCCAAAACGCGTTGAAAATGGCTTTAATGACATTAACTTCTGTGTCCTTGGTCATATCTGCCTGAAACTTCACATGTGTGTTAACAGTCCAGGCTTGAACATGTGATATGAGTTTCGTTGATGGGCGTGGCCAAATGACTTGACCACGCCCTTTAAACATCAGCCCCTGCCGCACGTGTCACCGACATGCACGAAAATTGGTACACGCATGTATCACACCGAGACGCACAAAAAAGTCTCTTGGACCCACTGGCCATACCCAACAGGAAGTCGGCCATTTTGAATTTTGATGCTATTTTTGGCGTTTTCCACATGTTGTATTTTAACGAACTCCTCTTGCAGGATTAATCAGAATGACTTCAAAATCACCGTGTGTGATCTAGACAAGGTTGTGATCAAAAGTTATTAAAGGATTTTTCCACAGTTAAACGGTTTGGCCGTCAGGTGGCGGCGAAGTTTGATGTCTCGCCATGAAACACGAAATTGCTATAATTTTGGGACACATTGTCCAATCTTCACCAAACTTCACATGATTCATAATAGTCCCACACTGAACACGTCTACATGACAAAGTTCTGTGATAGTCATAACGCCCCCTAGTTATTAGTCTTCTTCTTCTTATCCGAAATCAACTGCCTTTTTGGGGGCCGTAACATACTCGAAAACTCATGAAACTTCACAGACTCGTCAGAAGTGGTGAAAATTTACATATGGTAGGGGTTTCATGACAACGTGAAAAAAAATGGCTCAGTAGCGCCCCCTACTCATTTTCAATGTATTTTGGGCTATAACTCCCAGATCATGTGTCGCACATTCAAAAACCTCATATCACCACATTCCCTGAATAGCGCTGAATCACCTGGAAGGGGCCACGCCCATTTCCGCCCAAAAATTTTTTTTGCAAATGCGCAAAACCTGGAAAACGTACTTTTTCGAACTCCTCCTTAGGGTTTTGTCCGTTCAGCGTGAAACTTGGCAGGTACAGTCTTTGCCTGGACCTGATCTAAAGTTATCACAGGAATTTTGATTGGTCAAAATATGCGCAAATTATTAACGAACGAATTTTTCTAGCTAGCTACAAAAAGGCGAACTGTGGTATATCTCGGTCAAAATACATGCTAACAACACCAAATCTCAGATCCTTGCTTGACCTGTGCCTGTGAGCATGTGAGCCAAATGTGGCTAATGTTGGCCACTAGGGGGCGCTGCAAATATGGAAAATTAATATCATGTAAATGGCTTCACCGAGTTTTACGAAATTTGGTGGGTATGATGCTGGGCCACTCCTGAGGCCATGTCTTGAGGTTCATCACGACTGGTCAAAGTGGGCGTGGCTTATTACAAGATAAACAACAAACATTTATTTCAGCTCAAGTATTATGCTGAGGGCTATGAAATTGATAGGCTATATATAGAACAGCATACAGACCACCCATGGAAACAATTGTGTGTCTACTACACTAGGTGGCGCTATAACAGCTGCAAACGCATTTTGGCCTGTAACTTCCACATTTTAAATCACATCTTCATAAACTTCATATCCACGTGTTCCCTAAATAGCGTCGCATCTTCTGACATAGGCCACGCCCACTCCCACTGCACATTTCTCTTTGTAAGTCACTATACATCAAAAACCTACTTTTTCGAACTCCTCCTAGCGTTTAAGGTCCATCTTCACGAAAGTTTGCACATACAATCTCCAGACTTGCCTGACCAGAAGTTATCAAAAGAATTTTGCTACTACAAAAACTGCGCTAGCTAAAAATAAACATTTTTTTTCTGCTAGCTAAAAAACACATACCATTGCATATTTTTGTCAAAGTAAAAGCTATCCATATCAAACTCAATTTACTTCTTTCAGACATCATCCAGACACTCTGTGCTAAATTTGGCAGAAGTTGGCAAATAGGGGGCGCTATAATCAGAGAAAAATCAAGTGACATGAAAATTCATATATTTGCACGAAATTTGGTGAGCATGATGTGGAGTCACTCCTGACGCCAGCTGTAAAGCTTAGTGATGTTTGGTCACCGTGGCGACGCCTTATTCGCCATAAAAGACGAAGTTGTTTTTGAGGGGTAAGGGATGCTTGTAAAGTCATGAAACTTGACACACACATGAAAGGATCCAATGTGGGTTGTCTGATGTGATTTTTTGGCTCTGATGTGCCAACATGGCTCAACAGCGCCCCCTACAAATTTTCTACGAAGCAGCACCCGAAGCTGGTTTGACCTACATCTATGAAACTTGGTACGCACATGCATCACTGAAAGACGTATAAAAAAGCCTCTTGCAGCCATGTGCCAAAACCAACAGGAAGTCCGCCATTTTGAATTTGCTTGTAACTGGTTCGCAACTTCACCATACATGTTCCAATCTTCCCCAAACTTCACAGGATTGCTGACAGTCCTGCCCTGAACACATCTATACGCCAATACTTGGTTATTAGTATGGCGCCACCTACTGGCAAAATAACATGTCCTCGTATGATTTGAGGGATATGACGTGTAAGTCCTGCGTGAGGGGTCTGCCTTCGACAGTGATGAACGGCGGCGTGAGCCGGCGTCCTGCCAGCGCCCTCGAGTTGCGTGAAGGTGCGAGGGCCCGTTCAATGCTGCTTGCAGCTTTAATTAGGGCCCGAGCACGAACCGTGCGAGAGCCCTATTGAAATCATAAAAATTATTCTTATTATTTTTCTTTTAAACCTTTGATCGCATTTTTGAGGGCCTGAACATGCCCAAAAAGTCAGGAAAATTTGCACACTCGTCACGTCTGGTGAAAATTTCGATATTTTATGGTCGTTACAAAGGGGCGTGGCAAAATGGCTCAATGGCGCCCCCTAACAGTTTTCAAAATCGAAGCCCCCTGCTTTAACTTTGCCCTAGGCGTATGAAATTTGGTACACATATGTATCATCCCGGGACGCACAAAAAAGCCTCTTGGAGCGACACCCTAAACCAAACAGGAAGTCGGCCATTTTGAATTGTTTTTTCAAAATAAGGTCATTTTTGGCCATTTCCACACGTTGTACTTGAGCGAACTCGTCCTACAGATTTTATCGGATTGACTTAAAAATTTACCTGTGCGTGCTCGACTACAGTGGGATCAATTTATTATTAAAAGATCTTCGTCACGTCGAAGGGCGCGGTCGCTGCGGAAGGGTCAATTTGGATATCTCGCCAAAAAACACGAAATTATACTACAACTACTACAACTTTGGTGTAGATGATCCTATCTGCACCAAACTTCACATGATGGATAATAGTCCCGCCCTGAACACATCTACATCAAAAAATTCAGTAATTGTCATAGCGCCCCCTGCTGGCAACAGGAAATACCATGTTTTACACTTTGAGGTGCTGCTCTGACCACATTTACCATATTCAACTCAGATTTGGTCAGAAAGGCCTCAACATGTTGGTAATGCTCCATGATGAAGAATTTTGACTGTCGTCAAACGGCGTTCCATCCGGAGGGCGGCGAAGTCGACCCTTCGCCCCAAAATGCATAAAAATGGCCTTAACTTTGGTGTTTTTCATGATATCCACCTGAAACTTCATATGTGTGTCAACAGTCCAGCCCTGAATATGTGATATGAATTTCGTCAATGGGCGTGGCCATATGGCTTGGCCACGCCCACTCATATGAATTACTTCCATAGGACGTCTCACCGATATGCACAAAAATTGGTACACATCTCCATCACCCCCAGACAAACAAAAAAGTCTCTTGGACCTCTAGGCTAAATTCAACAGGAAGTCGGCCATTTTGAATGTCATGGTCATTTTTGGTGTTGCGCACGCATCGTATTTTAACGAACTCCTCCTACAGAATTCATCAGAACGGCTTCAAAATTACCGATTACCATCTAGAACACTTCCTGATCAAAAGTTATTAAAAGGTCTCGCAGAATCTAAAGGGCACGCCAGTTGTGGGAGGTTGAATTTTGACGTCTCGCCATGAAAGAGGAAGTGGCAATAACTTCACTGTACTTGGTCAGATCTGTGTGAAACTTCACAGGTATATTGACAGTCCAACCCAGAACATATGTTATGAATTTCGTTAATAGGCGCGGCTAAATGGATTGGCCACGCCCATTCACACAAATAACCACCATAGGACGTCTCACTGATATGCACGAAACTTGGTAGACACATGTATAACATCCACACGCACAAAAAAGCCTCTTGCACGGATAGGCCACACCCGACAGGAAGTCGGCCATTTTGAAATTTACAGTCATTTTTGGCGTTTTCCACGTGTTGTATTTTAATGATCTCCTCCTCCAGAAATGAATCAATTAACTCCAAAACTGGTGTGTACCATCTACACAAGTGTGTGATCAAAACACATTAAGAGAATTGCTCAGCATGGAACGGTGTGGCTGTGACATGGCGTCGACACTTGATGTCTCACCATGAAACACGATATTGCTATAACATGGGATCTAATGGTCGAATCTGCTCCAAACTTCACATGTATGATAATAGTCCTGGCATGAACACACCCACATGACGCTCAGGAGTCAGAGTCATAGCGCCACCCAGTGGAGACGGGAAGTCGCAACGCATTGGTTCCTACACTGTCCGAAGGAGGCGAACATTCAGCGCCTCGTCTGCCGGTCGACCTCTGGCGACACGGTGGCGGCCGCGCCAGGCCCCGAGTTGCGTGGGGTGCGAGGGCCCGTTCAACGCTGCTTGCAGCTTTAATTATTATTATTATTACGACAAAAGTAAATCGCTTATTTGGAGGCCTGAACATATTCCAAAACACGCCAATTTTGGCATGCGCATCAGTCGCGGTGTAAATTTAGGTATTTTAGGGTTCGTGGAGGTGGGCGGGTCAAAATGGCTAGGCCACGCCCCTTAAAGAGCACCCTACTCGGCAGGTTTCACGGATCTGCACGAAAATCGGTACGCATGTAGATCATGCTGAGACGCACAAAAAAGGTCATAGGGACACATAGGCTAAACCCAACAGGAAGTGAGATATTTGGCATTGAACGGCCATTTTTGGCGTTTTCCACGTGTTGTATTTTAACGAACTCCTCCTACAGGAATAATCAGAACGGCTTCAAAATTGCTGTGCACCAACTAGACTAGTTTGTGATCAAAAGTTATTAACGGATTACGTAAACTCCAAACAACCTGACCTGGGCGTGGCGGCGAAGTTTGATGTCTCGCCATGAAAAATGAGATTGCTATAACTTTGGCATTAATAGTCCGAACGGTACCAAACTCCCCAGGATTCATAATAGTCCCGCCCTGAAGACGTCTACATGCAGAAATATTGAAATTTGCATAGCGCCCCCTGCTGGTGACAGAAAAAGCGATGTTTTAGACTTTGAGGTCCAGCTCTGAGCACGTTCAGCAAATCCAGCTCAAATTTGGTCAGAAAGGCCTCAACATGTTGGTAATGCTCCATGATGAAGAATTTTGACTGTCGTCAAACGGCGTTCCATCCGGAGGGCGGCGAAGTCGACCCTTCGCCAAAATGCATAAAAATGGCCTTAACTTTGGTGTTTTTCATGATATCCACCTGAAACTTCATATGTGTGTCAACAGTCCAGCCCTGAATATGTGATATGAATTTCGTCAATGGGCGTGGCCATATGGCTTGGTCACGCCCATTCATATGAATTACTTCCATAGGACGTCTCACCGATATGCACAAAAATTGGTACACATCTCCATCACCCCCAGACAAACAAAAAAGTCTCTTGGACCTCTAGGCTAAATTCAACAGGAAGTCGGCCATTTTGAATGTCATGGTCATTTTTGGTGTCGCGCACGCATCGTATTTTAACGAACTCCTCCTACAGAATTCATCAGAACGGCTTCAAAATTACCGATTACCATCTAGAACACTTCCTGATCAAAAGTTATTAAAAGGTCTCGCAGAATCTAAAGGGCACGCCAGTTGTGGGAGGTTGAATTTTGACGTCTCGCCATGAAAGAGGAAGTGGCAATAACTTCACTGTACTTGGTCAGATCTGTGTGAAACTTCACAGGTATATTGACAGTCCAACCCAGAACATATGTTATGAATTTCGTTAATAGGCGCGGCTAAATGGATTGGCCACGCCCATTCACACAAATAACCACCATAGGACGTCTCACTGATCTGCACGAAACTTGGTAGACACATGTATAACATCCACACGCACAAAAAAGCCTCTTGCACGGATAGGCCACACCCAACAGGAAGTCGGCCATTTTGAAATTTACAGTCATTTCTGGCATTTTCCACGTGTTGTATTTTAATGATCTCCTCCTCCAAAAATGAATCAATTAACTCCAAAACTGGTGTGTACCATCTACACAAGTGTGTGATCAAAACATATTAAGAGAATTGCTCAGCATGGAACGGTGTGGCTGTGACATGGCGTCGACACTTGATGTCTCACCATGAAACACGATATTGCTACAAGATGGGATCTAATGGTCGAATCTGCTCCAAACTTCACATGTATGATAATAGTCCTGGCATGAACACACCCACATGACGCTCAGGAGTCAGAGTCATAGCGCCACCCAGTGGAGACGGGAAGTCGCAACGCATTGGTTCCTACACGGTCCGAAGGAGGCGAACATTCAGCGCCTCGTCTGCCGGTCGACCTCTGGCGACACGGTGGCGGCCGCGCCAGACCCCGAGTTGCGTGGGGTGCGAGGGCCCGTTCAACGCTGCTTGCAGCTTTAATTAGGGCCCGAGCAGCGGCGACAGCGTCGCCTGCGAAGGCCCTATTGTTTTCTTGCTGTTTATTATTGTTCGTTATTATTCTTTCCGCTTTTCGTGCCCCAATTTCGCCCATTTCCCCAATTGGAAAAGTTGTCAATTTTTGCACATCCCTGCGGCCGGATCCGAAATTCGATATTTTGGGGGCGCCGCACATGGACACGGCCAAATTGCGAAATAGCGCCCCCTAGAAACTTTCAAACCCCCCCTGGCCATTGGGGTTAGTTTGTCGTAGCCACACGAAATTTGGTACACCCATTCATCATGCCCAGACGCACAAAAAAATGAATTGCAGTCATGGTCAAATCCCAACAGGAAGGCGGCCATTTTGATTTGAACTTTGGCTAAAAGGGCGATTTTGGCCATTTCCACACCTCGTATTTGAACGAACTCGTCCTAGGGGATTCAACCAATCGGCTTCAAATTTTTCACAGCTCATCAAGACAACATGGTGATCTAAAGTTGTGCTCTGCAGGTGTGTAGGTCATAGGTCGTGGCTGATAGGGCTCGATGAACTTCGGCGACTATTTTTTCGCTCGCCGTCTAACTTTGACCGACTGTCACGCCCACATACTTGATCCTATCAGCTTCAAACTTGCTGGGCATGACAATGTCTCCGCCCTGAACGTCCCGATATATTAACTTCCCACTTTAGTCATGGCGCCCCCCGGTGGTAACAGGAAGTGATTTGTTTTTACTTTAACATGTACTGATGACACATGGTTGACTCCATCAACTTCATTCCACTTCTAAAACATACCTAACAAGTTGGTGAAACTAGTCTATCAACGCTGTGAGGTTACAACCAATGGCGTCCATCTGGCGATGCGGCGACTATCGATCACTCGCCAAGAAAATACGTTTGGCTTTTTGATGGCTTTAATGACCTCATATCATCATGAAAATTGGTGCACAGGTCAAGGGTGGCAAGCTCTTTGATCTGATAGGGGCGACGCCCATTTGCGGGGCTAAATGTCTCTATAGCGCCCCCTTGAAATTTTCAAAATACCCTCCCCATAGGGGTTAGTTTGTCGTCGGCACAAGAAATTTGGTACACACATTCATCATGCCCAGACGCACAAAAAAGTCTCTAAATGTCATGGTAAAATCCCAACAGGAAGTCGGCCATTTTGATTTGAACTTTCGAGAAAAGTGTGATTTTGGCCATTTCCACACCTCGTATTTGAACGAACTCGTCCTTCTTGCTGTTTATTATTGTTCGTTATTATTCTTTCCGCTTTTCGTGCCCCAATTTCGCCCATTTCCCCAATTGGAAAAGTTGTCAATTTTTGCACATCCCTGCGGCCGGATCCGAAATTCGATATTTTGGGGGCGCCGCACATGGACACGGCCAAATTGCGAAATAGCGCCCCCTAGAAACTTTCAAACCCCCCCTGGCCATTGGGGTTAGTTTGTCGTAGCCACACGAAATTTGGTACACCCATTCATCATGCCCAGACGCACAAAACAATGAATTGCAGTCATGGTCAAATCCCAACAGGAAGGCGGCCATTTTGATTTGAACTTTGGCTAAAAGGGCGATTTTGGCCATTTCCACACCTCGTATTTGAACGAAGTCGTCCTAGGGGATTCAACCAATCGGCTTCAAATTTTTCACAGCTCATCAAGACAACATGGTGATCTAAAGTTGTGCTCTGCAGGTGTGTAGGTCATAGGTCGTGGCTGATAGGGCTCGATGAACTTCGGCGACTATTTTTTCGCTCGCCGTCTAACTTTGACCGACTGTCACGCCCACATACTTGATCCTATCAGCTTCAAACTTGCTGGGCATGACAATGTCTCCGCCCTGAACGTCCCCATATATTAACTTCCCACTTTAGTCATGGCGCCCCCCGGTGGTAACAGGAAGTGATTTGTTTTTACTTTAACATGTACTGATGACACATGGTTGACTCCATCAACTTCATTCCACTTCTAAAACATACCTAACAAGTTGGTGAAACTAGTCTATCAACGCTGTGAGGTTACAACCAATGGCGTCCATCTGGCGATGCGGCGACTATCGATCACTCGCCAAGAAAATACGTTTGGCTTTTTCATGGCTTTAATGACCTCATATCATCATGAAAATTGGTGCACAGGTCAAGGGTGGCAAGCTCTTTGATCTGATAGGGGCGACGCCCATTTGCGGGGCTAAATGTCTCTATAGCGCCCCCTTGAAATTTTCAAAATACCCTCCCCATAGGGGTTAGTTTGTCGTCGGCACAAGAAATTTGGTACACACATTCATCATGCCCAGACGCACAAAAAAGTCTCTAAATGTCATGGTAAAATCCCAACAGGAAGTCGGCCATTTTGATTTGAACTTTCGAGAAAAGTGTGATTTTGGCCATTTCCACACCTCGTATTTGAACGAACTCGTCCTAGGGGATTCAACCAATCGGCTTGAAATTTTTCACAGCTCATCAAGACAACATGGTGATCTAAAGTTGTGCTCTGCAGGTATGTAGGTCATAGGGCGTGGCTGATAGGGCTCCATGAACTTTGCCAACTGTGTTGGAGCTCGCCGTCTAACTTTGACCGACTGTCACGCCCACATACTTGATCCTATCAGCTTCAAACTTGCTGGGCATGACGATGGCTGCGCCCTGAACGCGCCGATATATTAACTTCCCACTTGACTCATGGCGCCCCCCGGTGGTAACAGGAAGTGATTTGTTTTTACTTTAACATGTACTGATGACACATGGTTGACTCCATCAACTTCATTCCACTTCTACAACATGCCTAACAAGTTGGTGAAGATATATTATGAATGCTGTGAGGTTACAACAAATGGCGTCCGTCTGGCGACGCGGCGACTATCCATCACTCGCCAAAATAGGTTTGGTTCTTTGATGGCTTTAATGACCTCATATCTTCATGAAAATTGATACACAGGTCAAGGGTGGCAAGCTCTTTGATCTGATAGGGGCGCCGCCCATGGGCGGGGCTAAATGCACCGCCATGCACATTCGAGCAGCTCTCTCTCACACGTTATTCATCCAAACTGCTTCAAAATGTCTATAGATGATAAGAGCCCTGCTCTCAGCGCTGCCATATGCTTGAAGACAGTCTGGCTCACGGCGTCCCCTTGTGGAAACAGGAAGTGCCATACTTTACATTGACAAACACCAACTCCAGACTCCTGACCTAATCGGTTCTATTTTGGAGCCATGTGACAATCAAGTTGATGAATCTCCACAGTGACACATATGTCATGTCATGTTGCGGACTGTCCGTGGCGGCGGCGGCGACTTTCGATGTTTCGCCGTTTAACATCAAGTCATGATAACTCCATCACGCATTATTTGATTTGCATGAAACTTGAATAGTGTGATATGGCTCAACCCTTGCATGTATCAGCCCACGTCTGGTTACACTTTGAGCACCCCCTGGTGGGCGAACCATCAACTTGTCATAAATCCTCGGTGCGTTGTCCGATTTTCTCCAAACTTCACGTGTGTGATGACACTTCGCCCCTGATCGCATGCTTATTGAGTCAGAAGCACAGCGCCACCTACTGACAACAGGAAGTCAGCCTTATGTGACAAATTTCATCCGATTGACATGAAATTTACACGGTGTGGTCTACACATGATATACAGCCGTATCATGCGTAACTACTGGGTATTCTCTAGTGCCACATAGTGGACACAGGAAGTGGTCCCTATCTCCTAAATGCAAAGTTCAATATTCATGAAAATGTACATATTAACATGAAATTTACAGTGTGTGGTCTGCGTTTGGTTTAGAGGTTAGTGGTCAAGGGGCATGGCTGCTACGCGCTGTCATATTGGATGCACCACCATGCACATTCCAGCAGCTCTCTCTCGCATGTTATTCATCCAAACTGGTTCAAAATGTCTGTAGATGATAAGAGCCCTGCCCTCAGCGCTGCCATATTCTTGACGACAGTCTCGCTCATGGCGTCCCCTTGTGGAAACAGGAAGTGCCATACTTTACATTGACAAACACCAACTCCAGACTCCTGACCTAATCAGTTCTATTTTGGAGCCATGTGACCATCAAGTTGATGAAACTCCACAGTGACACACATTTGATGTCATGTTGCAGACTTTCGATGTCTCGCCATTGAACATCAAGTCATGATAACTCCTTCATGCTTTATCCGATTTGCATGAAACTTCAATAGTGTGATAAGGGTCCGACCCTGAATGTATCAGCCCACGTCTGGTTACACTTTGAGGGCCCCCTGGTGGGCGAACCGTCAACTTGTCATAACTCCTCGGTGCATTGCCCAGTTTTCTCCAAACTTCACGTGTGTGATGACACTCCGCCCCTGATCGCCATGCATATTGAATCAGAAGCACAGCGCCACCGACTGACAACAGGAAGTCAGCCTTATGTGACAAATTTCATCCCATTGACATGAAATTTACACGGTGTGTTCCACACGTGATATACAGCCATATTATGTATAACTGCTGGGTATTCTCTAGCGCCACATAGAGGACACAGAAAGCGGTCCCTATCTCCTACATGCAACGTCCATTGTTCATGAAAACCACATATTGACATAAAATTTACAGCGTGCGGTCTGCGTTCAGGTCAGAGGTCAGCTGCGCTGCGGCCGCCCGTACCTCCGACGCGCAAGGGGGGCGAGGGCCCGTTCATCGCTGCTTGCAGCTTTAATTATTATTATTATTTTTTTTTTTGACCCCCTAAACATGCTCAAAAACTCACCAAAATTGGCACACCTGTCAGAAATGCGTGAAAATTTGATAAAATGCAAAAAATTACCCCTCAAGTGCCAAAATGAGCTCTCTAGCGCCACCTACGCATCTGGCATACAACCATGCCCACTGCGGCCCGTAGGAATGTCGTAGAAAGGTCAAACCAAAACTGGATTGTTTGTCTCATGACGACCTACAAATCACCCATCGACACCTGTGACCTAAACCCAACAGGATGTCAGCTATTTGCCCTTTCACAATAAAATATTGTGTTTTTTCTTTTCCAAAACTATCTCCTCCGAGGCCGTTTATTGTATCGACTTCAAATGTGCACACATGATACCCCTACTCCTTCTGAACAGAACTTCTGTGCAACTTTTTCATTACTCGCCCGGTTTGGATTTTATACGCACTCAAAGTTGATGATGCACAAACATCCTGAAAAGAGGAAGTACTTCATAACTCCAGCATACATGCTCCAATCTTCCCCAAACTTCACAGGATTGATGACACTCACAGCCTGAACACATCCTTGTGTCAATATTTGGGGTTACACATAGCGCCACCTACTGGTAACAGGAAGTATATGTTTTTTGGCTTTCCAAAACTATCTTCTCTAAGACCGTTTATCGTAGCGGCTTCAAACATGCACACATGATACCCCTACTCCTTCTGAACAGATCTTCTGTACAACTTTTTCATTACTCATCCGGTTTGGATTTTATACGCACTCAAAGTTGTAATGCGCAAACATCCAGAAAAGGAAGTTGTTTATAACTCCAGCATACATGCTCCAATCTTCCCCAAACTTCACAGGATTGATGACAGTCCCATCCTGAACACACCCATGTGTCAATATTTGAGAATACACAATAGCGCCACCTACTGGCAACAGGAAGTTTATACCTCCAGCATACATGATCCAATTTTCCTCAAACTTCACAGGATGGACAAGAGTCCCGTCCTGAACACATCCATGTCTCAATGTTTGGGATAACACATAGCGCCCCCTACTGGCAACAGGAAGTTTATAACTCCAGCATACATGGTCCAATCTTCCTCAAACTTCACAGGATGGACAAGACTCCCGTCCTGAACATATCCATGTCTCAATGTTTGGGATTACACATAGCGCCCCCTACTGGCAACAGGAAGTTTATAACTCCAGCATACATGGTCCAATCTTCCTCAAACTTCACAGGATGGACGAAATACCGTCCCGTCCTGAACACATCCATGTCTCAATGTTTGGGATTACACATAGCGCCCCCTACTGGCAACAGGAAGGTTATAACTCCAACATACATGGTCCAATCTTCCCCAAACTTCACAGGATTGATGACAGTCCCGCCCTGAACACACATTCATGTGTCCATATTTGAGATTTCACATAGCAACACCTACTGGCAACACAAATACATATTTTCAGACTATTTGATGGTCACAAACATGCAGAGAAAGAAGAAGAGAAACACACACATAACCACAAACACACAGCTGAAGCTACAGCCCACAACAGGCAACGGGCAAGGGACTGGGGGCTAGGGGCAAGGGGCACCAGGCAAAGGGGCAAGGGGCAAGGGGCAAGGGGCAAAGGGCAAGGGGCGTGGGTGCGAGGTCCCGCCCAATGCTGCTTGCAGCTTTAATTATTATTATTTTTCCGAATGCGAAAATCCAAATTTCACCCCCTAAACATGCTCGAAAACTCACCAAAATTGGCACACTGGTCAGAAAGGGGTGAAAATTTGATAAAATGGAAAAATTAACCCCTCAGGTGCCAAAATGAGCCCTCTAGCGCCACCTAGAAAAACAAAAATGGCCCCTACAGCCCGTAGGATTGGCGTAGAAAGATCGAACAAAAACTGGCTTATTTCTCTCATCAAGACCTACAAATCACGCGCTGCAACCCCTGACCTAAATCCAACAGGAAGTGAGATATTTGCACTTTCATACTCAAACTTTCAGACCTATCTCCTCCTAGGCCATTTATCGTACAGACTTCAACGTTGCTCACATGATATTTCTAAACATTTTGAACAAAAGGTCTGCGCAAGTTTTTCATTACTGACCCGGTTTGGATTTTATGCCCTCTGAAAGTTGGTGCAAACACACAATCTTAGCGCCACCTGGGCACACAAAAATGCTCACTACTGCTCGTAGGAATGTCGTAGAAAGATCAAACCAAAACTGGCTTGTTTGTCTCATCCAGACCTACAAATCATACGCTGATACCCCTGACCTAAACCCAACAGGAAGTGAGATATTTCCACTTTAACAATCATATGTTCAAAACATATCTCCTCCGAGGTTGTGTATTGCCTACAGCTTCAAAGCAGCTTAAAATGTTTGCACAGTTCTGAGGTTTCCAGAGATGTCTTCGTTTTTTTTTGTATCTTTTACCGTTCTTGAGATATTCCTGTTTAAGTACCACAAACTCATTTTCACTTTACAAAGGGTTTCTATGAGACGCGGTGTTGGCAGCCGCAGCGGGTGACGTCATTGGCCAGAGCGTGGAGCTGCTGTGAAAACTGTCCAAAAAAACGATTAAAATAGCCATCACGGCGCATTCTTTGAGGTAGACACACCATTTTTTTAAAAAACTAGTAGAGATTTTTGTCCTCCTTCAGAAAAGTGTCTGCTTTTAACACTGACAGGAACAGAATTGAACACTGAGCCTCCAAACACAATAAGTAGGGGAGAGTGGGGTCATTTGTGCCAAGGGGCAAGTAGTGCCACCCCTGTTATTTTGAAAACCATAGAAGAAGTTGGTCATGTGACCACATATTTTTGAAAAGGCATCCATTTCGCTCATCCTGCAAAGAAGGGAGACACATGGCTTGAGAGGTATGCACATTTAAGTTAAAAAAAAAAATTCTATGATTAAGGTTTTTTGATTGCTGTGTTTAAACAATTATAGAAAACTTTTAAAACAGTTCACACATGTTTTAGTACTTTAGTAAGCTACATCATGAGTCTATACAGTTAGCATGATACTAGCTCAAAACAGCTGGGGGATGCATTTTTTTCAAAATGGTGGGCTTGGGGTAATTTGTGCCAAAGAACCTGGGTTAAGTTGTGCCAGTGGCACAACTTCCCCCAACTTATGATTATTTACTATATATTACTTTATTGTATTTTATTGTTATTGTACATTGTGTTCTTACATTTGATCAGTAAAACTAGGTGCCATTCTTAATTTTAGACCAAAATCCATCATGCCACGCAGATACAAAAGGAGGACAGACAGTGTTTCAACTCCTCTTGAGGAGTTGGAAAGAGCAGTGAAAGAGGTGCAACAGGGGAAGACCATACGTCAGGTTGGAAAGGAGATGAAGATCTACAGGATGACCATAAAAAGATATATGGATACGAAAAAAATCTGTACCTGTGAGGACCGATGACAGTCTCGCCCTGAACACACCCATGTGCCAGTATTTGGGGATAGCGCCACCTACTGGCAACAGGCAGTACATCTTTTCACACACTTTTTTTGGCTTTCCCCAAAATTTACATGCTGTGGCCTATATTTCATGTACAATATCATGACCAATCACTGCTGCATTCTTTATCAAACTTTCACATGTCAAGTGTCACACTAAGTGTGCCGCCACAGCACAGGAAGTAGTTTATAACTCCAGCATACATGCTTCAATTTTCCCCAAACTTCACAGGACTGATAACAGTCCCCCTTGAACACATCCATGTGTCAATATTTGGCCTTACACATAGTGCCACCTACTGGCAACAGGAAGTACGAATTTTCAGCCTATTTCATGGTCACAAACATCCATTAGGTCAACAGTGGAGAAACACACACATAACCACAAACACAAGGCTGAAGCTACAGGCCACAACGAGCGGGTTAGGGGCAACAAGCAAGGGGCTAGGGGCAAGGGAAGACGGGCAAGGGGCGACAGGCAAGGGGCGACGGGCGTGGGTGCGAGGTCCCGTTCAATGCTGCTTGCAGCTTTAATTATTATTATTATTATTGAGAAATGTTTTCGCAAATTCCTGTGAGATGGTACATCATAGAGACATGAAATTTTCACCAGTGACTGGAAGTTTTGTGCAAATGGTGCTCATAATATTAAAATGCCAATCGGCCAGATGGTGGTGCTATAGTTAAGGTCAAGGAAAATTTGAATTTGAAAGGCAACCACTCTCACACTGTATGTCAGATTGACCTGAAACTCTACACACATGGTCAGGTGAGGGACTTCTACGAAACCCTGAAAAAAACCTCAAGGTCTGCCCACTAGATTGGTCCGCCATATTGGATTTTTTGCAAAACACGTTTTTGACATCTCCTCCTAAGGTGTAGGTCTGACTTGTACTAATCATACTGTGGACCATCATGGGATGAAGCTTTTGAAAAGTTATCAATGACTTTTTGATTTGTCATTGCATTTTGATGATATTGATCAATGAACTTTACAGAGGGCGTGGCTCAGCACATAAATGGAATTTACTCCTTAATCGTTGAGCCAATTGTCACAAAACTTGTAGGAAATGTCAACATCACGATCTGAATCATACCCTGAACGAAAGGTCTTGATCTTACCCAGCTTTCACAATTTAAATGTCCATGCTGGCTTGAACCTCGGAATCGCCATTTGCGGCTGTATTTATCATTATTATTACTATTGCGTTTCAGATCTTTATTGTGTGAATGCTGATTTAACACACTATTGTTATCTAAACCTTTAATGGTATTAAATCAGTGTGCTCTCACTATGTTCTAATAAAAAGCCTCTCAGACAATTGATGAAGGATTCTTTGCTGCTTTGCATAATGTGAAAAACAGTAAATGAAAGACTTTTTTGGATTTTGACTCAAACTTGGTTCACAGCCTTGTGGGACTACACAATACACACTCCTACTGTAACTGAGCAAGATCAGTCAAAACACATTGTACTTATCAATCAAAAAGTTTTTGCAAAGGGTGGGGCTTAGAAGGAAACAGGGCATAACTCACACTGTCCTTGAGCAATCCTGATTAAACTCAGTGGAGACTTCTTGTTCTATCTGAAAGTACAGACCAAGTTCTATCCAAGTACCATAAAGATAGCACAAATGGCAGGACAGGATGAATATGCTGTTACTGAACTGCTCACCCATATTTCTGCTAAAGGTCTCTGAGGTAGTCAAATAGTCCCCAAGTGTCAAGGTGCCAGGTGTCAATGAGATTTTTCCAGAGATGCAGAAGACTCTGGACATTGTTTGGCTGTCTTGGCTGATACGCCTTTTCAGTGTCGCATGGAGATCGGGGACAGTGCCTGTGTTATCACACTGCCAGGTTATTACACTGCTCAGCCTTCCCAGGAAAGTTTATTCCAGGGTGCTAGAAAAGGAGGCTCTGACCCATAGCCAAGCCTCATATTCAGGAGAAGCAATGTTGATTTTGTTCTAGCCATGGAAAAGTCAAGCAGCTCTTAACCCTTTAAGAGCTGCTGGTGGGGTCATGGGAGTTTGCCCATACAGTCTACATGTGTTTTACGGATTTATAATATAAGGCTGTCACTATTATTTTAATTGTTAATTAATATTTTGCCTCACTGTAAGCCCTGCTGATATTTGTGCATATACTCTTCTTTTTATTCAGCTGCACTTTTCTGATAACAATGATAACATGTGACTTTTAAGACACTCATCAGGAAATGGAAATGAACTCACCACTCTCCTCCTGCTGGGTGGTGCCGTCAGATTTGAACCTGGAACCCTCTTACTGTGAAGCAACAGTGCTAACCACTCAACCATTGTGCCGCCCAGAATCCTTACAGGGCAGCATGGTGGTGTAGTGGTTAGCACTGATGTCTTACAGCAAGAGGGTTTCAAGTTCAAGTCTGCTGTTTTGCAGGGGCCCTTCTATGTGAGATATACATTTTAACCAAAATTTATTTATAATGCATTTGGAAATTAAATAACAAAGAAAATCTTATTTATGAAATAAAAAATGTAATAAAGGGATTTGCTGTTGAAGCAAAAATTTACCCTATGAGCTATGAATGCAAAGTAATATGGATTAAGGCAAGAATAAAAAAAAAACTAATCCACAAAAGGTGAGAACAATAAAAAAAAGTTGATGACATGTAATTTATAAAAATGTTTGCAGACAAATGCTTCTTGATACTAATATATAGTAAACAATGACAAAGGTGTAAAAAAATGAATCCTCTGAACCTTTAATCAAGTGACACTGCCAAGTCAAAATTTCACTTGCCCAGCATGCTAACATGCTAAACTACGAAATGCTCATTATTATACATGCTGAATATCATTATGTTAGTATTGTCATTGTGAGCATGTCAGCAAGCTGTATGCTACTATATAGCACAAAGCACTGTTGTGTCTCAGCACAGCCGCACAGAGCTGCTGGCATGGCTGCAGACTCTTAGTAGAACAGTAATTACCATCGACTGTACGCATGCATGCTCATAAATCAATAAGAAAGGGTCACAACCATCAGAGTCTGCAGTTAACACATGTTAATGTCTTATCAATAAATAATATTAAACCATGAAGTCTGCAGTAGTAAATGTTAATTAATAAAGGATTAAAAGTTTCCGACTTTCTCATAAATACAAAGCAAAAGTTATTCCTAGTAAATTTTCTAATTATGGGAGTTATTGATAAATATTAAGAAATGGTTCTTACTCTAATCAATCAAGTAAGCAGTTGTAAATGTTAGTATATCTGTTCACAAATCATCTAAATATGAAAGATTTTAAGATTATGGCTGAATTCCATCTAGCTGCCTCAGTTTCAGGAGCCTGGTATTGTTTATGCTGGCTCACTGTCACACCATCAAAACTTCACTGTTACACTGTTAGTAACACCTAAGCCTTTCTTACTATTACAAGTCAAAATATCTCCTGTGAATAAAGACTTTAGAGTCGTTGTTTCTTATTGAACATTAATAAATGCCTTGACAAGAACTCTAAGCCCTAACGAACCAAGTTATGATACAAAAAGTTACAATAGCCAGGACTTCAATACTATCTAGAGCACAGAAACATCACCTTTAATCCTGCAATATTGTCCTTCTCCACAGGTGCACCAGGAGAGCCAGAGTCTGACCCAGCTGCCTTCAGAGAGCGAGCCCACGTTCGTGGACGCTCCCACGACAGGAAACACCACTCATCCGTGGACAAGCAGCGCTACTACTCCTGCGACCGCTACTGCAGCCGGGAACACTGCCACACCAAACCTGCCACCACCAGCTGTGCCGCCTCCCCCAGCGAGGGGCAGGAAACCAGCAACAAGCAGGTGGGAGGGCAGAGGCATGTAGAGTAAGGACAGACATGGCATTAGACCAAGTGAACAGGATTTCTTATGGGATTTTAATGAATGTGTTCAATGTCGTTTAATGCTGTATTCCTTTAGAATATCATTTGAATCAGATAGAAAATTCCATTTTGATCAAAGAACACTAAAACGCAGGAATAGGACCAACACATCAGTGGGCTGAATGAAGAAGAAATGTCTTTAAAATCATGCGACTGATGAACTGCATTTATAGTTGGAAGAAGTCATATTTCCTTTCTATAGCAATATCCCCACCACTAGCTGTTGCCATTTTTCTTAGCTCAGTTGCCCGTTTGATCAGTAGAAACCCGGAGGTGAGGATTCAAGTCACATGATTTGATTCCAGTCTGACCCCGACTTGAGACTTGCTTGACTAACACTGATGAAAGACTCAACCGGACTTTGTCTTGGTAGTCATATCTTGAGACTTGACTCAGACTTGAGACAGATGACTTGAAAGGACTTGACTTGATTTAATATCTGTATTTTTGTAGATATTTAGAAGTTATGTTTTGTTTTTGAAACATAATAATAATAATATTTTGGTAGTATAAATGTTATATGTATATTTTAATATATGATAGTATATCAATGTGACAATAATAATCATATGTGTATAATAATAGTATAAGTATTACTAATATTAAAAGCAGCAGTAGTAGGCATCAGGCAGAACCACGGCAGCGTCACAACCACGACCTACGATCCAGACGTAGCCGCAATTTGAGGGAACCTGCGAGACAGTGGAGCATGCGGTAATAGGACATGAATGTTAGCAAATGAAGAAGAACCAACTTTTCAGAAACTGAGGAGAGAGAGAGAGAGAAAAAAGGAGAGAAGGGGCTCAGTGTATCATAGGAGGTTCTCTGGCAGACTAGGCCTTTATCAGCCTAAGTAAGGGCTGGTCCAAGACAAGCCTGAGCCAGCCCTAACTATAAGCTTCATCAAAAAGGAAAGTCTTAAGTCTACTCTTAAATGTAGAGACCGTGTCTGCCTCCTGGACTGAAACAGGAAGATGGCTCCACAGTAGAGGAGCCTGATAGCTGAAGGCTCTGGCTCCCATTCTACTTTTGGAGACTTTAGGAACCACAAGTAATCCTGCATTCTCAGAGCGCAGTCATCTGGTGGGAAAATAGGGAACTATGAGCTCTCTAAGATAGGACGAAGCCTGATCATTTAGATCTTTGTAAGTGAGGAAAAGGATTTCATATCCAATTGTGGGTCCACTGTAGAACGCAGATGCACCCCCTGCTAGCTGTATTTGCTCAGGCTCTCCTCTTATTTGTATAAGGGTTTTGGACTGACAACCATCCTTGCTTTCTCTAACAACCAAAGTTCACTGTTTGAGAGCGAGGGTGTGTGTATGTGCGCTTGCTTTGCGCACTTGCATGCTATGGTCTGTGCTATGATATCTTCATCTCACACCTCTGTGGCTCAGTAAGTTATTTTGCCCTCCCGCTCCCACTCTGCTCAAGTTTTGAGACTTTAACAGTGCATAATTATCTTCCCCACTCTCTCACAGCAGCAGGTGTGTCACCTGGGTGAAGTGTCTTCTACCGTGAACATTCAGACAGGGCTTGGAGCAGGAGAGAAAGTACAAAAATCTTTTACTCTAAAAAAAATTACTTCTACCACCTTGTAAAAATTCTCTGTTACAAGTAAAAGTCCCGCACTGAAAATGTTTCTTAAGTAAAATTATGTAACTATAATCAGGAAAATGAACTTAAAGAATTAAAAGTACTGTAGTGAGAAAAATATTTCCTTTGGCTGTTATAGTCTGCTGTTATATATGATGTCATTAGATGATTCTGACTCATTCATTGTAAAAGCAGGATTTTACAGTCATTGTTGGTTGGAGCTCATTTTGATTTAACCATTATTTTTTTATGACGGCTTAATCAGCTGATTGTTTTTGCCATCACTTGACTGATTGTTTGGTTGTTGAGGCATAGATTAAAAGGCTTTTGTAATGACAGAATTAATTTAAGTAGCACAAAAACGGGGGCAGCAGTGAGCCAATTAATTTAATTCAGTCAGGAACACTTTAGTCAAAGAAAACTTTATTTCCATTTGTAGTACTAGTGCAGTGCCCGTAGGAAGTATGTATTTCTATAGAAAAGTGAAAGCTTAAGTAGATTTTTCATGTATGGCCAAATGAGGCTGTGTTCGATGGTTGGATGTACAAAGAGGTGTACATACTCTTACATAGTGTTAATAGAGAAACTGTACATTTGGGTAAGACATGAACGTACATTGAGATATGGAGAGACACGCAACATCATTAGGTTTCCTAGCTTTCCGTAGGCGAACAATCTTGAAATGGTAGCTAGCAATCACGTAACCCTGCACGCCTGATAGGAAAAACAAACGTTTCCTACCTAGCCATACTTTGGTATGGGAAGTTTAAGCAATGTTTTAGTCAATTTAACCATGTTGTAGCCATGTCAGCAAACACGATGAGCAGATGAGAACAGCGTGGTGAAACTTAAGAAATACTACTTACCAATGAGATTACTGAAACATGTCATGTTAATGCAAATTGCACCACTTCATCTATTACTATATGGGGGAGTGACAAAAGGGAATGCCATCACCCGGGTGTAAACTGGATCCGTTGCGTGCGTGGTCCAGCCGTGGCACAGACTCCTCCGTCCTATGCCAGGCGTCAATGTCTACTGGAAGCGTATCTATAGCGGCGTGCACACAAGTGGCTGGAATTGACGGATCGCGAGATCATGATGTCACGCAATACTTTGCGGAAACACTGGAGGTAAAAAGACATCAACAAACAAAGAAAAGATGTCTTTCCCTGCCGGGGGCCACAAACTTTGACGTCATGTTGTTGTAGCGATGTGAAATACGCTCCGGAGTTTTCATGGGTGTTTTTATTTTGAAAATTGACCAGATACTCTCGTCTGTAATGCACCTGACTTCCTGTTTGACTCATTAGTCTGTGGAAATTGACGCGTCGTCAGTGCGGTGTCTGTCAAAAAATAGACCCGACGCGTATTTTTAGCGGAGCGGAGCGGAGTGCTGAGCCGCTTCTGGTGGAGCAATTTACATTGACTTGAATGGCCGCGATTAGCTCCAGCACCTGCGCCGTGGCTAAATCGCGCACGTGATGGATCCAGTGGACATCTGGGGTAAGCCTGTGCAAAGTTTTGGGTGACCCAGAGCGGTATAGCAGTAGGATACTTTGATCTTTTAGTCTGTGAGGCATGGCTATAGCTGCGAGCGAGAGCGCGATAGGCTAGATTGGTTACACGGAGGTCTAACTTTTAATGATAATGTTGTGAATATTAATCCAAAAAACTTCAAAATGAAGGATGCACACCATCGTGCCATGCGCAAGCCATATCCGAAAGCTTAGGTTGATCTGAGAAACAATCAGAGAGATATGCGAGCCACAGACACATTCACAGACACACAGACGCTTCTTGGTTTATAGATAGATAGATAGATTATATTTGGCGGTATGGCTCTGCTCTGGGGCCCCTCTGCCTTTCCTTGGACCTATGCAGAAAGTCTCTTCCACGTACCTACGTGGAAAGCATAAGGCGGAGAGAACACACCTCTCTGCCCCTCTGCATGCCTGTGTGGAAAGCCTAAGGCAGAGAGAGCACACCTCTCTGCCCTTCTGCATGCCTACGTGAAAAGCCTAAGGCAGCGAGACAAGAGAGCAGCAGCAAAACAACCACACCAGGCAAACCTCCCTGGCCTTTACTTTCTCATGACCTCTCTGATGCGATTTATTTATTTTTGCTTGCATGTGGTTGATATCTAAGGTGATGTGTAGAAATCTAGTACCTTAAACCTGATCTTTTGTCTTCAGGAAGAGGAATACCTAATTTAGCAATTAAGCAAAAGTATGTCCCAGCAAAGGGCCTCTGACAAGGTGACTAACAATTGTTTAGGCTGCTGCTGCTGCTGTGTTAATCTCAACCATGGGTGAGCCTAACACATCCCTAATACATCCCTCTCCATTTAAACATCAACTGAATGCTGCTGGAAAGGGTGTAAGGCATGCGTGAAAGTGTCATTGATAACTGCCTTGACTAGGTGCGCACCCCTCCCACTTCTTAATAAACCTTATGGCATCATCCAAAAGCATAAAACCGTGAAAACAGTGTCAAAGGGATGAGACTATGATATGTTGAGCTTGTCATAATGAGGAGCAGATAAATAATAGTAAGGCACTTTCCTAGAATATTATGAGTTGCTATACCTATTGGATTAATACAAATTGTTGAAATTGGCGATTTGTCAAATGAACCAATTATGAAGCCTTCTTAGCTTCTTTTACCAGGAATGCATCACTATCTTGGACTCCTTCAAAGCAGATTGTACATTATTGCAAACAAGTGACACTTGTCAACCACGTCAAACCAGCTATGAACCATTCTGTCACTTGTTATTATGTAATTGATAAACAGCAGTTAAATGCTTTTTAAAGCTTTTCCAAACTCAGGGAGGTCGATGGCTTTTTATTTATTCATTTGATTTGATTTATTTATTTAATTTATTTATTTAAATAGCTGCAAGTATGGATATATTTTAAATTATGGAACTTACACATATTGTCATAACAATTAGAAAGCATGAGAGTGTAGTGGAGTCACCTTAATCTTTATGGTTTGAGCTGGGAAAGGCATGAATTGTGGACACAGATTGGGGAAGTGAAAGAAGGAGTTGCGGAGAGGCCTACCAATGAGAGACAGGTCAAATACTGACCATATGGACATAACGTGGTGCCTTCAATTTTTAAAAAAACATATATGTATATATATATATATATATATATATATATATATATATATATATATATATATACTGTATATACATATGAAGATATACACACACACACACATATATATATGTACATAGTACAGGCCAAAAGTTTGGACACACCTTCTCATTCAATGCGTTTTCTTTATTTTTATGACTATTTACATTGTAGATTCTCACCGAAGGCATCAAAACTATGAATGAACACATGTGAAGTTATGTACTTAACAAAAAAAGGTGAAATAACTGAAAACATGTTTTATATTCTAGTTCAAAATAGCCACCCTTCGAGTCAGGCAAGGAGATTGCCTGAGTCCGCTATTGTTTGCGGCAAGTATCGAACCATTAGCTGAGTCAATAAGACAAAATAAAAACATAAAAGGAATAAAAGATGAAGGAGACATAGAACATAAAACATCATTATTTGCGGACGATTTATTAACATATGTAACTGAGCCCTCCACATCTATACCAGCACTATTAGACAACCTGAAAGAATATGGTGAAATATCAGGATATTTGACAAATGAAGCCAAATCAATAGCTATGATGCTCTCAGGAGTTTGCCCAGTGGAACTTAAAGAAAAGACTCACTTTAGATGGACCGAAAAAGGGTTTAAATACCTGGGTATAATTATCACACCGAGTACAGCACAGCTATTTGAAGCCAACTATGGGAAATTGATAACTGAGATAAAGAATGACTTTTCAAGGTGGGAGATATTACCATTGACTCTGATGGGTAGAGTAGAAGCAGTAAGAATGAATATACTGCCAAGATTATTGTTTTTGTTCCAATCATTGCCTATCATGATTCCTGGAGTCTTTCTGAAAAAAATGGACAAAATCATATCTAAATTCCTATGGCAAAATAAAAAAGCTAGAATTAAATATAAGACACTTCTTAGCAAAAAGGAAAGGGGAGGGTTGAACCTACCGAATTTAAGTAATTATTATTGGGCAGCACAGCTCAGAGCCTTAATTATGTGGATTACTAAAGAGAAAGATTCGGTGTGGGTGGAGATGGAGCAAAATGTATGTCAAAATATATCTTTAGAATCACTTCCATTTCTGAACGAGAAGATCCGGAGAAGACTGAAGATAGGCAATGAATGGATCAAGGGAACATTGAAAATTTGGTCAGCAGTACGAAAGAAGTTGAAAATGTCAAATTCTATAGGTAGAGCTACCAAGATTGCAAAGAACCCAGACTTTGTACCATCTACTATGGACGCAGGATTTAATAGATGGGCTAATAAGGGGCTAATATATATTGATCAAATGTTTCAGGGACAAACAATGAAATCATTCATACAACTTCAAAAAGAATTCAATTTACCAGCTCAAGATTTTTACAAGTTTTTACAGCTGAGAGATTATCTCCAGAAACACCAGGAATGGGAGAACATCCGTAAGACACCATCTAAATTAGAAGAGGTGTTATGGTCATTCTCAGAGGATAAGTCAAAAAAAGGAGTGATATCAAAAATATATAAAGCACTACAGCAAGAATCTAAGGATAACAACTTGGATATCAAAGAAAAGTGGGAGCTAGAAGCGAATATCACAATATCAAAAGAAAAGTGGGAGGAAACATTTAGAGAGGGTCATAAAATAACTAATAGCCCAATTTGGAGGGAATTTGATTGGAAAGTGAAAATGCATTACTTCCACACTCCCATTATTACATCGAAATATAGTAATACAACTAATTTATGCTGGAGAGAGTGTGGGGCAATGGGTGATTTTACCCACATATTCTGGGTTTGCCCAAAATTACAGAATTTTTGGGAAAATATTCAAAAGGAGATCAAACAGATTATGGGTATAAATTTACCTTTGGATCCAGCAGCTTATATTTTGGGTATAATTCCTGACAGTGTGACAGATAAGAACTCTATATATTTACTGAGAATCCTGCTACTGATAGCTAAAAAGACAATAACAGCCTCGTGGTTGAAAGCACAGCCTCCAAACATAAAGCAGTGGAGAGACAGGGTGGAAAATGTGTTCATCATGGAAAAAATCACAGCAAGAATACAGTTGAAAACAGACTTGTTTGATAAAAGATGGTCATTATTAACACAGACAATGTCAAGATTCCAGTAACCTCCAATTCCTTTTTTGGGGGGTTTTTCTTCTTTTTCTTTGTCTGTTATATTTTGATAACAGGTGTCCCTCCTTTTTTTTTGTATTGTTATTAGTCTCACTTGTAAGGGACACATACTTTGTATTATTGTTTATCTTACTTGAGTGCTAGTGATACTTTGCATTGTAGTTTTCTGAGTGTGAAAAGTACTCATTGTTACTGAATGCGCCCAGGACTAATGGTTCAAGGATGAGGGCTGACTAGAGGAGACACGTTGTATAAATGAGGCACGAAGGAGACTTATAGAGATACAGATAACGGGAAAGGGAGGAGGGAAGGGGAAGGGGAAGGAAAAGGGAAAAAAAAAAAGAAAGGGAAGAAAAGAATTTTAAAGGGATTATTTTCTATACAATATACATCGCCTTTTTGTGTGTTTGTATGTATATTTATTTGTCAAATAAAAAAAAAATAAAAAAAAGTTCCAAAAAAAAAACAAAATAGCCACCCTTTGCTCTGATTACTGCTTTGCACACTCTTGGCATTCTCTCGATGAGCTTCAAGAGGTAGTCACCTGAAATGGTTTTCACTTCACAGGTGTGCCTTATCAGGGTTAATTAGTGGAATTTCTTGCTTTATCAATGGGGTTGGGACCATTAGTTGTGTTGTGCAGAGGTCAGGTTAATACGCAGCTGACAGCCCTATTGGACAACTGTTAAAATTCATATTATGGCAAGAACCAATCAGCTAACTAAAGAAAAACGAGTGGCCATCATTACTTTAAGAAATGAAGGTCAGTCAGTCCGGAAAATTGCAAAAACTTTAAATGTGTCCCCAAGTGGAGTCGCAAAAACCATCAAGCGCTACAACGAAACTGGCACACATGAGGACCGACCCAGGAAAGGAAGACCAACAGTCACCTCTGCTTCTGAGGATAAGTTCATCCGAGTCACCAGCCTCAGAAATCGCAAGTTAACAGCAGCTCAGATCACAGACCAGATGAATGCCACACAGAGTTCTAGCAGCAGACCCATCTCTAGAACAACTGTTAAGAGGAGACTGCGCGAATCAGGCCTTCATGGTCAAATAGCTGCTAGGAAACCACTGCTAAGGAGAAGCAACAAGCAGAAGAGATTTGTTTGGGCCAAGAAACACAAGGAATGGACATCAGACCAGTGGAAATCTGTGCTTTGGTCTGATGAGTCCAAATTTGAGATCTTTGGTTCCAACCGCCGTGTCTTTGTGAGACGCAGAAAAGGTGAACGGATGGATTCCACATGCCTGGTTCCCACTGTGAAGCATGGAGGAGGAGGTGTGATGGTGTGGGGGTGTTTTGCTGGTGACACTGTTGGGGATTTATTCAAAATTGAAGGCATACTGAACCAGCATGGCTACCACAGCATCCTGCAGCGACATGCCGTCCCATCCGGTTTGCGTTTAGTTGGACGATCATTTATTTTTCAACAATGACCCCAAACACACCTACAGGCTGTGTAAGGGCTATTTGACCAAGAAGGAGAGTGATGGAGAGCTGCGGCAGATGACATGGCCTCCACAGTCACCGGACCTGAACCCAATCGAGATGGTTTGGGGTGAGCTGGACCGCAGAGTGAAGGCAAAGGGGCCAACAAGTGCTAAACACCTCTGGGAACTCCTTCAAGACTGTTGGAAAACCATTTCAGGTGACTACCTCTTGAAGCTCATCGAGAGAATGCCAAGAGTGTGCAAAGCAGTAATCAGAGCAAAGGGTGGCTATTTTGAAGAAACTAGAATATAAAACATGTTTTCAGTTATTTCACCTTTTTTTGTGAAGTACATAACTCCACATGTGTTCATACATAGTTTTGATGCCTTCAGTGAGAATCTACAATGTAAATAGTCATGAAAATAAAGAAAACGCATTGAATGAGAAACTTTTGGCCTGTACTATATATATGTGTATATATATATATATATATATATATATATATATACATATATCATTACCTGCTTTTCATGCTGCAGGAAATGGCAGCTGCAGGAGCAAAGAGTGGAACCTTGGTAGCAACTGGGACTGCATTTCCCAGCATCCCAGCGAGAATAAGATGCCATCAAAGTGCAATGTAGTGATGTCATCAGTTCAGTCAGCGTCGCAGATGGCGGCCATGCATGCACCTAGGCAGTGGAAGAGGACAGCCCGGCTGCAGGGAAAAAATGGACCGGCTGCAGCTGCTGACCCAGATTCAGCGTGTTTGATTTTTGAGTTCATTTTGGCAAACAACGACTGGATGGAGGAGAAGGCCGACAGATGGGATTATCATTCTGAACTGTGGAGCTGGCTGCTGGGGCTGGGACTCAGGCTGAGGAGCGGCAGCCATAACTGGAACTGCAGCAAAGTTGCTCCAGTGTCTTTCTTGTTCCAAAAACAGTGAGAGAGGTCTTCCTGCTAAGCTGCAACTGCTGCTGTAGACTTAAAGTGTTTGAAGCAATGCTACAGGAGGCCTTGGCACCGGCCACTTAGTAATACTGGGAACATTTAAATAATTGCTTGCCAGATGAGAGCTTCCACAGGCGGGAGCAGCACTCCCTTCAGATTGGCTTCCTTTGCTTCAGATTGCTTTTGCTGTGAATCCATGATGCATGCGATTCACAGTCACAGTGGATCCTCATCATGGACAGGGCTCAACGTGACAAGCAGCAGGGTAAGCTGAAGCACGTACACTGACAGCCTGGTTGTTCTCATGTGTGTGAGCTTGCAAAGCAGCTTGCAAAGGAAGCAGCAACAGTAGGCAGGCCAGAGCAGTGTAAATATGGCACCCTGAATGAGATTCACCAATAGTTGCATAGAAAGGAATCATGTGATCTATCAGCTGACTCCCTTTGATCAATCAGCTGCTCCATCAGTTGATTGGCATCAACTGATGTAGCTGGGATTTGAGCTATGCTTAGGTGTGGCGACCTAATCTTCTGGTGTTGTACGTATAGTAAGTGAGATGCTGGCTCGCTCTGATGAAATCACTGTCAGCCGTGGAGGTGCGCGTCCTTTGCACTTCTCCTGCAGAGAAAATCAGGTCGGAAAAAAGTTGTTTGCATCAATGCACAGATGAACACAGATTGGTATGTGTATGCGAATATGTCTGACACTAGCACAAATAATAATGATTTATAACTTACCACAAATCAAGTAGTCATGTAGCACGCGAGCAGTGGTGTTACACAGGTGGCAGGACCTGCCGTTCGTGTAGTTTCATTCATTCATTCATTCATTCATCCATTCATTCATTTGTAAATTTCATTTCATTCACATAATTTAGTAATGTGGCATCGATTTCTGACTTAATTATAAGATGTTGTTTGATAATTTACTGATTTATTGGCTTGACTGCAAAAACAATATTTCAAAGGCTATGTTTGAATGAAATGAAAGTCATGATTTATGATTATTTATGGAAGTATTTTATTAAGTGACTGACTAAGTAATTTAATCATTAATGGGCTTTATGATTATTAGTTGCAAGTATTGATTGATCTTAGATAGAGTAAAAATTATTTAACAATTATTACAAATATTATTTAAAAGGAATATAAGTGTGATCTAAAACAAAGCATTAATATTTAAAAGAAAATGCATTACATAAATTATAAGCAAAAAATAAAATAAATGTTTTTATATTATATTATGATTATATTAACAAAAGTATTTGACATGGAAAATATGATATTAATCATTTGCATTAATCATTTGATTGAAATTCTGTGGTGGTTTATGCTATTTAAGACACTGATTTATTGATTAAATAAACTGATGAGATTTATTTTTCTCTCTTTAAGGTTATTAACCTAATGCTCAAACTTTTCATCATTTCAATAAATGAAGAAAATGAGCGGAGTTGTCCAGCATCCTCTATTGTTGTCTATGCCAGGTCAAGTTCAGGCAGGCATTAAGGCTGAAACCTAACAGTAACTCAACAGTAAGAAATTTGGAAATAACGAAAAATGGCATCACACTTATCCAGAGCCCAAAGTGACACCTTCACAATGTTTGTTTTGTCTAACCAATAGTTCACATCTTAACATGATTCAAAATATATTCCAAATCCTCACATTTTTGAAGCTGGAACCATGAAATATTTTTGCATTAAAAAGGACTTAAATTATTCTCAATTAATATCCTGTCAGTTCATTAACTGACTCATAGTTTCAGCTGTGTTTGTATGTTGTCAGATGTTTTGTATGCAGAAAGCTTCATTTGAAAAGTAACTTGTAACTGAGGCTGTCCGATAATTGTAGTGAAGTAGAGGCAGATGGTGGCTTGGGAAGAAAAGACTCAGATCGGTAATAACAGTACATGAGAAAATGTATTTAGTTACATTTCACCACTGGATGCAGCTTATCTTATCTTTGTGACTTTGTGAGTATGACTTGACTTGTGACTTGCTTCATCTGACCAATGACTTGACTCTACTTGCTTGACTTATAGCAAGGACTTGACTTGCTTGATTCGTACTACAGTGACTTTGGACTTGCTTGAGACATGAAGGTTGAGATTTGAGACTTGCCCATGACTTGCACACGTGTGACTTACTCCCACCTCTGGTAGAGGGTGACCCCTAGTGGACATGCTTTACACTACAATACATCAACTTAATACAGCATTTTCTTATCATTTTAGAAGAAAGACAAGTGCATGTATTTTTGATGGTATTGAAAGTCATACATTTGGGATTTCTACATACCTAAGTAGTATTGAGTCCTTGTCAGGTAAGAGAAGGGTTTAGTGCTGCTGGAATACACAGGAATGACACTCCACCACATTTTTTCCTCCAAGTGAGGATTGGAATATATGCAGATTAGGCTGAGATGCAGCTGCTGGACAGAGCCATGATAAGTTAAGAGACCAATAACAAGGAAAATGAATGTGCATAGTTAGATAGAAAATGTCAGTAAGCATCACATAATGTGTGTTTTTTTTTTTATCTGATGGGAGGATTTTACAGTCAAAGTTAAAACAACAAAGATATGGTGAGTTTATAGTGGGATTTACAGTGTCTGCCTCATGGAGTCCAACAGAACTGACACCAAAGTCAAAGTTCCTCAAGAACCCTGTCACTGGCATCTGGACCATTCCGTCTTTTATATTTTCATTGGTGTCTGACAGGGAGTAAACAGGGATGAAACCTGTTGCCCTCACAACAAAATTGCAATGAGAAGGTCTATATATCTACACATTAAACATTAAGATGACTGATAAGTGGACAGTGCATTGAATGTAGGAAGGCAGTATAGGAGAAAGATAGAATAAAAAATGGAAATTGAATGCAGACTGTGTTGAGATATTACTGTGATCCCTCTGAATGCTTTTGCTACTACTTTCTCCTCCGTCTGCCTTTAGTGCAGCCTCTCATGGCTTTTCACTTCTTTTCCCACTTTCTCTTTTCATCATTTTCCATCCATTTTGTCTGCTTGCCGTTACCTTTCCATTAGTGCTTGCTCTTTCATTCTGTCCTCTCTGTCTGTTCTCTCCCTCCCTTGTTCTCTGTCGTCTGTCATATAACATTTTGGTGTCTTTCCTTTTCTTTCCTTTTCTCTGCTTTCCACCCTCCGTTGGTCCTGTCCCTGTATCCTTCCTTTTTCTTTTCCTCTCTCATACAATTTCGTCATCGTTCTATCCTTTCAAATTGCTTGTCCAATTTTCATCTAGGGCAGTGGTTGGGTTAAAGGCATCCCAGTGACACTGAGCCCCAGTTCGAGCACGCCAAGCTGCGGACGTCGGCAGCTCCCCCAGACCCCCCTCACCCCACGGCCCGGGATAGCCTACAAGACTGCCAATTCATCCCCTGTGCACTTCATGTCCAGCCAGGCCTCTCTGAGTCCTGGCCGGCTGAGCCGTGGCCTGTCGGAACACAACGCCCTCCAGCACAGCGGCTCCCATCCCTTTCCCTGCCTCGTCACTCGTATCAGCTCCGAGCCCTTCCTGGGCCAGAGCCACAGCGAGGCCCTGGGCAGCCTCTATGGCAGCCTCAGGGATCAGCTGGACGTCTTTCGGGATGTGGCATCACTTTCGCCCAGTGCCCGCGCCAGTCACTTATCTCGGACCACACTGCCTCGCATGATGAGAGCCCTGCTTCCTGCTCCACAGCAGAACCTTGCGGTGCCCAACGGGTTCCACTTCAGCTTTGGGGGCAGCACCAGCCTAAGCTCTGGCATCAGGGCACCCAGGTATTACCAGGAGGCAGAGGAGAATGAATGGTGCTAGCATGGCTATAACCAACCTTTTTATTGTATTTTTGAGGAATTGTGATGAGTTTGTTTTCTTTGAAGGCTTTAGTTTACATTGTTGCTATGTGTGTTTAATATTGTATTTTAATCCTAACTTTGAGGTTTGAGAGAACATCCAAGCAGGGAAAAAGCTTGAAGTAGGTAATATTTGAATGTGAGGAAAGCAGTTTCATCTTTATCAAAGGGCACATAACATTATGAGACAGAGGATTAGACTTTCTGCCAATATCAGATGTCTTACAGTAGCTGTCCTACATTTGCCTTGACTTCAGTGTTTTGTTGACAACACCATATTGACCCTTAAACAGAACTTCAATGTAAAAACAGACTATACATTAAGATGATGATATATCCTGATGTTTGAAAGAAAATGGAAAATCAAAAAAAAAAAAAATCTTTGGATGATGTGACGTAGATTAACTACCAGACCTGCTGTGTGTCATATTGTGGTGTTCCTCTTCAGGTTTATTTTGATTACTGAGGACTGAGGCTTTTTTCCCATTAAAGCAAAAAATGAGGCTCTTGCACTCTAAGGGTGAAAGTAATGAAAATTCAATTATAAAGATAAGATAAGATAAGATAAGATAAGATAAGATAAGATAAGATAAGATAAACTTTACTGACCCCACAGTGGGGAAATTCACATGTCACAGCAGCTCAAAGCACAGACAGAAAGTGAAGAGTGACAATGTATTCTAAAATAAAATAAAGATTAAAAAAAAAAATAGAAAATATGTATGTACAGTAAATGTGTACATATTTCACTTTACTCGAAAGTGAAGAGTGACAATGTATTCTAAAATAAAATAAAGATAAAAAAATAGAAAATATGTATGTACAGTAAATATGTGTACATATTTTACTATATTAAAAATATACAAAAATTTTTTTTTTTTAAAAGTAAGGCACTTAAGAGAATGAGCTGTACAAACAAGAATATTTACAATATACATACAAAATAATTATAGATGGAAGTGTTGCACAGAATGTGTAAGTTGCACAGACAAATCTTAGCAGTCATGCAGCAAACATGACAGTGCTACATTTGGTCAGGTGTTGCTGTTTAAGAGTCTGACAGCTGTGGGTGCAGCAGTCTGCTGCTGAATGAGCTGCTCAGTATACGGAGAGTCTCATGCAGGGGGTGAGAGGTGTTGTCCATGATGGATATCAGCTTTGCTAACATTCTCCTCTCACCCACCTCCTCGATGGTCTCCAAGGGACAGTCCAGGACCGAGCTGGCCCTCCTGACCAGCTTGTTCAGTCTTTTCCAGTCCCTCTCCGTGCTTCCACAGCTCCAGCAGACCACTGCATAGAGGATGGCAGATGCTACCACAGTGTCATAAAAAGTCCTTAGCAGTGTCCTGCACACTGCGCACAAAAATGAAGATGATGAAAATGTGAACCGAAAACTAAAAGTGGATGTGAAATTAAAAAACAGTGTTAAATTATCAGGTGATGTGATTAATTTAAAGTTGATTTGATTAAAAGAGTTGTGATATAATGAAATCAGCATGTCTCATCTTCTCTGTCTTAAGTGTCATCATCCACAACACAAAATTTATCTTTAAGGAAAGTGGCTTCAAGGGTGGGAGGAACAAAGAAATAAATGGAAAAAATAAAGTAATGAAAATGCTCATGAATTAATAATTGGAATGATGAAATGTATGTGAACTGAAAAATAGAGTGATAAAATATCAATTGATTTATTCAATTTTTTTGAAGCAGCCTGGGCTGTGTTACTGCTACTATCATTCACAGCACCCAACTGATATTTATCATTTACAGCAGGCAATATCTGTTTCTTCCACCCTAAATGTTAAGGTTTTGGCTCTAAATTTGCAGGCCTGGCCTGCTCATTAGCTCTGATCTCAACACCGCAAAAACTCAGTGTGCATGCTTTTTCATGACATTTTGGGTGGAAGTAGCAAAAATTGTTTGTTATAAACAATAAATGTCAGTTGGGTATTGTGAATGATAAATGGCAGACAGTCACACCCACTTCATTCTCAGGGCATTGTTGTTACAAACAAAATGTCATGAAGTGAATCAAATCAGTTTACAATTGATCTTTTTTTAATTCACATAGATTTCATCACTTACATTTTTTTGTTACTCCCTCCTTTGAGGCCACTTTCCTAAAATGATAAATGGCAAATTTGTCTTGTGAATAATGACTGTCAGACAGAGAAAATGATTAAACATGGCTCTCTTTTAACGGGATCAGATTTTATCACTATTTTTTATTTCACATCCATTTTCAATTCTTATGTATCTTTATGAATCATTTTTTTGATTTTCATCCATAGACTGAATATAGAGATGGACACTACATCTCCACTTCCTCCGACTGTACAAAAATGAAGCCAAAATATCCTGGATATGGCCGCTTTCATCTTGTGCTAGTGACATAACTAAGAGCCATATTCTGCACAGTAGTGATCGGAGGTGGAGCCGCAGTATCTGGGTCCCACCCATACATAATTTGCGACTTAATCGCAAGTCAGTTCAAGCTGCCTATCATGACACTATACCCCCTTTTCATAGCATTGATTAACTTATCCAAACCAAACTTATCAGACAAATAATGACTTGAACAAATATCAGCATGATGAGAATTGCCTAAAGTAAAAGAAACTATCTTTGGAAAAAAAGTTAATTCGATGTGTACTTTAATTTTTTAGTTTTGCCCATGTTCCCATCAGCTTACATAATGGGCCCTATGATCTGTACTGCAGCCAGCCAGCAGGGGGCACTCGAGATATTTCAGCTTCACTTTAGGGAGCTGACATTTTCTCCATCTTGATGCAGGCTACAGTCTGTGCTTCCAGCCATCTTATTGCACTGCGCATGCTGCTTGTCTCTAAACATTATTTGGCAGAGTCTGTGCATCTGACTGGATTAATTTTGCTAATAGCAGTTAATTTTCAAAAACTTAAAACCGCATAAATTTTTTTTCTGTTATTTGGGGATAGCAAAACATCCTTAAAATACAACATTGACATTATAAGGTTGACAAGCTTAACATGTTAACAAACGGTTGCCTATTTCACTGACAGCAGACACCAAGCAACATAAGCATTAATTTGGAGTTGCGCTTCTCACCACCTGAGAATGTGAGATCTGTCTCTTTAGCCAGTCCCTCCAGGATCTCGCTGCAAAAAAAACTTGAATTTGCAGTGCAATTTGCAGACAATTTTGTTATGATAATTATTCTGAATATAACAAAAACAGCTGCAAATGTTTCAGTTCTCTTCTTTAGTTTTATTTAATTAGTTTCAAAACATGGACTCCAATACTGTTGCAAAAAATTCTAAGTGAATATTGTCTCTCTCAAATCAGACAATGTGACTGTAAAACTACATGCAAGTTACATCTTCTGTAAACATAACATTTTAATAAATTCAACACATATTGTATGCACTTAAACAAAGTGCAAATTCGTATGTCAATAAAGAATGTTTCTCCATACTGTAATGCCATTAGCGCAATTTGATGATGCATCTGATGACGTCTCAAATGACATAGCATGCACAATGACCTCTGGTCAGCCGGAAAAAGCGGAAAATTCTCAGGACCTTTTGAAAAATTGCAAGCCCCCGTAAATATTGCCGTCTTTCGTTGAATTTCCGTTAATTATTGCGATCGATTTCTGGAGGGACTGTTTACACTACCTGCTCATCACCAAACAGCAGACAGACAAAGTAAGAACTGAGTTGGTGAAAATACTGGAGCATCTAGCAGCTAAAGTTTATCAGAGCCGAAAGATGCTAAAATGCAGCTGCAGAGTTGGTGGAAATTCTCAGTGGGTTTGTCACACCTGTCACATGACATGTATCTTTCTCTTCATTATACATATATGACTATTGATTAGTGCAGCTTTAATGTTAGATTCTAACTGCAAGTTTTATAACCTATCAGGATTTGTTCCATTAACCAGTTGAAATTACTTTTGCAAAGACCTGCATGCTTCAATGGGAACATTGCTGTATATAACTGTAGTCAATGTAGATCACTTCAGAGCCAAATAGCATTTTTGCAGTACTGCTTCACTTTGTGCACCATATACACAAGTATAAAAGAGCACTTTTTGAGAATAATATGAACACAGCTACAGACAACCACACTTCAGATAAGTTGTGTTTTCTATCAACCGATTATCATTTCACCTTCTACATCATCATTATTATTATTATTATTATTATTATTATTATTATTACAGCCAAGAGCTCAACATACTGAATAACAGGCCATTATATTCTGAAGCTGTCTGTAAATTTAGTTATTGATTCTAACAGTACCTGAAGGTTTGGAGAGTGTTTTAGAGTCAGTATGGCAAATATCAACAGGAAGTGAAGGCACAGGACTAAAACAGGTCAATAGTTCAGTAAAACAATAGTTTGAAATGTTAGAAACCATCAAAGACATGACACTGTACAAACAGCTGTGTTCTTTAGTTTAGGACTCTACCATTCCATGATGATGCCTAATCCTTTATAACATTCCCTTTGTGTCAGTTAAACAGATGGAGTGCTGTCACACAGACAGCGTCGATTGTTTTGTCTGTCAAACGTTTCTTGCAAACTTCAAGAGAGAAGCAACCCAAGATGTAGGGAAAAGTACCTCCAAAAATGTCCTTGTAGATGTTCACTTTTCATTGTGTGCAGTTTTTTATATAACATGAAAAAAACAAAGGTGTGGTTTATGTGAACTGCTTATGGTTTGCCATCGTTTCAGGTCTAATGTTTCTTACAGACTTCTTTGCGATGTTTTAAGACTAAGTGCCTATCCTTTTAGATATACAGTAGAAAAAGACGCAATGTCAACTGTTTTCTAATGCATCCACATTTGAGTAGATGTTCAGTTCATTCTGTATGTAGCTCTGAAGGAAATCATGTTGTACAGAAAGCCTTATCTGCAAACAGAGAAATGATATCTGCAGTATGTTAAAGAACAAGAAGGGAAACATGACCTAATGAAAGTCAGTTGTTTGTCTTGGTTTTGATGAACCTTAAAACCATGGTGTGTGTGTGTGTGTGTGTGTGTGTGTGTGTGTGTGTGTGTGTGTGTGTGTGTGTGTGTGTGTGTGTGTGTGTGTGAAATATATCAGTCCTGGTACGTTGATGCAAGTAGCATATTGTACATGTTTAGGTGGTAGACCTGGTCAATCTGCTATGCCAACTTTGTCTAGTTTATTTATTTATTTATTTTTTTGTATTTTTGATAAGGATGTGACAATGTCAGTCTTGCAAGCTTCTATATTGTTTTGTCTGCAATGGGCATGTTCATGTGTTGGTAGGCTTCAGTCTGAAGGGATGGGGGTGGGAGGGGCAAAGAGAGCTCACTGTGATATAGACCCAGAGTAGCAAAGGGGGACATGGTATGACTCTTTATGGTTATTTGAGTCAAGACAGGTCCAGTGTGTGTGTGTGTGTGTATTTAGCTGAAGCTGTTGTGGATATATTTTGCATTTCTGAGTTCAGATTGTTGTTTTGTTGTATTTTTCTTTTTTTCATACTTAGATAGTTAACTGGTAAAAATTGATGTTGTAACTTCATGCAAGGATATTTCCAGCAGCTACTGTACCATGTTTAAAAGCAGGAAATGTAAGAACGGTATCATTTATTCATGTTAAACATCAGGCTTCGATGTTGGTATAGAGAAGGGTTCTTCTGAGAGCTGCCAGTTTGCACTGCTGTTCAGAGTTTGTACAGTAAGGGAAACTGATGGTAAAGAAAGGCAAACTGCTCCATCTGCAGTAGCAGAAAACAAACCACAATAAATTGCATTATTAGCTTTGTCCCAATTCCGTACTTAATATTAACTGTTAGCAGGTTTTATATATAATGTGTGTTGACACTGGAAGAAATGACCAATACTTAACGATGTCAGTATGCCTAGTACTGTGTTTGACTTTTTGGTGTGTTGATGGACAGTGCAATGCAAAATACACTTTATTTAGAAGGCCTGATCATCATTTTTCAAAATGATGTATCCAATGTCACTGAAGGTGAGATGCACAGAATATCAAAAGTTTTTTTCATTTCTTCCATTAACATGTTTAAGGACTTGGGACACAGCTAACATGGCCACAGACACACTTGATTGGAAGCAAGACATTGATGTTTTCTTCTGAGGCTTGTTAAAATACATTTTGGGGATGTAGGAAATCCCCTTAGAAGTGAAGGACTGTAAAAGTAGGAGATGGGGCAAATCAAAGAATTTTGTTGAGCAGGCTCAGCTGTATAAACAGCATTAAATACTTAGACTCCACTACACTAAAAACATTAATTAAAACACAAATCACAGAACAGTGAAACCTGGAATGTGCAGACTACAACAAATTTATGTCTAACACTTGTCAGACGTGAATCTGACAGTATACTGGAGGGTGGGTTTTTCCTGCAAATGGTCCTACTGGCCAAATCATGCCCTGCTGCCTCACTGATGTCTGCTTCCAGTTTGAAGGAAGACATTCTCCAGCTGTCAGATATCTAGACTAACATCTATCTATCTGTTAATACCCAGCTGTGAACGGAATCTGTCAGCTGATTTATACACAAACAATATTTGTTATATGCAACTTGCTTGATACACATGACTGGCATCGACATCAGATTGTGTTTTGTGAAATGATGATCTATTGCTGTGCTTTGGCATCATGACAATCTGCAACATAAGGGGAAAGATTTTAACCAATGCAGCAGTTGACTGGCTATAAGGGATTTGTGGAGGATTTCTTGAGAGACATTGATCTCTCAGCAGAAGGTGGGAGAAAGACTTGTGAAACCACAATGACCCACACTACAGGGGCCAGACACAAACTGAAGACATGAGAGTAGGGCTATGCAACATGACAAACCCATTTCTCTATCCATTCTGTAGCTTTACATGCTGGTCTCCTCAGAATCAGGCTTCAGTGTGATTGTGACCAAATGTTTTATAGAAAATGCTTTTAAAAAAAAATGTGAAAACAAAAAACACAAAAATGCATTAAGGCACAAAGTATAAACGATAGACTATTTAGGATTACAGCAACTTTATACATATATTTGCATGCATAACATGTACTCACTTCAACAATATAGAATGGAAATCCCGTGACTTAAATGAGAGGAGGTGTGTCCTGTTAGGGCACAATAAAAGGGTTTTTATAAATCAACCTTGAATACTGTCAAAGTGATTTTCTTAAATACAGGAACAGATTCTTCTGCAGATGCATTCATTGTTTTGTCACACTATGGCAAAAAAATCATCAAAATACCTGTACCTTGTTTAACTACGAAGCCTCTGTATTGAGTCAAAGGAAACATACCTGGGCCCAAGTCTGGACCAATTGGCCACAACACATTAGGAGCGATCTAATCGCTTTATTTCTGCTTACCATTAGCAGTGTAGCTGTGGCTTTTTATGACAAAATACAAATGTTTGCATGTTCTAATAATGTATGTGCATGTAGAAAACTTAGTACTTTTAGATACTATGTCTTATTTTGTTGTTGATTTTTAATATTTGATATCAACTGTGGGGTTTGTTGAAAGACAAATTTCTATTAAAGACAGTATTGAACATTGTTGACAGTTCCAACCAGCGCTGCAGAGCTGGAACATTCCTTCATTTGGGTCTTGGGATTCTGTGAAATGTTTGTTTGCTTGATTTTATGTTTCTTGGCCAGACTTTGAATTCTGCTGTTGTTTCTACATTAAACATTTTGTATAAAGCAAAGTTCCTTGAAATAAAAAAGAATGAAATGAAACTACCTGGGATTAGTTGAATAGTTTGATAAGGTAGTGTTACCCACCACTACTACTTACCACTGTTAGGAGTTTTGTTCAAATCATTAAAGATATGTTGGAAACCTCTAGAAAACTAAGAAGACCATGGGGTAAGATTATGTTGTTAAACTATTGCTCGTATGTTTATGTTCAATCGATTCCCTGTCTTTTGTTCAGCAGCAACAATATTTTGTGAGGTTTTTTTTTTTTGCAGTGGAACAAGCTGTAAAAACAACACTGACAAATTATCACCTTGTAAAGGTGTTATACCAAATGTGGTAGCAATTAGCCCATTATGTGTGCAATCAGCAGAATTAACAGCTGGGATCGAGTATCATATAACACTAGCAGATTTTTTTGATTATATAATTATATTCAGTACTTGTAAAACAGGAGTTACTGTAATATATGGTAGCTAGCTAGTCAGGACTTTCCAACTTTGATATTTCGTCACTGCCCTACATCAGAATACATCAGTCATGATGATGGCAATGTATACCCTCCACAGCGAAAATCTAGATCATCAGTCCAGTGTGAGGTTTAGAGAGCCAAAAAGACTGTGAGGACCAACTATGGTGTGGATGATACCACAGTTTTTTTTTAGGTGAAGAGCCTTCTCTAGCCAGTCTCCACCAGTAAGTGCAGTACTAGATGTCTTTCTCATCCGCAGCAGTTCAGTGATGTGAGGAGGTCAGGGGGAAAAGCCTGTTAACTGGATGGTTGGGATTTTTAATGATACATGTGCTTTGCTCATGCAGCCATAATGTACGGTGGCCCTGAGGTGCAAATCACAACGGCAAATCAGAAAACACAACACAAAAAGAGAAAACACAACGGCAAAGAGAAAACACAACACAAAAAGAGAAAACACAACACAAAAAGAGAAAACACAACGGCAAAAGAGGAAACACAACGACATTAACCAAACCGGAAAAGGTAGGTACCCTCGGGCGACACCGAACTTCTGCAGTGAATGTGGGAAAAGGCTGCAGGAAGATGGTGGCGACGCTCACGCGCGACCTTCCAGTAAGTAAACAGATGTAACGTTAATGTAACGTTAATGTTTGTTAGGCTACTTTTGGATGGTGTAACGTTAGCTTACCAGAGCAAGTTAGCTAACTGTCAGTTTCCAGACCTTACTCGACAATTCCTTTGCGGAAGCTACAGTATACATACACATACAAATGTAATACGGTTATGGTCAACTTGTTAAAGGGAAACTATGCAAGTCTGGTTGCTTTTCCGCTGTCTATGTGCATTTGATTACAACGAAGCCGGCGAAAATCAATACATGTTGCGGTGGATAATGTTATATAGCCTAACATATACTATGATACGACGTGTGTATTTGTGTAACGTTAGTCTTAGCAATCATAAACAAAAGATTGCGGGTTATGGACTGCGTTTGTGTCGCAGTCCTACACTGAGGTTGCAAGGTTGGTTTTCAGCCATGAGACGCCAGGTGGAAGGCAGAGAGCCTCTATTCTCACTGTAACAAGTCACAAGTCATGTAGTTAACCACCGGTATCACAACTACTCTGGAGCTTTTAATTAAGGTAAAAAATATAGCATAGCCATGGGAAAAATCCTGCACAGTTTCTCTTTGACGGGACAGTCTGTGTTTGTGCATATAAATTAAAGACATGATAAGACACGTTTTGTCACCTAGGGGTGGGGGGCAACAGGTGTTTCATGAATCTTGCCATTTAGAGTGAAAGATGTATTGATGCAGGTTATACAGTAGGCAGTGAAACGAAAAGTTACGATTGTAACTACGGTTCTATGAGTCCCGGATGACCGCCAGAGGCGGTGCATAAGCACTGGATATCTCCGCCCGCGCTAGCGCATGTCGAGTACGAATACCAACAATGTCACCCGTGACCCCTGCATGAACTCTGGGAGGCTATATCTTCCGGTGTCAGCAGGTGATCTGTTCCAAAATCGGCTCGCGGACGCGCGAGGATTCTGAGTGACCCAGCACTCTGGCGGTCATCCGGGACTCATAGAACCGTAGTTACAATAGTAACTTTTCGTTCTATTTCGTCCCTCCTGACCGCCAGAGGCGGTGCATAAGCACTGGATGACATATACCAACAATGTCACGAAGAATCCCCCAAGCTTACCTTAATGCCCAGGGGCAGGAGTCCCGGGATGAAGGACCATGCTTAATGGGTGGGGAGCAGCAACGTTGAGCCGGTAAAAGCGATGGAAGGTGGCAGGCAATGACCAAGAGGCTGCAGCACAGATGTCCTCCAAGGGAACGCCTCTCAGAGCAGCCCAAGACGTGGAAACACCCCTCGTGGAGTGACACCTGACCCCAGATGGCAATGGGCGACCACTGACCCTGTAAGCACAACAGATGGTATCCACAATCCAATGGGACAATCGTTGCTTAGAGAGGGCACAACCTCTGTTGTGACCCCCATAACACACAAATAATTGATCTGTCCGTCGCACAGGTGCTGTGGCGCTGATGTAGGCAGCCAGAGCCCACACAGGACACAACAACCGCGCCTCACCTTCAGTCGGTGGGGGGTCAAACCGAGCCAGATGAATCGGTTGGTTAGGACGATTGCGTGGCAGCGTCTTTGACAGGAAGGCCACGTTTGGCCACAGCGTCACTCCCGAACCACCCGGACCCCAATGTAGGCAGGACTCACTGACAGACAGAGCCTGTAGTTCCCCGACTCGTTTTGCTGATGTGACAGCGAGAAGGAAGGCTGTCTTCATCGACAGCCACTTAAGGTCAGCTTGGGCCAGAGGCTCAAAAGGTGAGGAAGACAGGGCTTCCAGCACCAGGGAAAGATCCCACGCCGGAACCCTGGGGGTCACCACAGGCCGCAGCCTCAGTGCCCCCCTTAGAAAAGAAGACACAGGCCGCTGGCAACCCACGGTGGCATTCTCTACCAACACATGTCTTGCCGAAATAGCCGCCACATACACTCTCAAGGTGGAAGGAGCGCGACCATCATCCAGGAGAGACTGGAGAAATTCCAGAATGGTGGCCACTGAACAAGAGGTAGGATCCTCCCCCCTGCCCGCACACCAGGCAGAAAACCTCCTCCACTTGCTCTCATACTGGAGGCGGGTAGATGGTGCACGAGCATGCGAGATGGTATTCCTGACAGATTCGGTGCAACTAGTCAGGAGTGGGTCGGGCCCCGCAGCGGCCAGACCCAAAGCTGGAGACGGCAGGGGTCGGGGTGCCAAATCGGCAGGGGTCGGGGTGCCAAATCCGACCCCCCAGCTGCGTCAGGAGATCGCTCCTCCCTGGAAGGCGCCATGGCGAGCCGGAGCAGAGCTGGAGCAGCAGTGGGAACCAAGGTCTCCCTGGCCAGAACGGGGCCACTAGGAGGAGTCGGTGGCCCCGACGAAGGACCCGCTGCAGTGTCGGAAGGACAAGAGGTAATGGTGGAAAGGCATACAGGAGGCTGTTGGGCCACTCGTGCCCCAGAGCATCCTGTCCCAGGGGACCGTCCCCCTCCGTCCAGGAGAACCATAGGGGACAGTGAGCTGATTCCCTGGAGGCAAAGATATCGACCTCTGTTCTGCGGAAAATGCCCCAGATCATCTCCACAACCTCCGGATGAAGCCTCCATTCCCCCGGTGGAGGCCTGTGTCGGGACAGAAAATCCGCTACCTGACTCTGATCCCCTGCCAGCCACACTGCCCGCAGGCTGGACAGACGGGGAGCAGCCCAAGTCAGCAGGCGCTTGGACACCCGTAACAAGTGTGCCGACTTGGTGCCCCCCTGATGATTGATCTGGGAGACCACGGCTCTGTTGTCTGACCGGACCAGCACATGTCTCCCCTGCAAGTGTGGTAGAAAGTGCACTAGAGCTAAATGGACAGCCCGCAGCTCCAGCACATTGATGTGGTGCGTGCAATCCACAACAGACCACCGACCCTGAGCCAATCTGCCGTGCCAAACTGCACCCCATCCTGAGCGGGAAGCGTCCGTCATGACAGTCTCTCGAAAGGACGGGATAGCACCCAGAGGCACGCCTCCCCGCAGGAATTCTCTGTTCCTCCAAGGTGCCAGGGCACGAATGCATGCCTGCGACACCCTGATCAGCTTGCGCCTGTGGAGCTTGGGGTCCAGAAGAAAGCTGTTGAGCCACATCTGGAGGGGGCGCAACATCAACAGACCAGATGGTATGGCGGTTGATGCGGCCGTCAGCTTGCCCAACAGTTGCAAGTATTGGACCAAGGGTAGACGCTCGCCTCTCTTGAAGAGGGGAAGGAGTCGGAGGATGTCGTCCATGCGGCGCTCCGACAGGTAGGCCCTCATGGCAACAGAGTCCAGGATCAGACCCAGGAAGGCGGCCTGCTGCGTAGGAACCAGACAGCTCTTTGCCATGTTGACCCTGAGGCCCAGCCTGGCCACATGGGCCAGAAGACGGTCTGTGTCCCGGACCACCTGGGACCGGGAAGGTGCACACACCAGCCAATCGTCCAGATATGGCAGGATCTTGATGCCATCTGCCTGCAGAGGTGTCAGGGCCGCTGCAACACATCGGGTAAAGACCCTCAGAGACAGGGAAAGCCCGAAGGGGAGTACCCTGAACTGATAGTGGTGGCCCTGAAAGGCAAACCGCAGGAAGGGCTGATGATGAGCTGCGATGGGCACATGAAAATATGCGTCCTCCAAGTCTATGGACGTGAACCACTCGCCCTGACTGATCACACGCATAACCTCAGCTGTTGTCAGCATGTGGAACGGCAACACTTTTAAATACCTGTTCAGGCCTTGCAGGTCCAAGATGGGGCGAAGCCTGCCATCTTTCTTGCTGACAAGAAAGTACGTCGACTACCGGTACGATGGCGCCCTTGTCCAGGAGGACGGACAGCTCCTGGGTTAAGGCTAGAGCCATGGCCGATTCGTGGATGAGAGTCATTTTGACCCGGCCGAAGGCTGGGGGCCGGCGTCGGAACTCCAATTCGTAACCCCGGGTCAAGGTGGCAACCACCCAAAGGTCTGACGAGCAAGCAGCCCAGTGACTGAGCTGCTGCTCGGAAAAGCAGCCGACAACCGGCCCCGTGGCCCTAGCGTCACTGCCCCCGGCCCCTGCGGCGGTCAGGCTTGGGGTCCCGGGGCCTACGTGGCAAGCGGCGCAGCTTGGAACGAAAGTCACCTGCCGGCCTCCTCGTGTCCCGCAAAGGACGTTGGCTACTCCGGGAAGGTGGTTGTGTAGGGGCCCGTGGGACAGATTGTGAGGCCCCTGACCGGCTGGAGGCAGATCCCCTTCTGTGGAGGGCCGCAAGCTGCCGCCTGGTCTCATCGGCCTCGGCAGTGCGGTCCAAAGCTTCCAGAGCAGCCGAACCAAAGAGCTCCCCAGGTTCCGCCGGCACCCTACGGAGGACCCTGTGGGTGGCCTCTGTCAGAGGTGACTGCGCCAGCCACACATGGCGGCGAGTGTGGACCAGCATTGACATCAGACGGCCCAGCTCCCTGGTCTGGTAGGCGAACGTCTGCAGTGATGCGTCACAGATGTCGCGGACGGAACCGTCTACCTACGGATCCTGCAGAGAGGCCGAGAGGGCAAGGAGGAAATGGGAAAGAGTGTTCCCAAGGCGGCCGACCCGAGCTACCATGTTATAGGCCTTGCAGACATAGTCATCCGTGACCTTGCACTGGGCAGAAGGACACTTAGGATCCGCCTTCATTGCCTCATCCGGAGCCACAATCAAGGCCGCGATTGCAGGTTCCACCACCGGCATGCGGAGAAGGCCAACCGACTCTGCATCCTCCATGGAGGCCAAGGCTTGTTCATCTGAGCCCGGCCTGGTGAGGGCTGAGGTGTCTCTCCAGCAGGAATGCAGCTCCTTCAAAAAATCTGGAGACTGCGGCACCGTAACCTTCGCCGAGGGAGGGTTGCGCCTGTGAAAGGCACTTGGAGCCTGCACTTGACTTGGGGCGTCAAGCTGCAGACGTGCCAGGGCTGTCCGGATGATCGCCCCCACTGAGGAGTCATCAGACCCCCGCCGGGAGCTTGAGGCCGAAGAGCGAGAGGAGCCTGCCGCCGTAAGGGGGACTGGGCTCCCCTGTGAGTCATGGAATTGACTTGAGGAAGCCGCGATGGAAAGAGCATCATCCAGTGGCAGCGGCGACTCCTGGACAGACACGACAGCAGGAGGCGCCACCCCACCAGCAGGCTGAAGACTCAAAAGGAGCGTCTTCATTTGCTCCATGTCAGCAGCCAAGCGGTCAACCTTAGAGGAGAGCCAGTCTTTCTGTGCCGCCTTGCTCTTCTTTGCCGGAGCCCCATCACCTCCCCGTGTGGCAGATCTCTTCTGAGCGGTGGTCCCACGGAGATCTGCCCCCTCAGATTGGAATGAAGGAAGACAGGCCAGGGGATCCAATTGGGCAAGTCTAGCCAGTCTCACTGACCGAGGCATGATGGAACAGTTCATGCATGCCCCCTCAGTGAGGGCCTCTCGCAGGTGTTCCACACCAGGACAGGGCCCACAGTGGTCATGGCCGTCCTCGGGTTCCAGAGAGGACATGCAGCTGCTGCAGGCGTGCTCCATCCGTGATCGGGTGGAGAAACAAGCCAGCGAGAATCCCAGAAAAGTGTGACAGCGCTGGGAACAGACACGTCAGCACAACAGCAGTGACCAGACCAAGCTGGGAGAGGAGGCGGACACGCACCCATCACCACAAGGGTTATATGTATATATATATATATATATATATACATATATATATTTTCAATATATATATTTTTTGTTTTTTGCACAACTGAGCTGGAGGAGGGAAGTGGAAAGAACCACCTTCACCAACACAATTGCTTCCTTCAATCACCTTGAATTCCAAACTGCAAAACACAGAAAACAGCCATGAGAATTCAATTTAACACTGACCTGCACCCAGTGATCCAAGGCAGGCACAAACACATACAGCCGTGCAATATGCTAGCTACAGCCTCTCGGAGGACGAGCGCTAGCCCGTTACTCCTACCCCAAAGGCATGAGGCTGCACAGAGCTAGCAGCACGTGTAATCCAACAGTAGATAAGGATAGCACAGCCATAGGAACGGCCATGCCTAACCTACTTACGTGTACCCCAACGCGCGGTCGTGAGAAGAATGAAGGAACAGATCACCTGCTGACACCGGAAGATATAGCCTCCCGGAGTTCATGCAGGGGTCACGGGTGACATTGTTGGTATTCGTACTCGACATGCGCTAGCGCGGGCGGAGATATCCAGTGCTTATGCACCGCCTCTGGCGGTCAGGAGGGACGAAATAGAACTGAAGACAGATGACGCATCTTCAGGGTTTAGTTTAGAAATTTGCAGGCCAGAAAGAAAAGATTGTGTGTGTTGTTTTTAGATTTGTTCACTTTCTTTCTTCAGTTTGTATGTGTCACCAAAACTGCACCCCTATTTTACAAAAGATAATGTGTTGTCAAAATGTGTTTCTTGTATGCTGTAAAACATTAGACTACTGCTGTATTTATGTGTCTGTATAATGTAACATATTTTTCCTTTGCTACCATGTAGAATCACAGTCTATTCAAACCCCTACTCTAGGGACCTTTCTAGAGTACAGAAAGAGAAAAGCAGAAGAGAGGCAAAACTTTTTATGTGGGAAAATGAAGGCAAAGAAAATATGTAAAGTCCGGGTAAGTTGATTATAGCTCAGAGTGAGAATGAACAACTGTTAACTGTTAACATCTCAGTCCTCTAAAAGTAAGCCTGATGATAGGGTCATTTTTATGGTGACCAGTATATTTTTGCATAATTGGCTTCTGTGCCACGACCATATTCCTCAGATAATGACACTGTCCTGTTTTCACTTTTGTACATATTTGCTAGTTTCTTATTATGATGAATATGTAACCGTGACATGCAAATCATTGTATTACCAATTACCTGTATCGAAAAGTAATCTGCTGTTTGCTGGGTTTTTGACATGCATGATGGGCACTTAAAATTATGTTTGCCCACAGCGGCTCAGGACTAACCCTCCATTCTAACCTAATAATTCAGTTGTACAATTCACTGTATAATGACAATAAAGGCTACTTCAACATAAAGGGTGGGTCACTCTGTTTTGAGTGATAATTAATAATTGTCCATTTTGTATCCAAGTGTGACATGTAACTTAGCATTATTGATAATTTTAAGTAAACATTGATCTTTAAACATTACCCACTTACAGTCCAGTTTTATTTATTTATTTTGCAGATAAATATTGGTTTGATGACCATTGGGAAGGGTGGTGTTCTCAAGCCACAGCGTGGGAAAACTATTTGCCTTTCTACACATCCTGACATCACTGCCCTAGATCTGCTTAATGAGGCAGTGAGGAAAATGAGGGACTTCAACAAAGACCTGGATGAAGGACCTTTCCTCCTTCTTTATCCAGATGGCTCTGAAGTTATTAATATCCCTGGGACAAAAAGACCATTTACTCTAAAAGCATACAAGGAAGAAATTGGCAAGTCATATCAGTGGATCACCATTTTTATCTGCCAGAAAAAAGACTTTGAGGAAGGTAAACTGTGTTGTTATGACCTAGTTGTGTCCAGTGCAAAGATGCCTTGACTTGCTATAATGCTATATGTTGGTCACTCATCACTTAAAGAATTATACTACACATTTTTTGCTTCACAGTTTTAACAAAACACTACACCTAGTATTATGTAAAATGCCAAATAATCCTCTAGATTAGACTCAAAACCTGTGTCATTTGACTAGCTTAGCAAGGACACTGAAATGCCACTGAGTTCACAAATGAAAAATGTCTGAAATATGTATCGGTAATGTAATTATATTTAGCATATAATCATTACAAAAGGAATGTGAAAAGTGTTTCAAATTCATCAGAGTCTGGAATCATTTTTGAAGAGCTTATATAGACTTTTATGAAGAGCTTGCTTTTGCAAAAGATAAGATGTTTTATGGCTTTTGTTTGTGTGTGGAATGTTGACACACAAGGCCTTCGTTTCAAAGTAAATATTATTCTTTAATGAACTAACTTTTAAGAGGGTTTACTTCCCTTTCTGAAACAGAAAAAACGCAGACTTTCCCTCAATTTCGGATCAATACTCAAGCTGTTTTTTGAAAAAGGCCCTTGGATTTTATTAGTTGCTCCCTACTGTGTATTCAGCATTCCTGTTCGTATTCTGTTAACCAGCTGGAGTTATCTAAGCATTTTCTCTAGGTGTTAGCTGTCCCTTAAAGCAATTAATATAACCTTTATTTTTTTCTCGAGGACCATTGAGGAAAAGACCTTACTTACAATGGTGTCGAGAGAACACAACAACAGCAAAAAAGAACAGAGTTTACATAAGAGAAGGTTGGGAAAGCTTCATTGAGGTGGGCTTATTTTCATGTTTTTCAGTTGGAGAATTGCCAGACACATTTGACTCCGACCCTGAGATTGTGATAAAAACAACATCAAGAGAGTTTGATCTAGCTGATACACTGGTGAGTGTAATTTAAAACATATTTGAGTGATCATTTTTGTGATTAACCTGCTCTCAACCTGTGTGGGTTTTTGACATCGGCCAGTACTAAACAAATACTTGTATTTGAATTAAATTATGTCTTTACTACAGCCATTTGAACCTCACCACAAAAGCAGTCCTGTACACAAAGAGCCTGACAAGGTGTAAGTAGTTGGTGTGTGTGTGTGTGTGTGTGTGTGTGTGTGTGTGTGTGTGTGTGTGTGTGTGTGTGTGTGTACCATAGAAAATTTAGATTTTACTGCATTTGCATACATATTTATTCGCTATTGACATAGCTTTGTAATTTGTTGTTCTTGTTACGTTTACTACACGCAAATGCATTGCTACTTCTGAGAGGTGCTTGAGCTGAACTTAGACACTAAAAAAACAAAAACAGCAACCGCACACTTACAATGCTGTGCAATCATTAATTTATTTCTGCAAGCTTTCGTTCTGTGACCTCCTTCGGGCATACACAACAAGTGAAAACTTGCAGAAATAAATTGATGATTGCACAGCGTTGTGAATATGCGGTTGCTGTTTTTGTTTTTTAAAAATATATTCAATTAAAAGTCTTATCTGTAAGTATATTTGCACACATTGTTGCTATATGTTTGGTAGTATTGTTTTCTGTCAGACCTGATAAACCACACCTATGTCTTACACAATAATTGTCCATAATAGTTTCACAGGTGAACTGGCTACTCTGCAGTTTTTGGCTTCACTCCAGCAGCATCCTGGTGTGCTGGCTCCTCTCCTGTGCTATTCTGCCAAGGCCCTGACTGCTGCAGAAATAGAACGTCTGTTCAGCCCAGACTTCAGCACAAAGGGAAGCAACAGGTAGCAGAGAGAGACCAAAGTAATCGGATTTTGGGCTGATTTTCTACTGGACTGTGAAGGTTTGTCATGGCTTGACTAGTTGTCATTTTCAGCCAATATGCTCTAAATGACAGTATTTTCATTTAAATTTAGGGAGAAATGTTGTCAGTAGCTAATAGAATAAAACAGAAATGTTCATTTCACTCAAACACCTACCTATAAACAGTAAAACCAGAGAAAGTCATCGTTTTCAAGTGGTCTCTTATCTTTTTCCACGACTGTACAGTATATGAATTGAATAGTGCAGTCATATTTGTAAGTTTTAGTTTCTTTAATGAAATATAAAGCTAATAAGTCAGTTTATGTTTTTAGATAATGCAGTGTCAAACAATGCACTACTACAATGTTGACTTTCTCTTTTTAGATAAAGTGATGGCTGTGTCCCTCCCAAATGTGCTAATGTTTGCCACTGGCTTGTCAGCACTGCCACCAGTGGGAATAACATCCCCTCCAAGTATAGAGTTTTCAAATGATTCGCCGTTTCCAATGGCAACCACATGTTCAAACACACTCAAGCTCCCACTACTCGACTCCTACAGTGTCTTTAAGACGAATATTGAGTTCGGCATCCAAAATGCGCCAGGCTTTGGGTGTTTTTAGTTGCCAAAGGGACTTTCATGCATAATCACTTTTATTAAAAGTGGTTTGAGCTGTGGCTTGATTTTTTTTTTATTGCTTCATTTATTTTTTGTCTTTTATTTTTCTCAACTCTCTGGTCAGAATAATGCCTTACAAGACCATGTTTGCTTGTTTGCACCAGTGACTGTACTGCCTCTCTTGTTAAAAGGCCATTTGGGATGTGTCATGTATTAAAGTAATTGTTCACCAGTGTGAGTGCTTCTGTACATTGTTCAAATCTGTGCAGTTAGCTACTTGCATAGCTACTTGGATATCTTACCCATAAATATCTCAGAGCGGTGTCCTGATTTTTAGGGGTTCCAGCCCGAAGGGCTGAAACCCTATTGTTTTCCTACTGTTTTGTTCTTCTTCTTCTTCTTCTTCTTCTTCTGCTTCTTCTTCAGAAATGTTTTCGCAAATTCCCGATGTTACATCGATGTAACAGATGTTACATCGTTACATCGATGTTACATCGTTACATCGTAGAGACATGAAATTTTCACCAATAACTGGAAGTTGTGTGCAAATGGTGCTCATATTATAGAAATACCAATTGGCCAGATGGTGGCGCTACAACCAAGGTAAATGCGTTTTGGGCTATAACTCCCACACCATATGTCGCACATTCAAAAACATCATATCCACAGATTCCCTGAATAGTGCTAAATCACCTGGGCTAGGTCACGCCCATTTCCGCCTAGAAATTTTTTTCACAAAATCGCGAAAACTGAAAAACCTTTTTTTTCTATCTCCTCCTTAGGTTTTTCTCCAATCAGCGTGAAACTTGGCACGGACAGTCTTCTCTTGGTCGTGATCTAAAGTTATCAAAAGAATTTTGTTCAGTCAAAAAATGCGCAAATGATTAACGAATACATTTTTCTAGCTAGCTATAAAAAGGCAAAGTGTTGCATATCTCGGTCAAAATGAATGCAAACAACACCAAATCTAAGACCCTTCATTGGCATGTGACTGTGAGGTTATGAGCCAAATTTGGCTAATGTTGGCCACTAGGGGGCGCTGCAAATATGGGAAATTTATATCTCTTAAATGGCTGCACCGATTTTTACGAAATTTGGTGGGTATGATGCTGGGTCACTCCTGAGGCCATGTCTTGAAGTTCTTCAGGACTGGTCAAAGTGGGCGTGGCTTATTACAAGATAACTAACAAACATTTAATTCAGCTTGAGTATTACGCTGAGGGCTGTGAAATTCACAGGGTATATATAGAATAGGACACAGACCACCGATAGCAAAAATTGTGTGTCTACTCCACTAGGTGGCGCTATAACGAGTGAAAACGCATTTTAGCCTGTAACTTCCACATTTTAAATCACATTTTCATAAACTTAATATCCACATGTTCCCACAATAGAGTCGCATTGTCTGACATAGGCCACGCCCACTTCCACTGCATATTTCTCTTTGAAGGTCACTACACATCAAAAACCTACTTTTTCTATCTCCTTCTAGCGTTTAAGCTCCATCTGCACGAAACTTTGCACATACAATCTCCAGACTTGCCTGATCAAAAGTTATCAAAAGAATTTTGCTAATCCAACAAATGTGGTAGATATAAATAAACAATTTTTTCATCCACAGGCTCTGTGCCAAAATTGGCGCTAATTGGCCAATAGGGGGCGCTATAAACAGAGAAACGTCAAGTGACATGAAAGTTATTCAGATTCGCACAAAATTTGGTGAGCGTGGTGTGGAGTCACTCCTGATGCCAGCCGTCAAGCTTAGTGATGTTTGGTCGGGCCGACTTCCGTGGAATCCGCGAGACCTGGTTATTATTGTTATTATTATTATTCAGAAATGTTTTCGCAAATTCCCGTGAGATGGTACATCATAGTGACATGACATTTTCACCAATGACTGGAAGTTGTGTGCAAATGGTGCTCATAATATAAAAATGCCAATTGGCCAGATGGTGGCGCTATAGTTAAGGTCAAGGAAAATTTGAATTTGAAATGCAACCATCCTCACACTGTATGTCAGATTGACTTGAAACTCGACACACATGGTCAGGTGAAGGACTTCTAAAAATCCTGGAAAAAACCTCAAGGTCTGCCCATTAGATTTGTCCGCCATATTGGATTTTTTGCAAAACACGTTTTTGACATCTCCTCCTAAGGTGTAGGTCTGACTTGTACCAAACATACTGTGGACCATCATGGGATGAAGGTTTTGAAAAGTTATCAAAGACTTTTTGATATGTCATTGCATTTTGATGATATTGATCAATGAACTTGAGAGAGGGCATGGCTCAGCACATAAATGGAATTTACTCCTTAACCGTTGAGCCAATTGTCACAAAACTTGTAGGAAATGTCAAAATCACGATCTGAATCATACCCTGAACGTTTGATTAAAATCAACCCGTAGGGGGCACTACACGAGCAAAAAGTTAATACCTCATAATCAGCTAGAGATATTTGTACAAAACCTGCTTTGCGTCATCTAGAGTCATGTCTCAGTCAAGACAGGAAATTTGACAATGATTGCTTAAAGGGGGCGTGGCCTATTAGGTAAAATCTAAATTTCAAGGCATTTCACATTCCATACTTCATAAAATCATAAAAAATCAGCAGTGTGCCCTATACAGCTGAAAGCTTTTCAGCACATTCACTGAATTGTGACAAAACTTTGCCGCATGCAACCTGTTGTCAATTCAGAAGTCCCTCACTCTGTATTTTTAAGAATATGCAAAATTAATGAACATCAGTATCTCCAAAAGTCTTCATGTAAATGGAAGCATAGTTGACACACTTACTTTTTGGATATTAGATGTCACATGTTCCAAATGGTGTTCACATCTGTATAACGGTTAGCTCACAGTGATATCCATTATCTTATTGTAATTTGTATTGTATGCACAACATTTTGTATGTCATCTAATTTTCAACCAAATGTCACCAAAATATTTGACAATATACTTGAAATAGGCAGAATGATGTGCAATTTTTTTCAGAATTTTATCACCAACGCTTTCACTGTTATTGAGATCTCAGTCTGTTCTAAAAAGAATGACTAATGAACTTTAAAGGGGGTGTGGCTCAGCAAATGACTCCACAACGTTTGGACCAATGGTCACAAACCTTGCAAGCAATGTCTTAAGAGGTACCACGCACATATCCTGAAAGGTTCATTTAAATTGACCACTAGGGGGCATCAAAATTTAAAAAATGGGCATGCAGTGACACAAATCAGCCTTCAAATCAGAAACTGATTGTTCAGTCATTACAAAAGTTGCAGGGTAAGTTAAATAATAATTATGAAACATGTGTATTGTTCTAAAATCAGTCAGTAGGGGGCCCCGCAACTTCCAAACAAGTGCAACGGCCTTTCACAAAATCCGGCCATAAATCAATGAGGGTTTTTTCAAACATCAAAAAACTAAGTGTATCAAAGGTCTTGATCTTACCCAGCTTTCACAATTTAAATATCCATGCTGGCTTGAACCCCGGAATTGCCGCTTGCGGCTATATTTGTTTATTATTTTTGCTGTTTCCTGTTTTTTACAGCTCTACATATGTTTCAAAAAACAATGTAAAATCAGAACAAATGCTTTTTGTAAGTAATTGATGTTTATATGAACATTGAATCAGAAAATAAATACAATTCAAGTTTAATATATCTCCATTTCAGTCCCACAGTTCAAGTTGCCAAATCTGAAAATTCAAAAGAACCACTTTTGGGATATTATCCTGTAATTTATCTCTTGAAGCAATTTGTAAATGTCGGATCACATTTATGAATGGGAAGTGTTTTTCAAAACTCAGGCATGTATAGTCCACCAGTCATTTACTGATAAGCATTAAGATGCATTAAAGCAAAACACTAAATAAGGAAAATATTGTCTTAATACATTCATGTTAATGTGGGATACCTAAGAAAGGTAGAAACAGGGGTTCCAATAGTCCATATCTATAGCCCGGCTATTTCCTTCAGAGTGATGTACAGTTCTGAGGCTGTCTTCCAGTCTTGTGGCTGTTGTAGTCCGTGTTGTTCCACTGCCTGTTGTAGGTATTCCTCGATGTCTGGATCACCGCTTAAATCAATCACTTGCCTTGCCTCAGGAAACACATCCAGTTCCCTGTCTTCAACAGCAAATCCACAGTCCCTTGAACCAAATCTGCAAAATTAGATGATACAATGATATAAAGGACAAGGTTTGAAATGGTCAGTTAGATTTGTTTGCTTGTTGATATACAGACACTTATAAACAATGGTAGAGACAGATCGCTTCTAAATTCAAGAATGTACAATCATGTACAATCGTCCAAAAATATCCCAGTTTAGGCTATACCACAACACCTTGCATTTTTTGTAATGTATATGATCATTACTACCTGTGAGGCAAGAGATACAGTTCATTCGGAATCCCTCCTGGACATGATGCATGTCTGCTTGGTCGAATCCGGTGCTTGTTCCATAGGTCCATACATTCATTCAGGTCTTGCTGCAGAACATTACTGAAGCAAAATCTCAGTAAGCACTGGTGTTCGTGGCTGCTATTGAAGAGTCCAGAGTCTCTTAGGTCTCCAAACAAGTCCATCCAAAACTGAGACCTGGGGATGCATTATAATAAATAATAATAAATTCTTATTTACAAGTGCTCAAAGAGGCTTACATACAAATAACATCGTTTAAATGTGGATACATCTTAACAAAAGCATCACAGAGAAATCATAATGTATACCATATGATTATCACAACAGTAGTGATTCAATAACTTTGGGAAAGATATGGCTTCCTATGTTCATTATTAGGCTATCACTTAGTGTTGAAGTGGCCTGAGTTAAACAACACTAATAATAATCACAATGACAAATACGCAGATTTTAATAATAAACACTGATCAGTGTTATAGAGACAAAGGTGATCACTATACAGCTTCCACTGTACTTTTCATCCATCAAACAACACAGATGTACCAACCTGTAACAGTGTAGGACTGCGACACAAACGCAGTCCGTAACCCGCAATCTTTTGTTTATGATTGTTAAGACTAATGTTACACAAATACACACGTCGTATCATAGTATATGTTAGGCTATATAACATTATCCACCGCAACATGTGTTGATTTTCACCGGCTTCGTTGTAAACAAATGCACATAGACAGCGGAAAAGCAACCAGACTTGCATAGTTTCCCTTTAACAAGTCGACCATAACCGTATTACATTCGTATGTAATATATGTATTAATATGTATACTGTAGCTTCCGCAAAAGAATTGTCGAGTAAGGTCTGGAAACTGACAGTTAGCTAACTTGCTCTGGTAAGCTAACGTTACACCATCCAAAAGTAGCCTAACATAAACATTAACGTTACATCTGTTTACTTACTTGAAGGTCGCGCGTGAGCGTCGCCACCGTCTTCCTGCAGCCTTTTCCCACATTCACTGCAGAAGTTCGTTTTTTCCTCAAACTCTGTGCCACAATTTTGGCAATACATAGCGGCATGCTCCTCTGTGTCCTCGCTTGTCTGGCGCACAGCATAGGTCTGGCGGTGTTGTCTTTCCAGTTCAAAGGACGGACCAGTTCTTTCGTCCAATCAGCGACAATTCGTGTCGCCTGAGGGTACCTACCTTTTCCGGTTTGGTTAAGGTCGTTGTGTTTTCTCGTTTGCCGTTGTGTTTTCTCTTTTTGTGTTGTGTTTTCTCTTTTGCCATTGTGTTTTCTCTTTTTGTGTTGCGTTTTCTGATTTGCTGTTGTGATTTGCACCTCAGGGCCACCGTAGTAATGCCTGCATGAGCAATGCTGCTTAGGTGCAGCTGAGCTTCTGCTCTAGAGATTTGGAGCGTTGCGTATTTTGTTTCAGCAAAAATACACAGTGAAAATGGTCTTTTTTTTATAATATTGACATGATACCACCTTTCATTATAGTTTCAATGTCTGTATCTGCCCCAGACATAGACAGTATAAAAAGATGGATGACACATCTCCAGTTACCCCTACTCGACAGAAGTGAAGCTGAAATATCCCGGATAGGGCCGCTGCCATCTTGCTCTGGTAATGTAATTTGGAGCCAGAGTCTGTGCAGTAGTGATCTTCACAGTACCTACAAAATTTCGGTGAACTTGACCTCTGTTACGATACACCTAGATGTATGAAAATTGGGAGGCACATGTAAGATCCCAAGATATACAAAAAGCCTCCTGGACTTGCACCCTAAACCTAATAGGAAGTCAGACATTTTGAATTTACTTTGCAATTTTAGGGCATTTTTCACAGTTTACATGAGTCATACTTTCCGAACTTTGCCTAAGATTTTACCTGGTCCACCTCAAATTTTCTCAGTACTATCTAAAGACCTTTAACATTAAATGTTGTTCGAAGATTGAGTTTTCATCAAATGGTGTGGCTGTGGTGAGGTGTCAGAATTCCATGTTTTGCCACAAAACAGGAAGTGGTTTGTAACTCCACTGCATATGGTCCGATCTACCCCAAACTTGTTTGGTATGAGTACTGGTTATAAAAAATGACGTCGTTTGAACTTTTACTTTTCCATTAAAGTTGACCAGATCCACCCCAAATTTGTTTTAAAAGGCCTTAAGATCTTGATGATGCTTCATTGTGAAGGTTGTGAAATTTTGTTGAAGGGCGTTGCTGTTGCATGGTGGCCAATTAAGCACCTGTTGCCATAAAAACAGGAAGTTGTTGTAACTTGAGCATACTTTGTCCAGTCTGCTCCTAATTTGTCATGTTTGATAACAGTCCTCAACATTTGACATATACATGCCAATACTGAGGTATAGTCATAGCACCACCTACTGACAACAGGAAATTATATGTTTTATACTTTGATTTACTCCTCCGAGAGGATGACCAGATCGACCCCAAATGTGGTCAGAAAAGCCTTGAAACCTTAATGATCCTTTCCTGTGAATTTTCACTGAACATTGATCAGCATCAAAGGAGAAGTTGTTTTAACTTGAGTGTACATTGTCTAACCTGCCCCAGATTTCACAGGTTTGACAATACTCCGGGCCTGAAAATGTCAACATGACAATTAGGTGTCATAGTCTCTGGCCAGTTACTGATAACAGGAAGTAAGATTTGTGTGACAATCATCATTTGCCTTGCATGAATTTATTTTTGTACAACTGAATTACGGTAACAACACAAAATTAGCGTGCTTTCCAGCACCATATATTCAACACAGAAATTGTTAGAAAATTAGCAATAGGTAGATTTCAGCACCGCAGTCAAGGCAGGAAATAACATCTCATTCCTGCATGCAGTGTCTGACTTCCATGAAAATGCTCAGCTGCATCAACTGGCATCTTGCCAGTACCCCAGATGTGCACAAAAGCGCAAGGGCATGTTCATGACTGGCTGCAGCTTTGTTATAATGTATGTGAGCAGTCCAAGCTACCTAGGCTGTAAGTGGTACTAGCCATCTCCACACTGCCCCAGACCTAGCTAGCTAGCTGTCACACGTGTTTCATGTCTTGTACAGTAAGTTTACAGTAGTAGGTCATAAAGCAGCCTCGTCGTAAACATTTTTACTTTGACTTAGTGAGTTTCTGACACTTTTTTTGTTTTTATTTTATTTTATTGTTTTATAAACAGGCTCTATTTTGATATTCTTTTACGTCCTCTGGCACCTTATTTACATTCAAAGTGCACATCTTAATCATTGAAAAGTTGAATTGTGTGCATCAAGAAGTGTCATTTACTATCCAAATTAATTGCGAATTGTGATATTTAAAACAATAAATCTTTCTATTCTATTATATTCTATTATATTCTGTCACACTGGCTGGCTCTAAAATTCAACTGATTCCTGAGGACAGAGTCCTCCATTGTCAATGCATATGTAACGGAGTTAAGAGTTAATGTGATCCCACTTGCCATATAAAACACACTACACAACACGGGAACTGGGTTTGCCTATTGTAATTGAATGCAGCACCCCTGTGGTTTAGGGTCGTGCACCCTGGGGGCTAGCAACAGTCGGACCTTGCTGCTTCCGGGGTAGGTGTATGAGCTATAGGCTCCCTCTTTGTTTTATATTAATTACTTTCATTTTAATACTAAGGAGTAGTTTAAGTTGTATTTTGAATCATAAAGCTCCCGTACGGTCGAGCCTGTCCTTTTTTTATAAAAAGTTGACAGTGTTTTTCTTTTATTCCTGTTGACAAATGGCTAAAGTTACACATGTTAGCTAACCTGCACGTTCTTTTCAATCTACTTCCTGCAGCCGTGTATGTGTGTGTGAACGGGCGAACTGGACTGACTGTATGTTAAATCTCCATGCCAGGTACGCTTTGTGTTATTTTATGTTCATTGTGGACTGGTTGAACAGTCGGACCTTGCTGCCTCCGGGCCGTGTATGTGTGTGTGAACGGGCGAACTGGACTGACTGTATGTTAAATCTCCATGCCAGGCCAGGTCAATCCAGCTGGGGAAATAAACGGCGAGTGTGCCAATGATGAAGAAGTCTGCCTTGTCATAAAATACACAACGCAAGAGGAGTACACAAACCGCTACACATACAATACAAGACAATTGTATGCATTCAAAGAGTGTCCTTGATGAAATTTGAAGTACAATATGAAGTAGACACACACACACACACACACACACTTTACAGTGTTTGCACCAATGTCACAGTTTGGTCAGTTACCCGGATGCGCGGCCATCTTGGAGGTACTCGGATGTAAACAACAGAATCGAACAGAATGTACAGCACACTGAATGTTCATTTTAAGCAGACTTTAAAATGTCTAAACTTCAGAAATACACAGAAGAATGTGTGGAAGCTGCTAAAAGTTACAAAGAAGGACTTGGACAGCGGGATAAACAGTGCTATCTCAAGAAACTGCGGTTAATAGGTGGTAAGGATCCATATGAGCTAGCTCCCTCGTCCTGGAAAAATGATGACCCAACAGGAACCCCCGAAATTTATTTTTATTTAATTTTAATTACTTGGCTAAATTTGATTTTAATTAATAGGCCAATTATTTTAATTTTGTCTATTCTTGTAACTTGAAATGTGTGTTCTTGTAATAATTTCCCCTGATAACTGTTTCATGTTAAAGTTTTATTTCAGGATTTCATGAGCATGTTTTGTACATCTTGGAGTGCTAACATGTCAAACCTATCACATTGCAGTCAAAACTGTAACTGTACATTTTGAATAGTTTCTGTTTAAGTGCTGTAATATTACAGTGTTCTTTTAAAATAAATTGCTGGTATTCTGATGAGTATGGCTTTCTATGTGTACTGCACAACATATCTTCATAGCCTTATAGGCTACACTTCAGTTAAAATCAACTACTGACGGGTAAAGGTTCACCAGCGCACAGCAGACAAGTCCAATCTTATCAATGGTACAAACACTTTTATTGTCCTTGCATATCAAGAAATCAATTGGCAGTGTACCCCCCAAAATAGAATATTTCTGGCGCACACTACCAATCACACGCTCAATCTTCCTTGTGGTTTCAATATCAGCTGAAGCTAACTGTGACTTCCCGCGAGTGAAGACTGGGATTTTTACCTGAGCCATTATGCAACCTAGGGTGTCCTGAATATCAAAGCCACGGTCAGCAAGAACTAAATCACCAGGCAAAATGTTGTCCAAAAAAGCCATTGTTTTCAGTTATGTTCTTGTTGCTAGCTCTTCCTCCCCATGCATTTGATATGTAAGAGATTGTGCCCTGTGGTGTAATACCAATCAGAAATTTCACTGTGTTATGGTGCTTGTATGAAGACCATGTTTCTGCTCTGGCTTTAAGATTAGATGGACGGTCTATAAACACTTCAAAACAATCAATAATAACAGCATATTTCTTTCCAAAATGTTTTCTAAATTGCATCGGCATGGTTTTTTGCAACTGCTCTCTTTCTGGCCACATTACAAGCGGTTTCATGCGAGTGAACATGACATCGATGACATCAGTGAATACCCTAGAGGCAGTGGCTGTTGACACATTGAATGCATGAGACAGGAAAGTTGTAGAAACATTAAGCCTTAGCCGCATCAGTGTCAGCATCAGCACCTGGAATGCATTGAGTGACTTCTTCACAGGGAGGTAGGGTCTAAGATATGTGAAGAGTGCTAATAAAATGTGGTATGTGGGTAGTCCAGTGAAAAACAAAGCCTTTTCATCTTTACCCAAAAAAGCACTTTGGACATAAGAAGAGGACAAATGTTCAACATCAGAACGCAAATTAATATTTTCAGTTCGCAGATTTTGAAGTTCACAAGTCATGGAATCGATCAGTGCGCCAGTCATTTCAGTTTGAGTCCCTGTGCTGCACACATTATCAGTGACATCATCACTTTTGGGAGAATCAGTAGTGGCTGGTATGTCCATCAACAAGGAATGTGGAGCATCAGCTTCCAGTTTCCGCTGGGCTCGATCTACACGACGCATGTAGCGTGATGTCAGTGTTTCTTTAGGTGGTTGCAGATTTTGCCTCCCTCCCATATTAACAGAAGGCACCCAGTCTGGATCATCCCTCTTGTACAGATCAGCCTTCGTCCCTGGAATAAAATAATGAGAAATGTAGCATACATTTAACAAGGAAGCTACATTTTGGAAAGATTTCACTGAAACAATAAGAGTAGTTGGCTGTGAGATCAGAATAAAATAATGCTTTTCACCCAAGAAAGCAAGAAACAGTAGCTTAATATCATTATGTTGTATTGATATTGTAATTATATTGTACTATTTACACTTGTGTAATGTTATATCAAAATGACTTAAGTAATCTTTCTAGTCCTAAACATAACTGATTGCTCAAGTACCATTTATTTAGCCGACTTTTACTTTTACCAAAGTAATATTTTAGCATGACATCTCTACTTTTACTCAAGAATGACTTTTGGATACTTTATAAAACTGCATTTAACCTACCTGACAAGAAATGCGCAGAACAGACTCGGACATTGTCAAGGTTCTTGCCCTGGAAATCCTGGTTGAGTCTCGCCAGCCACAAACGCCTCCATTCTTCACGCAGTTTTTTGCATTCCTCTCCCTGATTTTCTACGATTTTGGGTAGTCTAAAGTATTTTAAATGTTTCTCACGGTCTGACCTGTTAGTGCAGCCAAAAACACGGCAATAATTGACCATTTTGCGACAAAGGCTTGCTAGTTCTGTTCATAGGTTCCGTTGCTATAACGTTAGTAGTTGCTACGAGCATAGACAAATATACGTAGATGCCAAATTGACTGTGGAGGGACGTGCCTAAAGCGCCGCCATCTTGGTACAGGGCTAACATAGGCAGAAGTGCTTGTACATCTATGGAGGTAAGAGGTACTCCACAATCTTAAAGTAGAATTATTCACTGAATTTTCGACAGATTTCCAAACGGTTTGATTTGTTAAAAACGTCACACATGTAGCTATGACACAGGATGCTTGGATGTTTAAAAAATGCTGGTTTTACTACCCAAATACAAATTCTGCTTAATGTTTTCAGACCTAGCTTAACTGGAAAAGATGCTGGACTTTTGTGCTGCTTATGGTTGTTCAAATGAGCGGAACATACAAACCAGATCCCGTGGAATCACTTTTCACAGGTAAGGTGTACGTAAGGAATAATATCAAGTGAACAAGTTGTTAAATAGTGAAAAAAAACCCAACAGGACGGATTGAATCTCTCCGCTCCGCGACCGGGTTCTTTCCATAATATAACCAGCTCACTTTAAAGCTGGGGTTGGTAATGTTGGAAAGCTAGCAAGAGAGCTAGCAAGATTTGAAAATAGCACCTCCTCCTGCCTCCTCTAAATTCCATCCCCCTCCTCCCCCTCCCGTCAGTGTGTCCCTCGAAGCCACGCCCCCACACACTGGCACGCGCACAGTACGAAATGAGAATCGTCAGAGAGGAGAAGAGAACCGGCGAGCTAACCTGTGAGCCAGCTATTTCGGATTATTTTGGAAACAACCAAACAGACTCATGTCTCATTTATCTGTAAGTAAACAATGTTATTACTATTATTATTATTATGTCTTTGTTTGTTTTATAGCATAGCAGTCTGTGTAGACCCAGGTCTGAATCTGCTGAATCTCCCTAAAGATCCGCCTGGATTCAGAAGCATCATCTAAAATACATTGTAATAATTGTTGCGTGTTTTTCCTGACAAACGTGTATTTTGTGTTTTTATTAGTCACATAGCATATCTGCCTACCGGTAACTCAGTTTTGCACTGACAGTTATATTTGGCTATTAAAAAATTAGTTTGCCAGCTATGCTGTTAGGCTAACGATATCTCTGTTGTTTGCTTGTTAGAGTTTACACGATGAGAGCACTGGCTCAGACCCGAGCTACAGTCCGCAACCGAGCACGTCTTCAGCTCCAAGGGGACACGGTTGTGCTAGAGCCAGGGGAGGCCGTGCTAGGGGGAGTGGAAGGGGCAGAGGCCGAGGAACTCGAGGTCAAGGACGTGGAGCAAGTCGGACTGCGACTGGAGAGCTTTTACAAGATGAGGATATTCGACGAGTGGAGAATCTGCAAGCTCAAAGAATTGCAGATGAGCAGGTAGGTTTTCTGAAATATCTTTGACATCTTGACATTATCAAGAATTGTAAACAATGACCTGCCATTTACTGTGAACACAACATTTAGAGTTTGTCATTCATTTTTTACAGGCTAGAATTGAACGACTGAGCTTGGAAGAATCCCATCAGTTGCTTCAGATCTGCCTGACAAGGGACCCAAGCCTCATGTTTGATATCCTGCAGATATCAGCATCAGGAGATGCTCCTCCACCAGGCCCCCCAGCTCCAGGTTTCCTTACTTGGTGTGTGTGCAGGAAGTGCCGTGAGATGCCCACAGATCTGGAAAAAAAGTGCTGTAGGCAACAACCTGCTTCCTGCATTTCCATGCTGCCTCACCTGGAACTCTACATTCTACAGGAAGGGGTCTTGCGATTGGCTCGCAGGATATGGAATGATGTCCGGGCTGAGGAAGATCTTCCAGACCCCGGGGAGAGCAACAAACAGTTCCACCATGCAGCATACCGTCAATATGTTATGTGGCAATATGGGGCACTGGGTGCTGGGCACAGAGTAGTAATCCCTAGTTGCTGTGTCTGGAAAATAAGAGACCGCTATCCAGATCCCCATGGACAGTATAAAGGTTTTGTCCCCAGTAGAGTCTAACACACCATAAGATCTACACTGAAGCCCTGCCATTTATACTGTATTGTACTTTACCGATTCCTTTTTAAAATCTGCACTAAGGTTTACATTATATAAATAACAAAGTTGTTTATATTTTTACTTTTATTTATATTTGCTCTTTTGATATCTATATTTTGTCAGTTTGCACTAAGGTTTACATTATATAAATAACAAAGTTGTTTATATTTTTACTTTTATTTATATTTGCTTGTTTGATTTTCTATATTTTGTCAGTTTGCACTATAAGGTTTACGTTATATAAATAACAAAGTTGTTTATGTTTTTACTTTTATTTATATTTGCTTGTTTGATTTTCTATATTTTGTCAGTTTGCACTAAGGTTTACGTTATATAAATAACAAAGTTGTTTATATTTTTACTTTTATTTATATTTGCTCTTTTGATATCTATATTTTGTCAGTTTGCACTAAGGTTTACATTATGTGAATAACAAAGTTGTTTATATTTTTACTTTTATTTATATTTGCTTGTTTGATTTTCTATATTTTGTGATTTTTCATTAAAAATTTGAAAATGATGAATGCCTTTCATTTCACTATTTCTGGAAAACAACTAGACACACAGAACTAGACCTGAAGGAATCTGATTGGATTTTGCCCTTCGGACCAAAGTGCGCTGATTGGTCGAAGTTTTCTCAGTCCTGCAGCTGCCACAGAGGTCTGATTTTTTCCGCTCCTTTTTCTAAAGACATAGTGTATTGATTCCTTTGACAATATAAGGACCATTTCACCCAGTATAACAGAACGTGCTTCTGAACAAGATTACCAACCCCAGCTTTAAGTTATCCCACGTATTGCACAGCTGCTTACTCGTGAAATAACTCATTTGAGACCCTATTTTGGTTAAAATGCAATGTTATTTCATCTATAAACTGCCCCTGGTCTGGAAAAAAACAAACCTTAGACTGCAGTGATTGACCAGTTAGAAGATTAATGATAGATATTGGATGTATTTAATATGTACAGTACAGGCCAAAAGATTGGACACACCTTCTCATTCAATGCGTTTTCTTTATTTTCATGACTATTTACATTGTAGATTCTCACTGAAGGCATCAAAACTATGTATGAACACATGTGGAGTTATGTACTTCACAAAAAAAGGTGAAATAACTGAAAACATGTTTTATATTCTAGTTTCTTCAAAATAGCCACCCTTTGCTCTGATTACTGCTTTGCACACTCTTGGCATTCTCTCGATGAGCTTCAAGAGGTAGTCACCTGAAATGGTTTTCCAACAGTCTTGAAGGAGTTCCCAGAGGTGTTTAGCACTTGTTGGCCCCTTTGCCTTCACTCTGCGGTCCAGCTCACCCCAAACCATCTCGATTGGGTTCAGGTCCAGTGACTGTGGAGGCCAGGTCATCTGCCGCAGCACTCCATCACTCTCCTTCTTGGTCAAATAGCCCTTACACAGCCTGGAGGTGTGTTTGGGGTCATTGTCCTGTTGAAAAATAAATGATCGTCCAACTAAACGCAAACCGGATGGGATGGCATGTCGCTGCAGGATGCTGTGGTAGCCATGCTGGTTCAGTGTGCCTTCAATTTTGAATAAATCCCCAACAGTGTCACCAGCAAAACACCCCCACACCATCACACCTCCTCCTCCATGCTTCACAGTGGGAACCAGGCATGTGGAATCCATCCGTTCACCTTTTCTGCGTCTCATAAAGACACGGCGGTTGGAACCAAAGATCTCAAATTTGGACTCATCAGACCAAAGCACAGATTTCCACTGGTCTGATGTCCATTCCTTGTGTTTCTTGGCCCAAACAAATCTCTTCTGCTTGTTGCCTCTCCTTAGCAGTGGTTTCCTAGCAGCTATTTGACCATGAAGGCCTGATTCGCGCAGTCTCCTCTTAACAGTTGTTCTAGAGATGGGTCTGCTGCTAGAACTCTGTGTGGCATTCATCTGGTCTCTGATCTGAGCTGCTGTTAACTTGCGATTTCTGAGGCTGGTGACTCGGATGAACTTATCCTCAGAAGCAGAGGTGACTTTTGGTCTTCCTTTCCTGGGTCGGTCCTCATGTGTGCCAGTTTCGTTATAGCGCTTGATGGTTTTTGCAAGTCCACTTGGGGACACATTTAAAGTTTTTGCAATTTTCCGGACTGACTGACCTTCATTTCTTAAAGTAATGATGGCCACTCGTTATTCTTTAGTTAGCTGATTGGTTCTTGCCATAATATGAATTTTAACAGTTGTCCAATAGGGCTGTCGGCTGTGTATTAACCTGACTTCTGCACAACACAACTGATGGTCCCAACCCCATTGATAAAGCAAGAAATTCCACTAATTAACCCTGATAAGGCACACCTGTGAAGTGAAAACCATTTCAGGTGACTACCTCTTGAAGCTCATCGAGAGAATGCCAAGAGTGTGCAAAGAAGTAATCAGAGCAAAGGGTGGCTATTTTGAAGAAACTAGAATATAAAACATGTTTTCAGTTATTTCACCTTTTTTTGTTAAGTACATAACTCCACATGTGTTCATTCATAGTTTTGATGCCTTCAGTGAGAATCTACAATGTAAATAGTCATGAAAATAAAAAAAAACGCATTGAATGAGAAGGTGTGTCCAAACTTTTGGCCTGTACTGTATATATGTATATATAATACATAGAAAGGTTGTATCCATTTGTGTACCTTTATATATATAGCCTATTTTTCATATGTGTGTAGACTTAGTCAGGTACGATGACTAATTGATTGGGATTGAGGTGACTGAGATGTAAGTCACACTGACTGTGTTTTTCTTTGCTTTATTTTTATCTGCTTTATAATGTTTTTCATAGTTTTTGTTTGCTTTTTATATACTATTCAATGTAGTTTTGATCCATGTTTATTGTGTATGTAAATTTTTTGGTGGACCCCAGGAAGAGTAGCTGCAGCTCTGCTGCAGTTAATGGGGGTCCTAATAAATGAACAAATAAACAAAAAATATGGGGCGCTGATGAGCCATGTTGGTACATCAAAGATCAAAAATCACATCACACAACACCAATTGGATCCTGTCATATGTGTGCCAAGTTTCATGACTTGACAAGCATCCCTTACCCCTCAAAAACAACTTTGTGTTGTATGGCGAATAAGGCGTTGCCACGGTGACAGCGTTTGATGAATACTCAAACGCTTGTGGTTTGATCATCATCATGGTCTTGGGACAATGTATTAGCAAAAACGAGGTGGTTGATATTAACCTGGTAGAAGAGAGACATGAAAGAATGAAAGCAGTAACTTTCTGCCGCCAGTAGGTGGCGCTATGACGGTGATGAAAAATTGTGCTGTCGATGTTTTCAGGGCTGGACTGTTATCATATGTGTGAAGTTTTGGAAAGATATGTCCATGTAGAGTCAAGTTACACAACTTTTGTAATCATGGTGAAACATCAAAGTTCGCCGCCACGTCATGGCCACGCCCTTTGACGAAAACTCACAGTGTTCACAATCAAACATTTTCTACATGTGATGGATAGATTGACCAAGTTTGAGTTGGATCTGCCCAAGTTGTGGGAGTCATACTGCAAAATATAAACCATGTCATTTCCTGTTACCAGTAGAAGCCGCTATATTTATCACAAATTATTGACATGTAGATGTCTTCAGAGCAGCGCTGTCATCAATCCTGTGAAGTTTAGGGAAGATTGGACCATGTATGCTGGAGTCAGACACTACTTCCTGTTTCGTGGCAAGACCCCGAAGTTTGAGGCCCTGCCACGGTCACACGGTGTGACAACAAGTCAAGCTTTTGATAACTGTTCTTCTTCAGTGTGTTGAGGTCAGACAGACCAAGTAAGAAGTCGATTGGATAAAATCTGTAGGAGTACTTACAACTTCGTATTTTATGGCGAACAAGGCGGCGCCACGGTGACAGCGTTTGACGAAACCTCAAGCCTGTGATAACTTTTCCTCTTGTAGGTCATTGGGTGGGACAGACAAAGTCTGAAGTGGATTGGATCAAATCTCTAGGACAAGTTCGTTAATTTATGTCTCCTGGAAATCGCCAAAAATGCACAAAAGTGGCACAAGTAAAATCAAAATGGCGGACTTCCTGTTGGGTTTGGTCTATGAGTGCAAGTGGCTTTTTTGTGCGTCTGGGTGTGATACATGTGTGTACCAATTTTCGTGCATATCGGTGAAACGTCCTATGTGGGTTACTTTTATGAATGGGCGTGACCAAGTCATTTAGCCACACCCATCAACGAAACTCATATCACATGTTCAGGCGTGGACCGTTAACACGCATATGGTTTCAGGCAGATATGACCAAGGACACTGAAGTTAAGGCCACTTGTATGCGTTTTAGCAAAACATCGACTTTGCCGCGCTCTGGGTGCAACGCCGTTTGACGATATGTCACAATCTTCATAATGTAGCATTACCAAGGTCTTGAGGCCTCTCTGACCAAATTTGAGTTGGATATGCTGAACATGCTCAGAGCTGCACCTCAAAGTCTAACACATCAATTTTTCTGTTTCCAGCAGGGGACGCTATGACATATACGAAATTTCTGCATGTAGACGTGATCAGGGCGGGACTATTATATATATCCAGTGAAGTTTGGTGCAGATCGGACCATTTACCCCAAAGTTATAGCAATTTCGTTTTTCATGGCGAGACATCAAACTTCGCCGCCACCTGACGGCCAAACCGTTTAACGATCTATTAATCTTTTGATAATTTTTGATCCCAACGTTGGCACACAGTGATTTTGAAGTCGTTCTGATTAATCCTATAGGAGGAGTTTGTTAAAATACAACACATGCAAAAAGCCAAAAATGGCCGCAAAGTTCAAAATGGCTGACTTCCTGTTGGGTTTGGTCTATGGGTGCAAGAGGCTTTTTTCTGTGTCTGGGTGTGATACATGTGTGTACCGATTTTCGTGCATATCGGTGAACGTCCTATGGGGGTTACTTTTATGAATGGGCATGACCAAGTCATTTAGCCACACCCATCAATGAAACTCATATCACATGTTCAGGCCTGGACCGTTAACACACATATGAAGTTTCAGGCAGATATGACCAAGGACACTGACATTAAGGCCACTTTTATGCGTTTTGGCGAAACATCGACTTTGCCGCGCTCTGGGCGCAACGCCGTATTGTGATATGTCACAATCTTCATAATATAGCATTACCAAGGTCTCTGACCAAATTTGAGTTGGATATGCTGAACGTGCTCAGGGCTGCACCTCAAAGTCTAACACATCGATTTTTCTGTTTCCAGCAGGGGGCGCTATGACAAATACGAAATTTCTGCATGTAGACGTTTTCAGGGTGGGACTATTATATATCCAGTGAAGTTTGGTGCAGATCGGACCATTTACCCCAAAGTTAAAGCAATTTCGTTTTTCATGGCGAGACGTCAAACTTCTCCATCAAAAAGCCGATACACCCCTCAACGGGTAGCTGATCTTTTGATAACTTTTGATTACAAACTAGTCTAGATGGTACACAGCAAGTTTGAAGTGATTCTGATTAATCCTGTAGGAGGAGTTCGTTAAAATACAACATGTGGATAATATCATGTGGACATATGGATTTTTGTGTATGTCGGTGAAACCTGCAGTCGGGGCCCCTGTTTAAGGGACTTGGCCCCGCCATTTTATCCTGCCCATCGCCGCAAACCATAATGCACGTAAATTTTCACCGTGACTGATGCGACTGCCAAATTTGGTGAGTTTTTGAATATGATAAAGCCCTCAAAAAGCCAATTCATTTGGAGGAAAAATAATAATAACTCCTTCAGTTTCAATAGGATAATAATAATAATAATAATAATAATCAAATGCAATACATACCCTACAAGCAATTCTCTGAATAAAGACCTGAATACACCTCAATGTTTTCTGGGTTCCTTTTGTTCTATTTATGTCTGCCTGTCTGTCCTCCATGTCTGACGTTTGTAACAAACAACCCGCGTGAATATATGTTGACAATTGATCAATTTATGATCACTTTTGCAGTGCAAACATGTCATTCCTCTATATACGTAATGCACTGTAGGAGCGAGCGGCACTGTACCAAGACGGCCGCCGCGTAGGCACGTCGCTCCAATTGGCAGCAGCAGTCAACGTGGCGTCTACGTATGTATGTCTATGGCTACGAGCATAGACATATAAAGAGTAGACGCCGCATTGGTTGCTGGGGCGCAAGAAATGCGGCCGCCATCTTGGACCGGTCAACATACTCCTAGTTGAGCAGCAGAAGGAACAAGATGCCAGAGCACTGTGCAGCATATTCCTGTTCAAATCGGCAGACCGTCAAAAACAGGGCACGGGGGATTACTTTTCACAAGTAAGACTGAACATTACTATTGGTTGCATTTTGTGAATCGAATATTACTGTACTGTTTTTATGCCCACCAGCGAAATCATAGCCAGCTAGCTAGGCTATGTTTAGTGCCGGTGTTCACCCGGCTATGAACTGAGACTTTATAAATCATATTCCATAACATTGACTTAGATTACAACTGACACAAGAATGCTATTGTAGAAATAAAACAAATATTACTGGTATAACATTGACCAGCGAATTTTACACAGGTGGCACAGACTGTATTATTCACATGTAATTCACCAACAGTAAGCTACCTCTCATGTCTCATACCCACCCCACTTACTTGAAAATACAAACAACTGAACATCTGACTGTAGAATAGTTTGCAAACAAGCGGAGTTTTGTTGAAAAAAGGTTGTAAGAAATTTGAAGGAAGAAAATAAGCTTGACCTCCTTTGTAAAATGTTTTTGTGCAGACTCTCCCAAATCTCCCGTTTTCATTTTGAAGGTTTCCCAAAGACAAAGATGTAAGGAAGAAGTGGGAAGTGGCTTTGAGGAGGGAATGATTCACTGCAAGTGATTCTTCAGTGCTTTGCTGTGAGCATTGTAAGCAGGGCGATTTTGATAGGACAGGTCAGATTGTCCGACTCAGAGATGGTGTTATTCCATCCATCTTCAGCTTCCCAGTTCACCTCCAAAGAGTAGGTGTATCTTCATAAGGCTATTAGCATTCATAAATGTAAATATTCTATTATCAATCACAGGGCAGGGTGAGATACTTACGCCTGAATATTCTTTTGAAGTGTTATGCTTCTTCATTTTAGCTGGAAAAGGGCAGGACTACATGTACCAGAAGAGCTGAAGAGAGCCTTTCCGTGGCCTCTCAGGATGATCCAGAAACTGGAACCTCACACCCACAACCTCAGCCTAATGATGTGAGTATTTCTACTGTAAACATCATATCATAATGGTCCTGGACATATTAAAACCTCACTTGTTTGCTGCCACTCATATTAAACACACTCACAAATAAACCCATTCACATGCAATTAAAGACTTGTTGAACATGCATTCCTGGCACACACACACACAGTGCTGGCAGTGGCTTTGACAGGTGATGACTACTGTATAAGAAAGAATGTGGGCCATACACTAGTGGTGTCAAAATGATGTGTGTGAAGTGAAACATCACTCAAACCATGTTCATCCCTCTCTCTAGGATCATGGCTATGCTTTGCCTGCTTCTCCTACCGCTCTTAACACCAGACTCAAAGAAGCCCTAGCAAGAGTGGAAAGTCTGGAGTGAGAGAAGAAGAACGCCATGGCCAGAGAAAAGAGGGCAAAGACCACAGTAAAGAGTCTTTTGGGGGATATGAGGTAAAAGAACCTCATTGATGAAGAGCTCAAAGAGAGGCTTGAATTCTACTCAGGTAAAACGAAACTAGCACTTTGAAATTCATGTACATGTTATTTTTACACTCTTTATTAAACTCATTAGTTATTATCTGAAGGGGACTTATTCATTTTTGCTCATTTCAGATCTTCAGATAGACTTCATGGCAAAGATGGGCCATGAGTATACAAAAGACTACAGGGAGTTTGCGCTCACGTTCCATCTACATGGTCCAAAGTCATACAAGTACCTCAGAGAGACTCAACATTTTCCCCTCACACATCTACATACATTGCAAAGGTAGTCTTAATGTTGTCCAATTGAATTTTTGGATATTACTGATGCAAACACGTTAAATAGCTAGTTCTCAATTTTGTTTTTTACAGGTGGCTGCGTTCGGTGGATGACAAGCCTGGTCTGAACAAGATGATGCTGGATATGCTGGAGAGAAGATGCCAGGAAGACCAGACTAAATATGGATGTGTTGCACTCATGTTGGATGCCATGGCCATCAGAAAACATGTGCAATATAATCCAAATACCCAGTCAATGTCTGGATTTGTGTAACTATGGATGGGCATGCCTCCAATGTCAGCATCTGCAACCAACTTGGGTGTGAGCTGAAGGGAGACCCACAAGAGCCTCGTCAAACCAGTTTCCCTCATCCGGTGACTGGTGAGAAAGTATTTGTAATGATGGATGCTTGCCACATGCTCAAGTTGGCATGTAATATTTTGCAGGTAAATGATGATCGTTTTAGACCTGTTTGTACAAGTTATGACTCTGCTGCTAAAAGTTATATCTGAATATTGTTGTCTGATCATTTGCACAGTTATGGCTAGACATGATGATCACATTTTGCTGTTTGTACTTGGGTTTTAGCTGTGAAACTTTCATGAACAAGTTTGTACATGTGTAAATATGGTTTGGGAGGGGGATGTCATGTTATTGTGTTAACTTGTGTTAACTTAACTTGAGAATTTACATTTACATAACATTTTATTCTCTATCTGCTTTGTACAGCCTTGGAACTCTCTCTTTCTCTTTCTGACCTGATATGAAGTATATTGATACTCTGTATGATTTTTTTTTATATAAAACCATTTTCTGATACATAACTTTTTTATATATGTATGAATTATATTGATACTCTATATATGATTTATATATATATTATCATTTTCTCTGATATAACTTTTATCGATTATATATAATATGATACATAATGTGTGTATATATATATATATGAATTATATTGATACTCTATATATGATTTATATATATTCATTTTCTCTAATACATATCTATATATATATGAATTATATTGATACTCTGATTTATATATATTTTAATTTTCTGATATATAACTTAGATCTATTGTTATGTTTTATACAGAAATATAATGTATTCATAAATTGTTTATATATGTAAATATTTACATATAGCCTAATCATATATCGTCTTTTCAAATTATTAAAATAGTTGACTTTACTGCCACTATCTGCTTCTCTATCATATATTAGTGTGTGTGTGTGTATATATGTATAATGTGTGTGTTTATAGTGTTTGCAAAATACCTGTCTACAGTCTAGGCTATATCAGAATATTCTATTACTGTTAATCCCACTATGAATATTAAAATACGCCGAACCATTTGTCCTGTATCATAGCTACATGTATGACGTTTGCAGCAAAAAAACCGCGTGAAAATCAGTTTAGTATTCAGAGAGTTACGATGGATTAAACGCGCTGACACCTCGTTGCCCCAACCACTCAGTGGAGCGGGTGACCGGTCCAAGATGGCGGCCCCACGGCTCGTCAGCGCCAATCGGCAGCAGCAGTCAATGCGGCGTCTACTCTTTATATGTCTATGGCTACGAGTGCCTCCAAGATGGTGACTTCCGGGTTCGATGACGCAACGTGAAAACCCTCGATAGGAGTCTCTACTTGGTATATCAAATGTGAGAAACAAGGGAGAGGTCATTGCTGAAAACGTGTCTGTCTTCGTCCTTTTTGGCTGTTCTTACCACCCGTACCGTAATACCACTAGTAGACAAGCATCAAAATCTATGCCGCGGCTGGCAGGAATGTCCGCAGCAAGACGCTGTTACCGGAAGAAAAGGAACCGAACGGAGAGGGCAAGTATGTTAAACCTTATTTAGACAGGTAACAGACTTTGTCACAAGACATGCTGTACAGGGAGTAACGTTAGACGACTTTCATTCTCTGTATTTGTCAACATTAAGTCAAGGAACATTACTTTTTTAGTCAGCAAAGGCAACACAGGAAATGGCAATAAAGTTAAATGATATTCTTCCAAATACAATGTGACCGTATTAGAAATTTACCTTCAAATGTGTTGTCACATTTGGCGACTGTAGGAGTTCAGATAAGGTAAATATTTTGATAGCTTTAACAATGAATAGCCTATGCTAACTTGATAGCTAAGTTAATGTGTCAATTTCAGAGCTGTCAAGCTTTTGACAATTCATCGGTAAAAATGTATGGAAACTGTGCCACATATCCATCATATAAATTCTTAAGTAATGGTCACTAATGTTTTTAGAAGTTTTAGGCATTGGCAAACTCTTGCTAGTGGGGCTGTCAAATCACAAGACATTGTGGATTGTTTTAGATGGCTATGACAAGTGAGGCGTTTCGTTGTTTAGTCTGGAGGACCTTCCGGTTAAAATCGTTTTGATTATTCAGTTAAATTTAATTCAATTCAATTAAATTTTATTTGTAAAGCCCAATATCACAAGTCACAATTGCCTCAGAGGGCTTTACAGCATACAACATCCCTCTGTCCTTTGGACCCTCACACCAGATAAGGAGCGACTGAGGAGGTACAATATGTTGTAAGTATATATTAACATATGATAGTATGTATATGTGCCAATAATAATCATATGTGTATAATAACAGTAGAAGTATGACTAATAATAACAGCAGCAGGAGGAGGCATCAGGTAGGACCATAGCAGAGGCACAACCGCGACATATGACCCAGGAGGAGCTGTGGAGCAGCAGTGGAGCACAAAGGCTCCAGAGAAGAAGCTGAGTTAGTGACATGCAGTAAAGCCAAGTTAGCGATATGCAGTCATAGGACATGAATGTTAGCAAGTGAAGAAGAACCAACTTTTCAGAAACGAAGGAGAGAGAAAGAAGGGGCTCAGTGTATCATGGGAGGTCCCCCGGCACACTAGGCCTATGTCAGCCTAACCAAGGGCTGGTCCAAGATAAGCCTGAGCCACCCCTAACTATAAGCTTCATCAAAAAGGAAAGTCTTAAGTCTAGTCTTAAATGTGGAGACGGTGTCTGCCTCTGGGACCGAAACAGAAAGATGGTTCCACAGAAGAGGAGCCTGACAACTGAAGGCTCTGGCGCTTTGGAGCCTTGAGGAACCAAGAGTAACCCTGCATTCTCAGAACGCAGTGTTCTAGTTGGGATAATAGGGCACTGTGAGCTCTCTAAGATATGACGGAGCCTGACCATTTAGAGCTTTGTAAGTGAGGAGAAGGATTTTAAATTCAATTCTGGATTTTACAGGGAGCCAGTGCAGAGAAGCTAAAACAGGAGAAATGTGATCTTGTTTCTTAGTTCCTATCAGTACATGTGCTGCTGCATTCTGGATCAGCTGGAGGGTTTTTAGGAATTTATCAGAGCTACCTGATAATAGGGGATTACAGTAATCCAGCCTAGAGGTAACAAAAGCGTGGAGCAATTTTTCTGCATCTTTTTGGGACAGGATAGGCCTAATTTTTGCAATATTATGCAGATGAAAGAACGCAGTCCGTGAAGTTTGTTTTATATGAGAGTTAAAAGACAAATCTTGATCAAATATTACTCAGAGGTTTATTAAGGTAGAGCCAGAGACCTGAGCAATGCCATCCAGATAAACTATTTCTTCAGACAGAGAGTTTCTCAGGTGTTTGGGGCCAAGAACAATAACTTCAGTTTTGTCTGAATTTAACATAAGGAGATTTGAGTTGATCCAGATTTTTATATCTTTAAGGCATTTTTGGAGTTTATTTAATAAATTGATTGGTTTCTTCTGGCTTTATCGGTAGATATAATTGTGTATTAGGCATACATATTCTTTGGTTTGGGCAGACTAGTCTATAAGGAACCCACATAGTGTCATTATCTGACTGCCATTTCTCTGTGTGTGTTATTCTTCCACAGACTGTGGGGATGACAGACAGCTGGAATCAGGAGCATGAGATGAATGAAGATGTGTCGACTTCAGATGATGACTCTTTGAGCTTACTTCGTGATTTTGATGCCTGCCAAAGCAGAGGGACAGCTGAGGACATTGAGATCAATGGAGGACGCTCACAATTTGGCAACAAAGACCAGAAAAAGACAGAAGAGATGGAGACAAATCGACTCAAACCACCTGAGCCAGGCATGTCCAGCTTTAACCAGACTGCCATAGTCCACGCAGAATCTTCATCTCAGTCAGGTATTTATGAATTAGCATATTGTTGCCACCATGACAAAAAATATTTGTGCAGTTTTTCATTTTGGCCACATTTTTACAAGATCTCATTCACATTCAAATTTTTTGTGTTTGTGACTCATATTTCTTGTTATTACTGGATAGGGCTGGATAATACATCAATATTATATTGATATTGGGATATAAGACTAGATATCATCTTGGATTTTGGATATAGTAATACCATAAATGTTGTCTGTTCCGTTTTAGAGGCTACATTACAGTTAAGTGATGTATTTTTCTTACCTTACCAGACTGTTAGCTGTTCTATTATTTGCCTTTACTCACTTAGTCATTACATCTACATTACTGATGTAACAATATAAACACATTTAATAAAACAAGCTTTTCTGATTATAATATAGCTGGGTATGAAGACACTTCTATATGGTGTTGAAGCAAGACTGCCTGAAGAGACACTATAGCCCAGTCCAATCATATAAATGTATGACAAGAATGGACATCTCCTACACTTATCAATCATTTATTTGTCACATGAAATTATACAAGATACAACTCCAGTGAAATGTGATTCTATTAAGGGATGCATGACAGTATTGGCATGTCATCGCTATCGACCAATATTAGCTTTAGAATCACCTAACATGCGTTTCCTTATTTTGCACAATTAATGAATACTCCATACTGTACATCAGCACATCCAGTCATCCCTGCATCAGTCTATCTTTAGTTTTATTTTAAACCACTAACCAACTAAGATTTATAAACTGTCTGAAACCCATCACCTCTCCTTTAACTGGAGGATACTGATCAATCAGTAGCTAAAAAAACTGTTATATCCTTTACTTAAAGCAGGGGTTGAGAACTTCCAGCCTCCAGGCCGTATACAGCTCTACGGTATGAATAGATAAAAAAGTCAGGAAAAAAAAAATAGACAGCCATTAGTTGTCTGAGATAAAACACACGGCTATGAATGTCCACATCAACGTCAGGGTCAGTGAATACAGCATGTGATTTACGTGTTATTGCGCGATGACTGTTGGTGGTGGTGAGTGATTGACAAGGATTGACAAGTGATGCATCACGGTGACTGCCAAAAAAAAGGAAGGTGGATGCTGAATGCCACGTATTCCAGGAAAAATGGACAAACAATTTTTTTCTTTGTTGAAGTTAAAGGCAAGCCAGTGTGCCTAGTTTGTGGCAAGGCGCTGGCAGTGATGAAAAAGGCAAATATCGAGCTCCATTACAACTCAAAACATGCTAAACTCGACAAATTGAGAGGACAAATGCGTCTGGATAAAATTAACGCTCTTTGTCGGAGTTTGGGTGCCCAACAAGCAGCTTTCACAAGACTGACAGAGAGAGAATATTACGTGTGCAAGTTTTGTGGTGAGTGAATTAATAGCCAAGAAGCTGAAACCTCATGCCGAAGGAGAGTTTGCAACAGGGATTGTAGCCAATTCAGTGGTCTGGCACGGACCAGTGGTCACTACCACTATGGGCGCTAAAGATACTGGTCGCGACCAGCTCCTCAGTGGTCGGGACCAGCTCCTCAGTGATCTGTCCTGTGCTCCTTGTGGACTGTCTGTTGTCTGGATCAGTTAATGAGTGGTCCGTGGAGTGATTTTTGTATTTTTAATACACCTTCTCCCTTCTCATGTCGTGTTGGCAGCACTGTTAGCTGATTAAATGTCAGAGATCAGAATCTTTTGTCCATCAAATATACTCTGTTATTATCATTAGGGCCCGAGCACGTCCGTGCGAGGACCCTATTGAAATAGCAGGAATTATTATTATTATTACGACAAAAGTAAATCGCTTATTTGGAGGCCTGAACATATTCCAAAACACGCCAATTTTGGCATGCGCATCAGTCGCGGTGTAAATTTAGGTATTTTAGGGTTCGTGGAGGTGGGCGGGTCAAAATAGCTAGGCCACGCCCCTTAAAGAGCACCCTACTCGGCAGGTTTCACGGATCTGCACGAAAATCGGTACGCATGTAGATCATGCTGAGACGCACAAAAAAGGTCATAGGGACACATAGGCTAAACCCAACAGGAAGTGAGATATTTGGCGTTGAACGGCCATTTTTGGCGTTTTCCACGTGTTGCATTTTAACGAACTCCTCCTACAGGAATAATCAGAACGGCTTCAAAATTGCTGTGCACCAACTAGACTAGTTTGTGATCAAAAGTTATTAACGGATTACGTAAACTCCAAACAACCTGACCTGGGCGTGGCGGCGAAGTTTGATGTCTCGCCATGAAAAATGAGATTGCTATAACTTTGGCATTAATAGTCCGAACGGTACCAAACTCCCCAGGATTCATAATAGTCCCGCCCTGAAGACGTCTACATGCAGAAATATTGAAATTTGCATAGCGCCCCCTGCTGGTGACAGAAAAAGCGATGTTTTAGACTTTGAGGTCCAGCTCTGAGCACGTTCAGCAAATCCAGCTCAAATTTGGTCAGAAAGGCCTCAACATGTTGGTAATGCTCCATGATGAAGAATTTTGACTGTCGTCAAACGGCGTTCCATCCGGAGGGCGGCGAAGTCGACCCTTCGCTAAAATGCATAAAAATGGCCTTAACTTTGGTGTTTTTGATGATATCCACCTGAAACTTCATATGTGTGTCAACAGTCCAGCCCTGAATATGTGATATGAATTTCGTCAATGGGCGTGGCCATATGACTTGGCCACGCCCATTCATATGAATTACTTCCATAGGACGTCTCACCGATATGCACAAAAATTGGTACACATCTCCATCACCCCCAGACAAACAAAAAAGTCTCTTGGACCTCTAGGCTAAATTCAACAGGAAGTCGGCCATTTTGAATGTCATGGTCATTTTTGGTGTTGCGCACGCATCGTATTTTAACGAACTCCTCCTACAGAATTCATCAGAACGGCTTCAAAATTACCGATTACCATCTAGAACACTTCCTGATCAAAAGTTATTAAAAGGTCTCGCAGAATCTAAAGGGCACGCCAGTTGTGGGAGGTTGAATTTTGACGTCTCGCCATGAAACAGGAAGTGGCAATAACTTCACTGTACTTGGTCAGATCTGTGTGAAACTTCACAGGTATATTGACAGTCCAACCCAGAACATATGTTATGAATTTCGTTAATAGGCGTGGCTAAATGGATTGGCCACGCCCATTCACACAAATAACCACCATAGGACGTCTCACTGATATGCACGAAACTTGGTAGACACATGTATAACATCCACACGCACAAAAAAGCCTCTTGCACGGATAGGCCACACCCAACAGGAAGTCCTCCATTTTGAATGTAATGGTCATTTTTGGCGTTTTCCACGTGTTGTATTTTAATGAACTCCACCTACAGGATGCATCAGAACAACTTCAAAATCATTGTGTGCCATCTAGACAAAGGTGTAATCAAAACTTATAAGCAGATTTTTGCATCGTGAAACGGTTTGGCCGTCAGGTGGCGGCGAAGTTTGATGTCTCGCCATAAAACACGAAATTAGTATAACTTTGGCATACATTGTCCATTCTTCACCAAACTTCACATGTTTGTTAACTGTCCAGACCTGAATGTATAGTATGAGTTTCATCAATAAGCGTGGCCGTATGGCTTGACCACGCCCCTTAAAGTGCAGCGTCCCCCATAACAACTTTCATCGACGTGCACGAAAATCAGTATGCACATGTATCGTGTCCAGACGCACAAAAAAGCCTCTTGCACATATAGGCCACACCCGACAGGAAGTCGGCCATTGAAATTTACAGTCATTTTTGGCGTTTTCCACGTGTTGTATTTTAATGATCTCCTCCTCCAGAAATGAATCAATTAACTCCAAAACTGGTGTGTACCATCTACACAAGTGTGTGATCAAAACATATTAAGAGAATTGCTCAGCATGGAACGGTGTGGCTGTGACATGGCGTCGACACTTGAGGTCTCACCATGAAACACGATATTGCTATAACATGGGATCTAATGGTCGAATCTGCTCCAAACTTCACATGTATGATAATAGTCCTGGCATGAACACACCCACATGACGCTCAGGAGTCAGAGTCATAGCGCCACCCAGTGGAGACGGGAAGTCGCAACGCATTGGTTCCTACACTGTCCGAAGGAGGCGAACATTCAGCGCCTCGTCTGCCAGTCGACCTCTGGCGACACGGTGGCGGCCGCGCCAGGCCCCGAGTTGCGTGGGGTGCGAGGGCCCGTTCAACGCTGCTTGCAGCTTTAATTAGGGCCCGAGCACCAAGCGGTGCGAGGACCCTATTGAAATTGCAGGAATTATTATTATTATTACGACAAAAGTAAATCGCTTATTTGGAGGCCTGAACATATTCCAAAACACGCCAATTTTGGCATGCGCATCAGTCGCGGTGTAAATTTAGGTATTTTAGGGTTCGTGGAGGTGGGCGGGTCAAAATGGCTAGGCCACGCCCCTTAAAGAGCACCCTACTCGGCAGGTTTCACGGATCTGCACGAAAATCGGTACGCATGTAGATCATGCTGAGACGCACAAAAAAGGTCATAGGGACACATAGGCTAAACCCAACAGGAAGTGAGATATTTGGCGTTGAACGGCCATTTTTGGCGTTTTCCACGTGTTGTATTTTAACGAACTCCTCCTACAGGAATAATCAGAACGGCTTCAAAATTACCGATTACCATCTAAAACACTTCCTGATCAAAAGTTATTAAAAGGTCTCGCAGAATCTAAAGGGCACGCCAGTTGTGGGAGGTTGAATTTTGACGTCTCGCCATGAAACAGGAAGTGGCAATAACTTCACTGTACTTGGTCAGATCTGTGTGAAACTTCACAGGTATATTGACAGTCCAACCCAGAACATATGTTATGAATTTCGTTAATAGCCGTGGCTAAATGGATTGGCCACGCCCATTCACACAAATAACCACCATAGGACGTCTCACTGATATGCACGAAACTTGGTAGACACATGTATAACATCCACACGCACAAAAAAGCCTCTTGCACGGATAGGCCACACCCAACAGGAAGTCGGCCATTTTGAAATTTACAGTCATTTTTGGCGTTTTCCACCTGGCGTATTTTAATGATCTCCTCCTCCAGAAATGATCCAATTCACTCCAAAACTGCTGTGTACCATCTACACCAGTGTGTGATCAAAACATATTAAGAGAATTGCTCAGCATGGAACGGTGTGGCTGTGACATGGCGTCGACACTTGATGTCTCACCATGAAACACGATATTGCTATAACATGGGATCTAATGGTCGAATCTGCTCCAAACTTCACATGTATGATAATAGTCCTGGCATGAACACACCCACATGACGCTCAGGAGTCAGAGTCATAGCGCCACCCAGCGGAGACGGGAAGTCGCAACGCATTGGTTCCTACACTGTCCGAAGGAGGCGAACATTCAGCGCCTCGTCTGCCGGTCGACCTCTGGCGAGACGGTGGCGGCCGCGCCAGGCCCCGAGTTGCGTGGGGTGCGAGGGCCCGTTCAACGCTGCTTGCAGCTTTAATTATTATTAGGGCCCGAGCACGTACCGTGCGAGGACCCTATTGTTTTCCTTAGGATTATTAGGGCCAGATCACCTAGCGGTGCGAGGACCCTATTGTTTTCCTTAGGATTATTAGGGCCCGAGCACGTCCGTGCGAGGACCCTATTGAAATTGCAGGAATTATTATTATTATGACAAAAGTAAATCGCTTATTTGGAGGCCTGAACATAGTCCAAAACACGCCAATTTTGGCACGCGCATCAGTCGTGGTGTAAATTTAGGTATTTTAGGGTTTGTGGAGGTGGGCAGGTCAAAATGGCTAGGCCACGCCCCTTAAAGAGCACCCTACTCGGCAGGTTTCACGGATCTGCACTAAAATCGGTACGCATGTAGATCATGCTGAGACGCACAAAAAAGGTCACAGGGACACATAGGCTAAACCCAACAGGAAGTGAGATATTTGGCGTTGAACGGCCATTTTTGGCGTTTTCCACGTGTTGTATTTTAACGAACTCCTCCTACAGGAATAATCAGAACGGCTTCAAAATTGCTGTGCACCAACTAGACTAGTTTGTGATCAAAAGTTATTAACGGATTACGTAAACTCCAAACAACCTGACCTGGGCGTGGCGGCGAAGTTTGATGTCTCGCCATGAAAAATGAGATTGCTATAACTTTGGCATTAATAGTCCGAACGGTACCAAACTCTCCAGGATTCATAATAGTCCCGCCCTGAAGACGTCTACATGCAGAAATATTGAAATTTGCATAGCGCCCCCTGCTGGTGACAGAAAAAGCGATGTTTTAGACTTTGAGGTCCAGCTCTGAGCACGTTAAGCAAATCCAGCTCAAATTTGGTCAGAAAGGCCTCAACATGTTGGTAATGCTCCATGATGAAGAATTTTGACTGTCGTCAAACGGCGTTCCATCCGGAGGGCGGCGAAGTCGACCCTTCGCCAAAATGCATAAAAATGGCCTTTGGTGTTTTTGATGATATCCACCTGAAACTTCATATGTGTGTCAACAGTCCAGCCCTGAATATGTGATATGAATTTCGTCAATGGGCGTGGCCATATGGCTTGGCCACGCCCATTCATATGAATTACTTCCATAGGACGTCTCACTGATATGCACAAAAATTGGTACACATCTCCATCACCCCCAGACAAACAAAAAAGTCTCTTGGACCTCTAGGCTAAATTCAACAGGAAGTCGGCCATTTTGAATGTCATGGTCATTTTTGGTGTCGCGCACGCATCGTATTTTAACGAACTCCTCCTACAGAATTCATCAGAACGGCTTCAAAATTGCCGATTACCATCTAGAACACTTCCTGATCAAAAGTTATTAAAAGGTCTCGCAGAATCTAAAGGGCACGCCAGTTGTGGGAGGTTGAATTTTGACGTCTCGCCATGAAACAGGAAGTGGCAATAACTTCACTGTACTTGGTCAGATCTGTGTGAAACTTCGCAGGTATATTGACAGTCCAACCCAGAACATATGTTATGAATTTCGTTAATAGGCGTGGCTAAATGGATTGGCCACGCCCATTCACACAAATAACCACCATAGGACGTCTCACTGATATGCACGAAACTTGGTAGACACATGTATAACATCCACACGCACAAAAAAGCCTCTTGCACGGATAGGCCACACCCAACAGGAAGTCGGCCATTTTGAAATTTACAGTCATTTTTGGCGTTTTCCACGTGTTGTATTTTAATGATCTCCTCCTCCAGAAATGAATCAATTAACTCCAAAACTGGTGTGTACCATCTACACAAGTGTGTGATCAAAACATATTAAGAGAATTGCTTAGCATGGAACGGTGTGGCTGTGACATGGCGTCGACACTTGATGTCTCACCATGAAACACGATATTGCTATAACATGGGATCTAATGGTCGAATCTGCTCCAAACTTCACATGTATGATAATAGTCCTGGCATGAACACACCCACATGACGCTCAGGAGTCAGAGTCATAGCGCCACCCAGTGGAGACGGGAAGTCGCAACGCATTGGTTCCTACACTGTCCGAAGGAGGCAAACATTCAGCGCCTCGTCTGCCGGTCGACCTCTGGCGACACGGTGGCGGCCGCGCCAGGCCCCGAGTTGCGTGGGGTGCGAGGGCCCGTTCAGCAGCTTTAATTAGGGGGCCAAGCCCGCAGGGCCTGGGGAACGCGAATGCAAAGCATACGCGTTTCCCAGGACCAGCGGTGCTGGGAACCCTATTGTTTTTGTTCGGATTTTTATTATTATTATTAGGGCCCGAGCACCGAGGCGCGCACCGTGAAACGGTGCGCACCGAACACGGTGCGAGGCCCCTATTGTTTTCCTTAGGATTATTAGGGCCCGAGCACGAACCGTGCGAGAGCCCTATTGAAATCATAAAAATTATTCTTATTATTTTTCTTTTAAACCTTTGATCGCATTTTTGAGGGCCTGAACATGCCCAAAAAGTCAGGAAAATTTGCACACTCGTCACGTCTGGTGAAAATTTCGATATTTTATGGTCGTTACAAAGGGGCGCGGCAAAATGGCTCAATGGCGCCCCCTAACAGTTTTCAAAATCGAAGCCCCCTGCTTTAACTTTGCCCTAGGCGTATGAAATTTGGTACACATATGTATCATCCCGGGACGCACAAAAAAGCCTCTTGGAGCGACACCCTAAACCAAACAGGAAGTCGGCCATTTTGAATTGTTTTTTCAAAATAAGGTCATTTTTGGCCATTTCCACACGTTGTACTTGAGCGAACTCCTCCTACAGATTTTATCGGATTGACTTAAAAATTTACCTGTGCGTGCTCGACTACAGTGGGATCAAAAGTTATTAAAAGATCTTCGTCACGTCGAAGGACGTGGTCGCTGCGGAAGGGTCAATTTGGATATCTCGCCAAAAAACACGAAATTATACTACAACTACTACAACTTTGGTGTAGATGATCCTATCTGCACCAAACTTCACATGATGGATAATAGTCCCGCCCTGAACACGTCTACATCAAAAAATTCAGTCATTGTCATAGCGCCCCCTGCTGGCAACAGGAAATACCATGTTTTACACTTTGAGGTGCTGCTCTGACCACATTTGCCATATTCAACTCAAATTTGGTCAGAAAGGCCTTAACATGTTGGCCATGCTATATTGTGAAGATCATAATGTCTTGTCAAACGGTTTCGCCGTGACGGAGTGGCGAAGGTTGACGTTTCGCCGAAACCCATGAAGTGGCTCTAACTTTGGTGTACTTGGTCGGATCTGCCTGAAACTTCACATGTACGTCACTGGTCTCGCCCTGAGCATATGATATTAATTTCATAAGGGGCGTGGCTAAATGACATGGCCACGCCCTTTAAACACCAGCCCCCGTAGCACGTTTCACCGACATGCATGAAAATTGGTACACACATGTATCACACCCAGACGCACAAGAAAGCATCTTGGACCCATAGGCCACACCCAACAGGAAGTCAGCCATTTTGAATTTAATGGTCATTTTTGGCGTTTTCCACGTGTTGTATTTTAATGAACTCCACCTACAGGATGCATCAGAACAACTTCAAAATCATTGTGTGCCATCTAGACAAAGGTGTAATCAAAACTTATGAGCAGATTTTTGCATCATGAAACGGTTTGGCCGTCAGGTGGCGGCGAAGTTTGATGTCTCGCCATAAAACACGAAATTAGTATAACTCTGGCATACATTGTCCATTCTTCACCAAACTTCACATGTTTGTTAACAGTCCAGACCTGAATGTATAGTATGACTTTCATCAATAAGCGTGGCCGTATGGCTTGACCACGCCCCTTAAAGTGCAGCGTCCCCCATAACAACTTTCATCGACGTGCACGAAAATCAGTATGCACATGTATCGTGTCCAGACGCACAAAAAAGCCTCTTGCACAGATAGGCCACACCCGACAGGAAGTCGGCCATTTTGAAATTTACAGTCATTTTTGGCGTTTTCCACGTGTTGTATTTTAATGATCTCCTCCTCCAGAAATGAATCAATTAACTCCAAAACTGGTGTGTACCATCTACACAAGTGTGTGATCAAAACATATTAAGAGAATTGCTCAGCATGGAACGGTGTGGCTGTGACATGGCGTCGACACTTGATGTCTCACCATGAAACACGATATTGCTATAACATGGGATCTAATGGTCGAATCTGCTCCAAACTTCACATGTATGATAATAGTCCTGGCATGAACACACCCACATGACGCTCAGGAGTCAGAGTCATAGCGCCACCCAGTGGAGACGGGAAGTCGCAACGCATTGGTTCCTACACTGTCCGAAGGAGGCGAACATTCAGCGCCTCGTCTGCCGGTCGACCTCTGGCGACACGGTGGCGGCCGCGCCAGACCCCGAGTTGCGTGGGGTGCGAGGGCCCGTTCAACGCTGCTTGCAGCTTTAATTATTATTAGGGCCCGAGCACGAACCGTGCGAGAGCCCTATTGAAATCATAAAAATTATTAGGGCCCGAGCACGTACCGTGCGAGGACCCTATTGAAATTGAAGGAATTATTATTATTATTACGACAAAAGTAAATCGCTTATTTGGAGGTTTTAACATGCTCAAAAACTCCTGAAATTTGGCGGTCGCATCAGTCGCGGTGTAAATTTACGTATTTTAGGGTTCGCGGCAATGGACGGGTCAAAATGGCTAGGCCACGCCCATTAAAGAGCAATCTCCTTATAAACAGCGCCCTCCTCATCAATTTTCACGGATCTGCACGAAAATCGGTACACATGTAGAGCCGCACAAAAAAGTCTCTTGGAGCCATAGGCCAAGCCCAACAGGAAGTTGGCTATTTTGAATTTAGCGGCCATTTTTGGCGTTTTACCACGTGTCATATTTTGACGAACTCCTCCTACACGATTAATCAAAACGGCTTCAAAATCGCCGTGTACCAACTAGATAAGTTTGTGATCAAAAGTTATTCAAAGATCCGCTACCCGTCGAACACGGAATCGGCTTTTTGGCGGCGAAGTTTGAAGTTTGAAGTTTGTCTCGCCATGAAAAACGAAATTGCTATAACTTTCGCATCAATCGTCCGATCTGCACCAAACTTCACATGATTCATAATATTCCCGCCCTGAACACGTCTACATGCAGAAATTTTGTAATTACCCTAGCGCCCCCTGCTGGCGACAGGAAAAGCGATGTTTTTAGACTTTGACGTGCAGCTCTGACCACGTTCACCATATGCAACTCAAATTTGGTCAGACAGACCTCAAGACGTTGGTAATGCTACATTATGAAGATTGTGACTAGGCGTCAAACGGTGTTCCGCCCAGAGGGCGGCGAAGTCGAAAATTCGCCAAAACGCGTTGAAAATGGCTTTAATGACATTAACTTCTGTGTCCTTGGTCATATCTGCCTGAAACTTCACATGTGTGTTAACAATACAGCCCTGAACATGTGATATGAATTTCGTTGATGGGCGTGGCCAAATGGCTTGGCCACACCCTTTAAACATCAGCCCCTGCGGCACGTGTCACCGACATGCACGAAAATTGGTACACGCATGTATCACACCGAGACGCACAAAAAAGTCTCTTGGACCCACTGGCCATACCCAACAGAAAGTCGGCCATTTTGAATTTTGATGCTATTTTTGGCGTTTTCCACATGTTGTATTTTAACGAACTCCACCTACAGGATTAATCAGAATGACTTCAAAATCACTGTGTGTGATCTAGACAAGGTTGTGATCAAAAGTTATTAAAAGATTTTTCCACAGTTAAACGGTTTGGCCGTCAGGTGGCGGCGAAGTTTGATGTCTCGCCATGAAACACGAAATTAGTATAACTTTGGCATACATTGTCCATTCTTCACCAAACTTCACATGTTTGTTAACAGTCCAGACCTGAATGTATAGTATGAGTTTCATCAATAAGCGTGGCCGTATGGCTTGACCACGCCCCTTAAAGTGCAGCGTCCCCCATAACAACTTTCACCGACGTGCACGAAAATCAGTATGCACATGTATCGTGTCCAGACGCACAAAAAAGCCTCTTGCACATGTAGGCCACACCCGACAGGAAGTCGGCCATTTTGAAATTTACAGTCATTTTTGTCCTTTTCCACGTGTTGTATTTTAATGATCTCCTGCTCCAGAAATGAATCAATTAACTCCAAAACTGGTGTGTACCATCTACACAAGTGTGTGATCAAAACATATTAAGAGAATTGCTCAGTATGGAACTGTGTGGCTGTGACATGGCGTCGACACTTGATGTCTCACCATGAAACACGATATTGCTATAACATGGGATCTAATGGTCGAATCTGCTCCAAACTTCACATGTATGATAATAGTCCTGGCGTGAACACACCCACATGACGCTCAGGAGTCAGAGTCATAGCGCCACCCAGTGGAGACGGGAAGTCGCTACGCATTGGTTCCTACACTGTCCGAAGGAGGCGAACATTCAGCGCCTCGTCTGCCGGTCGACCTCTGGCGACACGGTGGCGGCCACGCCAGGCCCCGAGTTGCGTGGGGTGCGAGGGCCCGTTCAACGCTGCTTGCAGCTTTAATTAGGGCCCGAGCACGTACCGTGCGAGAGCCCTATTGAAACCGAAGGAATTCTTATTAGGGCCCGAGCACGAACCGTGCGAGAGCCCTATTGAAATCATAAAAATTATTCTTATTATTTTTCTTTTAAACCTTTGATCGCATTTTTGAGGGCCTGAACATGCCCAAAAAGTCAGGAAAATTTGCACACTCGTCACGTCTGGTGAAAATTTCGATATTTTATGGTCGTTACAAAGGGGCGTGGCAAAATGGCTCAGTGGCGCCCCCTAACAGTTTTCAAAATCGAAGCCCCCTGCTTTAACTTTGCCCTAGGCGTATGAAATTTGGTACACATATGTATCATCCCGGGACGCACAAAAAAGCCTCTTGGAGCGACACCCTAAACCAAACAGGAAGTCGGCCATTTTGAATTGTTTTTTCAAAATAAGGTCATTTTTGGCCATTTCCACACGTTGTACTTGAGCGAACTCGTCCTACAGATTTTATCGGATTGACTTAAAAATTTACCTGTGCGTGCTCGACTACAGTGGGATCAATTTATTATTAAAAGATCTTCGTCACGTCGAAGGGCGCGGTCGCTGCGGAAGGGTCAATTTGGATATCTCGCCAAAAAACACGAAATTATACTACAACTACTACAACTTTGGTGTAGATGATCCTATCTGCACCAAACTTCACATGATGGATAATAGTCCCGCCCTGAACACATCTACATCAAAAAATTCAGTAATTGTCATAGCGCCCCCCGCTGGTGACAGAAAAAGCGATGTTTTAGACTTTGAGGTCCAGCTCTGAGCACGTTCAGCAAATCCAGCTCAAATTTGGCCAGAAAGGCCTCAACATGTTGGTAATGCTCCATGATAAAGAATTTTGACTGTCGTCAAACGGCGTTCCATCCGGAGGGCGGCGAAGTCGACCCTTCGCCAAAATGCATAAAAATGGCCTTAACTTTGGTGTTTTTGATGATATCCACCTGAAACTTCATATGTGTGTCAACAGTCCAACCCTGAATATGTGATATGAATTTCGTCAATGGGCGTGGCCATATGGCTTGGCCACGCCCATTCATATGAATTACTTCCATAGGACGTCTCACCGATATGCACAAAAATTGGTACACATCTCCATCACCCCCAGACAAACAAAAAAGTCTCTTGGACCTCTAGGCTAAATTCAACAGGAAGTCGGCCATTTTGAATGTCATGGTCATTTTTGGTGTTGCGCACGCATCGTATTTTAACGAACTCCTCCTACAGAATTCATCAGAACGGCTTCAAAATTACCGATTACCATCTAGAACACTTCCTGATCAAAAGTTATTAAAAGGTCTCGCAGAATCTAAAGGGCACGCCAGTTGTGGGAGGTTGAATTTTGACGTCTCGCCATGAAACAGGAAGTGGCAATAACTTCACTGTACTTGGTCAGATCTGTGTGAAACTTCACAGGTATATTGACAGTCCAACCCAGAACATATGTTATGAATTTCGTTAATAGGCGTGGCTAAATGGATTGGCCACGCCCTTTCACACAAATAACCACCATAGGACGTCTCACTGATATGCACGAAACTTGGTAGACACATGTATAACATCCACACGCACAAAAAAGCCTCTTGCACGGATAGGCCACACCCAACAGGAAGTCCTCCATTTTGAATTTAATGGTCATTTTTGGCGTTTTCCACGTGTTGTATTTTAATGAACTCCACCTACAGGATGCATCAGAACAACTTCAAAGTCATTGTGTGCCATCTAGACAAAGGTGTAATCAAAACTTATAAGCAGATTTTTGCATCGTGAAACGGTTTGGCCGTCAGGTGGTGGCGAAGTTTGATGTCTCGCCATAAAACACGAAATTAGTATAACTTTGGCATACATTGTCCATTCTTCACCAAACTTCACATGTTTGTTAACTGTCCAGACCTGAATGTATAGTATGAGTTTCATCAATAAGCGTGGCAGTATGGCTTGACCACGCCCCTTAAAGTGCAGCGTCCCCCATAACAACTTTCATCGACGTGCACGAAAATCAGTATGCACATGTATCGTGTCCAGACGCACAAAAAAGCCTCTTGCACATATAGGCCACACCCGACAGGAAGTCGGCCATTTTGAAATTTACAGTCATTTTTGGCGTTTTCCACGTGTTGTATTTTAATGATCTCCTCCTCCAGAAATGAATCAATTAACTCCAAAACTGGTGTGTACCATCTACACAAGTGTGTGATCAAAACATATAGAGAATTGCTCAGCATGGAACGGTGTGGCTGTGACATGGCGTCGACACTTGATGTCTCACCATGAAACACGATATTGCTATAACATGGGATCTAATGGTCGAATCTGCTCCAAACTTCACATGTATGATAATAGTCCTGGCATGAACACACCCACATGACGCTCAGGAGTCAGAGTCATAGCGCCACCCAGTGGAGACGGGAAGTCGCAACGCATTGGTTCCTACACTGTCCGAAGGAGGCGAACATTCAGCGCCTCGTCTGCCGGTCGACCTCTGGCGACACGGTGGCGGCCGCGCCAGGCCCCGAGTTGCGTGGGGTGCGAGGGCCCGTTCAACGCTGCTTGCAGCTTTAATTAGGGCCCGAGCACGAACCGTGCGAGAGCCCTATTGAAATCATAAAAATTATTCTTATTATTTTTCTTTTAAATCTTTGATCGCATTTTTGAGGGCCTGAACATGCCCAAAAAGTCAGGAAAATTTGCACACTCGTCACGTCTGGTGAAAATTTCGATATTTTATGGTCGTTACAAAGGGGCGTGGCAAAATGGCTCAATGGCGCCCCCTAACAGTTTTCAAAATCGAAGCCCCCTGCTTTAACTTTGCCCTAGGCGTATGAAATTTGGTACACATATGTATCATCCCGGGACGCACAAAAAAGCCTCTTGGAGCGACACCCTAAACCAAACAGGAAGTCGGCCATTTTGAATTGTTTTTTCAAAATAAGGTCATTTTTGGCCATTTCCACACGTTGTACTTGAGCGAACTCGTCCTACAGATTTTATCGGATTGACTTAAAAATTTACCTGTGCGTGCTCGACTACAGTGGGATCAATTTATTATTAAAAGATCTTCGTCACGTCGAAGGGCGCGGTCGCTGCGGAAGGGTCAATTTGGATATCTCACCAAAAAACACGAAATTATACTACAACTACTACAACTTTGGTGTAGATGATCCTATCTGCACCAAACTTCACATGATGGATAATAGTCCCGCCCTGAACACATCTGCATCAAAAAATTCAGTAATTGTCATAGCGCCCCCTGCTGGCAACAGGAAATACCATGTTTTACACTTTGAGGTGCTGCTCTGACCACATTTACCATATTCAACTCAAATTTGGTCAGAAAGGCCTTAACATGTTGGTAATGCTCCATGATGAAGAATTTTGACTGTCGTCAAACGGCGTTCCATCCGGAGGGCGGCGAAGTCGACCCTTCGCCAAAATGCATAAAAATGGCCTTAACTTTGGTGTTTTTGATGATATCCACCTGAAACTTCATATGTGTGTCAACAGTCCAGCCCTGAATATGTGATATGAATGTCGTCAATGGGCGTGGCCATATGGCTTGGCCACGCCCATTCATATGAATTACTTCCATAGGACGTCTCACCGATATGCACAAAAATTGGTACACATCTCCATCACCCCCAGACAAACAAAAAAGTCTCTTGGACCTCTAGGCTAAATTCAACAGGAAGTCGGCCATTTCGAATGTCATGGTCATTTTTGGTGTCGCGCACGCATCGTATTTTAACGAACTCCTCCTACAGAATTCATCAGAACGGCTTCAAAATTACCGATTACCATCTAGAACACTTCCTGATCAAAAGTTATTAAAAGGTCTCGCAGAATCTAAAGGGCACGCCAGTTGTGGGAGGTTGAATTTTGACGTCTCGCCATGAAACAGGAAGTGGCAATAACTTCACTGTACTTGGTCAGATCTGTGTGAAACTTCACAGGTATATTGACAGTCCAACCCAGAACATATGTTATGAATTTCGTTAATAGGCGTGGCTAAATGGATTGGCCACGCCCATTCACACAAATAACCACCATAGGACGTCTCACTGATATGCACGAAACTTGGTAGACACATGTATAACATCCACACGCACAAAAAAGCCTCTTGCACGGATAGGCCACACCCGACAGGAAGTCGGCCATTTTGAAATTTACAGTCATTTTTGGCGTTTTCCACGTGTTGTATTTTAATGATCTCCTCCTCCAGAAATGAATCAATTAACTCCAAAACTGGTGTGTACCATCTACACAAGTGTGTGATCAAAACACATTAAGAGAATTGCTCAGCATGGAACGGTGTGGCTGTGACATGGCTTCGACACTTGATGTCTCACCATGAAACACGATATTGCTATAACATGGGATCTAATGGTCGAATCTGCTCCAAACTTCACATGTATGATAATAGTCCTGGCATGAACACACCCACATGACGCTCAGGAGTCAGAGTCATAGCGCCACCCAGTGGAGACGGGAAGTCGCAACGCATTGGTTCCTACACTGTCCGAAGGAGGCGAACATTCAGCGCCTCGTCTGCCGGTCGACCTCTGGCGACACGGTGGCGGCCGCGCCAGGCCCCGAGTTGCGTGGGGTGCGAGGGCCCGTTCAACGCTGCTTGCAGCTTTAATTAGGGCCCGAGCACGAACCGTGCGAGAGCCCTATTGAAATCATAAAAATTATTCTTATTATTTTTCTTTTAAACCTTTGATCGCATTTTTGAGGGCCTGAACATGCCCAAAAAGTCAGGAAAATTTGCACACTCGTCACGTCTGGTGAAAATTTCGATATTTTATGGTCGTTACAAAGGGGCGTGGCAAAATGGCTCAATGGCGCCCCCTAACAGTTTTCAAAATCGAAGCCCCCTGCTTTAACTTTGCCCTAGGCGTATGAAATTTGGTACACATATGTATCATCCCGGGACGCACAAAAAAGCCTCTTGGAGCGACACCCTAAACCAAACAGGAAGTCGGCCATTTTGAATTGTTTTTTCAAAATAAGGTCATTTTTGGCCATTTCCACACGTTGTACTTGAGCGAACTCGTCCTACAGATTTTATCGGATTGACTTAAAAATTTACCTGTGCGTGCTCGACTACAGTGGGATCAATTTATTATTAAAAGATCTTCGTCACGTCGAAGGGCGCGGTCGCTGCGGAAGGGTCAATTTGGATAGCTCACCAAAAAACACGAAATTATACTACAACTACTACAACTTTGGTGTAGATGATCCTATCTGCACCAAACTTCACATGATGGATAATAGTCCCGCCCTGAACACATCTACATCAAAAAATTCAGTAATTGTCATAGCGCCCCCTGCTGGCAACAGGAAATACCATGTTTTACACTTTGAGGTGCTGCTCTGACCACATTTACCATATTCAACTCAAATTTGGTCAGAAAGGCCTTAACATGTTGGTAATGCTCCATGATGAAGAATTTTGACTGTCGTCAAACGGCGTTCCATCCGGAGGGCGGCGAAGTCGACCCTTCGCCAAAATGCATAAAAATGGCCTTAACTTTGGTGTTTTTGATGATATCCACCTGAAACTTCATATGTGTGTCAACAGTCCAGCCCTGAATATGTGATATGAATTTCGTCAATGGGCGTGGCCATATGGCTTGGCCACGCCCACTCATATGAATTACTTCCATAGGACGTCTCACCGATATGCACAAAAATTGGTACACATCTCCATCACCCCCAGACAAACAAAAAAGTCTCTTGGACCTCTAGGCTAAATTCAACAGGAAGTCGGCCATTTTGAATGTCATGGTCATTTTTGGTGTCGCGCACGCATCGTATTTTAACGAACTCCTCCTACAGAATTCATCAGAACGGCTTCAAAATTACCGATTACCATCTAGAACACTTCCTGATCAAAAGTTATTAAAAGGTCTCGCAGAATCTAAAGGGCACGCCAGTTGTGGGAGGTTGAATTTTGACGTCTCGCCATGAAAGAGGAAGTGGCAATAACTTCACTGTACTTGGTCAGATCTGTGTGAAACTTCACAGGTATATTGACAGTCCAACCCAGAACATATGTTATGAATTTCGTTAATAGGCGTGGCTAAATGGATTGGCCACGCCCATTCACACAAATAACCACCATAGGACGTCTCACTGATATGCACGAAACTTGGTAGACACATGTATAACATCCACACGCACAAAAAAGCCTCTTGCACGGATAGGCCACACCCGACAGGAAGTCGGCCATTTTGAAATTTACAGTCATTTTTGGCGTTTTCCACGTGTTGTATTTTAATGATCTCCTCCTCCAGAAATGAATCAATTAACTCCAAAACTGGTGTGTACCATCTACACAAGTGTGTGATCAAAACACATTAAGAGAATTGCTCAGCATGGAACGGTGTGGCTGTGACATGGCGTCGACACTTGATGTCTCACCATGAAACACGATATTGCTATAACATGGGATCTAATGGTCGAATCTGCTCCAAACTTCACATGTATGATAATAGTCCTGGCATGAACACACCCACATGACGCTCAGGAGTCAGAGTCATAGCGCCACCCAGTGGAGACGGGAAGTCGCAACGCATTGGTTCCTACACTGTCCGAAGGAGGCGAACATTCAGCGCCTCGTCTGCCGGTCGACCTCTGGCGACACGGTGGCGGCCGCGCCAGGCCCCGAGTTGCGTGGGGTGCGAGGGCCCGTTCAACGCTGCTTGCAGCTTTAATTAGGGCCCGAGCACGAACCGTGCGAGAGCCCTATTGAAATCATAAAAATTATTCTTATTATTTTTCTTTTAAACCTTTGATCGCATTTTTGAGGGCCTGAACATGCCCAAAAAGTCAGGAAAATTTGCACACTCGTCACGTCTGGTGAAAATTTCGATATTTTATGGTCGTTACAAAGGGGCGTGGCAAAATGGCTCAATGGCGCCCCCTAACAGTTTTCAAAATCGAAGCCCCCTGCTTTAACTTTGCCCTAGGCGTATGAAATTTGGTACACATATGTATCATCCCGGGACGCACAAAAAAGCCTCTTGGGCCCATGCCCTAAACCCAACAGGAAGTCGGCCATTTTGAATTGAATGTGCAATTTTTATGCATTTTTGGCCATTTGCAGGGGTCGTAAATGAACGATCTCCTCCTAGAGATTTTGTCCGATCGACTTCAAACTTGGTCTGTCCCACCTACATAAGTTGAAGACAAAAAGTTATCAAAAGCTTGAGTTTTCGTCACACCGTGTGGCCGTTGTGGGACCTCAAACTTCGCTACAAACAGGAAGTAGTATTATAACACAGGAAGTAGTTTATAACTCCAGCATACATTGTCCAATCTTCCCCAAACTTCACAGGATTGATGACAGTCCTGCTCTGAAGAGATCTACATGTCAATAATTTGTGATTAATATAGCGCCCCCTACTGGTAGTAGAAAATGCCATGTTTTACACTTTGAAGCATAACTCCTCCAAAGTTGACCACATCAACCTCAAACTTGGGGAAATTATCCAAAAGGCCTGGATGATGCTTTCTAAGGAAAACTGTGAGTTTTCGTCAAAGGGCGTAGCCATGCCGTGGCGGCGAACTTTGATGTTTCGCCATGATGACAAAAGTTGCTGTAACTTGACTCTACGTGGACATATCTTTCCAAAACTTCACACATATGATAACAGTCCAGCTCTGAATATGTGATATGAATTTCGTCAATGGGCGTGGCCATATGGCTTGGCCACGCCCATTCATATGAATTACTTCCATAGGACGTCTCACCGATATGCACAAAAATTGGTACACATCTCCATCACCCCCAGACAAACAAAAAAGTCTCTTGGACCTCTAGGCTAAATTCAACAGGAAGTCGGCCATTTTGAATGTCATGGTCATTTTTGGTGTCGCGCACGCATCGTATTTTAACGAACTCCTCCTACAGAATTCATCAGAACGGCTTCAAAATTACCGATTACCATCTAGAACACTTCCTGATCAAAAGTTATTAAAAGGTCTCGCAGAATCTAAAGGGCACGCCAGTTGTGGGAGGTTGAATTTTGACGTCTCGCCATGAAACAGGAAGTGGCAATAACTTCACTGTACTTGGTCAGATCTGTGTGAAACTTCACAGGTATATTGACAGTCCAACCCAGAACATATGTTATGAATTTCGTTAATAGGCGTGGCTAAATGGATTGGCCACGCCCATTCACACAAATAACCACCATAGCACGTCTCACTGATATGCACGAAACTTGGTAGACACATGTATAACATCCACACGCACAAAAAAGCCTCTTGCACGAATAAGCCACACCCAACAGGAAGTCGGCCATTTTGAAATTTACAGTCATTTTTGGCGTTTTCCACATGTTGTATTTTAACGAACTCCTCCTACAGGATTAATCAGAATGACTTCAAAATCACTGTGTGTGATCTAGACAAGGTTGTGATCAAAAGTTATTAAAAGATTTTTCCACAGTTAAACGGTTTGGCCGTCAGGTGGCGGCGAAGTTTGATGTCTCGCCATAAAACACGAAATTAGTATAACTTTGGCATACATTGTCCATTCTTCACCAAACTTCACATGTTTGTTAACAGTCCAGACCTGAATGTATAGTATGAGTTTCATCAATAAGCGTGGCCGTATGGCTTGGCCACGCCCCTTAAAGTGCTGCGTCCCCCATAACAACTTTCACCGACGTGCACGAAAATCAGTATGCACATGTATCGTGTCCAGACGCACAAAAAAGCCTCTTGCACATATAGGCCACACCAAACAGGAAGTCGGCCATTTTGAAATGTACAGTCATTTTTGGCGTTTTCCACGTGTTGTATTTTAATGATCTCCTCCTCCAGAAATGTATTAATTAACTCCAAAACTGGTGTGTACCATCTACACAAGTGTATGATCAAAACATATTAAGAGGATTGCTCAGCATGGAACGGTGTGGCTGTGACATGGCGTCGACACTTGACGTCTCACCATGAAACACGATATTGCTATAACATGGGATCTAATGGTCGAATCTGCTCCAAACGTCACATGTATGATAATAGTCCTGGCATGAACACACCCACATGACGCTCAGGAGTCAGAATTATAGCGCCACCCAGTGGAGACGGGAAGTCGCAACACATTGGTTCCTACACTGTCCGATGGAGGCGAACATTCAGCGCCTCCTCTGCCGGTCGACCTCTGGCGACACGGTGGCGGCCGCGCCAGGCCCCGAGTTGCATGAGGTGCGAGGGCCCGTTCAACGCTGCTTGCAGCTTTAATTAGGGCCCGAGCACCTAGCGGTGCGAGGACCCTATTGAAATGCAAGGAATTATTAGGGCCCGAGCACCTAGCGGTGCGAGGACCCTATTGAAATGCAAGGAATTATTATTATTATTATTATTATTATTATTATTATTCTTAACTAAAATGAATTGCCTTTTTGGGGACCTTAACATGCTCAAAAACTCATGAAACTTCACAGACTCATCAGAAGTGCGAAAACTGGGCAAGTTTTGGGGTTTCATGATAATCTGCAAAGGAATGGCTCAGTAGCGCCCCCTAAAAATTTTCTACGGAACAGCCCCTGAAGGTAGTTTAACCTACGTGTCTGAAACTTGGTAGGCATATGTAACACACCAAGACGTACAAAAAAGCCTCTTGGGCCCATGCCCTAAACCCAACAGGAAGTCGGCCATTTTTAATTGAATGTGCAATTTTCATGCATTTTTGGCCATTTGCAGGGGTCGTAAATGAACGATCTCCTCCTAGAGATTTTGTCCGATCGACTTCAAACTTGGTCTGTCCCACCTACATAAGTTGAAGACAAAAAGTTATCAAAAGCTTGAGTTTTCGTCACACCGTGTGGCCGTTGTGGGACCTCAAACTTCGCTACAAACAGGAAGTAGTATTATAACACAGGAAGTAGTTTATAACTCCAGCATACATTGTCCAATCTTCCCCAAACTTCACAGGATTGATGACAGTCCCGCTCTGAAGACATCTACATGTCAATAATTTGTGATTGATATAGCGCCCCCTACTGGTAGTATAAAATGTCATGTTTTACACTTTGAAGCACATCTCCTCCAAAGTTGAACACATCAACGTCAAACTTGGGGAAATTATCCAAAAGGCATTGATGATGCTTTCTATTGAATACTGTGAGTTTTCGTCAAAGGGCATGACCTTGGCGTGGCGGGGAACTTTGATGTTTCGCCATGATGACAAAAGTTGCTGTAACTTGACTCTACGTGGACATATCTTTCCAAAACTTCACACATATGATAACAGTCCAGCCCTGAAAACATCTACAGAGGAAATTTGAATCAGCGTCATAGCGCCACCTACTGGCGGCAGAAAGTTACTTTTTTCATTCTTTCATGTCCCTCTTCTACCAGGTTCACCCGACCCACCTTAATTTTGCGGATACATAGTCCCAAGACCTTGGTGATGATCAAACCAGAACCTTTTGAGGTTTCGTACAACGCTGTCACCGTGGCGCCACCTCATTCGCCATAAAACACGAGGTTCTTTTTGAGGGGCAAGGGATACTTGAAAACTCACGAAACTTGGCACACCCATCACAAGGCCCAAATTGTGTTGTCTGATATGCTTTTTGTGTTTTGATGTGCCAAGATGCCTCAACAGCGCCCCCTACAATTTTTGGATGAAGCAGCCCCCGAAGCTTGTTTCACTTACATGTATGAAACTTTGTAGGCATATGTAACACTCCAAGACGTACAAAAAAGCCTCTTGGAGTTATGCTCCAAACCCAACCGGAAGTCCGCCATTTTGAATTTACTTGTGCCACTTTTGTGCATTTTGGGCGATTTCCAGTAGACGTAAATGAATGAACTTGTCCTAGAGTTTTTATCCAATCCACTTCAAACTCGGTCTGTCCCACCCCAAGACCGTGAAGACGAAAAGTTATCAAACGTTTCAGGTTTTCGTCAAACGCTGTCTCTGTGGCCCCGCCTTCTTCGCCATAAACCACGAAATTGTAACTACTCCTACAGATTTTATCCCATCAACTTCTTACTTGGTCTGTCCCACCTCCAGACATTGATGAAGAAAAGTTATCAAAAACTGGACTTGTTGTCACACCATGTGACCGTGGCAGGGCCTCAATCTTTGGGGACTCGCCACAAAACAGGAAGTTGTGTATGACTCCATCATCCATGGTCCAATCTTCCCCAAACTTCACAGGATTGATGACAGTCCTGCTCTGAAGAGATCTCCATGTGAATAATTTGTGATAAATACAGCGCCCCCTAATGGTAAGAGAAAATTTCATGTTTTATATTTTGAAGTATAACTCCCAAGACTTGGCCAGATCCACCTCAATCTTGGTCAGTCTATCCGTCACATGTAGAAGATGTTTTATTGTGAACACTGTAAGTTTGCATCAAAGGGCGTGGCCATGACGTAGCGGCAAACTTTGATGTTTCGCCATGATAACAAAAGTTGTGTAGCTTGACTCTACGTGGACATATCTTTCCAAAACTTCACACATATGATAAAAGTCCAGCCCTGAAAACATCTACCGAGAAATTTTTAATCAGCCTCATAGCGCCACCTAGTGGCATCTGTAAGTTACTGCTTTCATTCTTTCATGTCTCTCTTCTACCAAGTTAACCACAACCACCTCAATTTTGCGTAGACATAGTCCCAAGACTTTGATGATGATCACACCAGAAGCTTTTGAGGTTTCAGCAAACACTGTCAATGTGGCAACGCCTTATTCGCCATAAAACACGAAGTTGTTTTTGAGGGGTAAGGGATGCTTGTAATGTCATGAAACTTGGTACACATACAAGAAGTTCCGATGTGTGTTGTGTGATGTGATTTATCTGCTCTGATGTGCCAACATGGCTCAACAGCGCCCCCTACAATTTTTCAAAAAAGCAGCCCCCGACGCTGGTTTGACCTACATCTATGAAACTTGGTACATACATGCATCACTGAAAGACGTACAAAAAAGGCTCTTGCAACCATGTGCCAAACCCAACAGGAAGTCCGCCATTTTGAATTTGCTCGTAAGTGGTTCACAAAATCACCATACATGTTCCAATCTTCCCCATACTTCACAGGATTGATGACAGTCCTGCCCTGAACACATCTATACGCCAATACTTGGTTATTAGTACGGCGCCACCTACTGGCAAAATAACATGTCCTCGTATGATTTGAGGGATATGACGTGTAACTCCAACGTGAGGGGTCTGCCTTCGACAGGAATGAATGGCCGCATCGGCCGGCGTCCTGCCAGCACCCTCGAGTTGCGTGAAGGTGCGAGGGCCCGTTCATCGCTGCTTGCAGCTTTAATTCTTATTATTATTATTAGGGCCCGAGCACGTACCGTGCGAGAGCCCTATTGAAACCGAAGGAATTCTTATTCTTATTATTATTTTTTTTTTTATCCTATGATCGCATTTTTGAGGGCCTGAACGTACTCAAAAAGTCCCAGAATTTTGCACACTCGTCACGTCTGGTGAAAAATTCGATATTTTATGGTCATTACAAAGGGGCGTGACAAAATGGCTCAACGGCGCCCCCTAACAGTTTTCAAAATCAAAGCCCCCTGCTTTAACTTTGTCCGAAGCGTACGAATTTTGGTACACATATGTAGCACGCCGAGACGGACAAAAAAGCCTCTTGGGCCCATGCCCTAAATTCAACAGGAAGTCGGCCATTTTGAATTGAATGTGGAAGTTTCATGTATTTTTGGCCATTTGCAGGGGTCATAAATGAACGAACTCCTCCTAGAGATTTTGTCCGATCGCCTTCAAACTCGGTCTGTCCCACCAACATAAACTGAAGACGAAAAGTTATCAAAAGCTTGTGTTTTCGTCACACCGTGTGACCGTGCCGGGACCTCAAACTTCGTTACAAACAGGAAGTAGTATTATAACGCAGGAAGTAGTTTATTACTCCAACATACATGCTCCAATCTTCCCCAAACTTCACAGGATTGATGACAGTCCTGCTCTGAAGAGATCTACATGTCAATAATTTGTGATTAATATAGCGCCCCCTACTGGCAGTAGAAAATGTCATGTTTTACACTTTGAAGCACATCTCCTCCAAAGTTGAACACATCAACCTCATACTTGGTGAAATTATCCATAAGGCCTTGATGATGCTTTCTATGGAAAACTGTGAATTTTCGTCAAAGGGCGTGACCTTGGCGTGGCGGCCAACTTTGATGTTTCGCCATGATGACCAAAGTAGCTGTAACTTGACTCTACGTGGACATATCTTTCCAAAACTTCACACATATGATAACTGTCCAGCCCTGAAAACATCTATACAGAAATTTTGAATCAGCATCATAGCGCCACCTACTGGCGGCAGAAGGTTACTTTTTTCATTCTTTCATGTCCCTCTTCTACCAGGTTCCCCCGAACCACCTCAATTTTGCAAATACATACTCCCAAGACCTTGTTGATGGTCAAAGCAGAAGCCTTTGAGGTTTCGTCCAACGCTGTCACTGTGGCGCCACCTTATTCGCCATAAAACACGAGGTTGTTTTTGAGGGGCAAGGGACACTCGAAAACTCACGCAACTTGGCACACACATCAGACATCCCAAATTGTGTTGTCTGATGTGATTTTTGTGTTTTCATGTGCCAAGATGGCTCAACAGCGCCCCCTACTCATTTTCAACGTGTTTTGGGCTATAACTCCCAGACCATATGTCACACATTCAAAAACCTCATATCCACAGATTCCCTGAATAGTGCTGAATCACCTGGGCAGGGCCACTCCCATTTCTGCCTATCATGTTTTTCACAACATCGCAAAAACTGGACAACCTACTTTTTCGAACTCCTCCTTAGGGTTTTGTCCGTTCAGCGTGAAACTTGGCAAGTACAGTCTTCGGCTGGACCTGATCTAAAGTTATCAAAGGAATTTTGATTGGTCATAATATGCTCAAATTATTAATGAATAAATTTTTCTAGCTAGCTATAAAAAGGCGAACGGTGGCATATTTCGGTCAAAATAAATGCTAACAACACCAAATCTGAGATCCTTGCTTGATATGTGCCTGTGAGAGAATGAACCAAATTTAGCTAATTTTGGCCACTAGGGGGCGCTGCAAATATGGGAAATTTATATCTGGTAAATGGCTGCACCGATATTTATGAAATTTGGTGAGTATTATGCTGGGCCTGTCCTGACGCCATATCTTGAAGGTAGTCACGACTGGTAAAAGTGGGCGTGGCTTATTACAAGATAAAAAACAAACATTTATTTCAGCCCAAGTATTATGCTGAGGGCTGTGAAATTCACAGGGTATATAGAGAATAGCATACAGACCAACCATAGCAAAAATTGTGCGTCTTCTCCACTAGGTGGCGCTATAAGAGATACAAACGCATTTTGGCCTGTAACTTCCACATTTTAAATCACATCTTCATAAATTTTATATCCACGTGTTCCCTAAATAGTGTCGCATCTTCTGACATAGGCCACGCCCACTCCCACTGCAAATTTCTCTTTGTAATTTACTATACATCAAAAACCTACTTTTTCGAACTCCTCCTAGCGTTTAATCTCCATCTTCACAAAACTTTGCACATGCAATCTCCAGACTGGCCTGACCAAAAGTTATCAAAAGAATTTTGCTACTCCAAAAATTAGGCTAGCTAAAAATAAACAGTTTTTTTCTGCTAGCTAAAAAACACATACCTTTGCATATTTTTGTCAAAGTAAAAGATATCAATGTCAAACTCAATTCACTTCTTTCAGACGTCATCCAGACGATCCTAGCCCAATTTGGCAGAAATTAGCCAATAGGGGGCGCTATAATCAGAGAAAAATCAAGTGACATAAAATTCATCGATTCGCATGAAATTTGGCGAGCATGATGTGGAGTCACTCCTGAGGCCAGCTGTAAAGCTTGGTGATGTTTGGTCACCGTGGCAACGCCTTATTCGCCATAAAACACGAAGTTGTTTTTGACGGGTAAGGGATGCTTGTAATGTCATGAAACTTGACACACATATGACAGGATCCAATATGCATTTTCTGATGTGATTTTTCGGCTCTGATATGCCAACATGGCTCAACAGCGCCCCCTACAAATTTTCTACGAAACAGCCCCCGAAGCTGGTTTGACCTACATCTATGAAACTTGGTACGCACATGCATCACTGAAAGACGTATAAAAAAGCCTCTTGCAGCCATGTGCCAAACCCAACAGGAAGTCGGCCAATTTGAATTTGCTTGTAACTGGTTTGCAACTTCACCATACATGTTCCAATCTTCCGCAAACTTCACAGGATTGATGACAAGCCTGCCCTGAATACATCTATATGCCAATACTTGGTTATTAGTACAGCGACACCTACTGGCAAAATTACATGTCTTCATATGATTTGAGGGATATGACGTCCTGCGTAAGGGATCTGCCGTGGACAGGAATGAAGGGCGGCATGAGCCGGCGTCCTGCCAGCACCCTCGAGTTGCGTGAAGGTGCGAGGGCCCGTTCAATGCTGCTTGCAGCTTTAATTATTATTATTATTAGGGCCCGAGCACGAACCGTGCGAGAGCCCTATTGAAATCATAAAAATTATTCTTATTATTTTTCTTTTAAACCTTTGATCGCATTTTTGAGGGCCTGAACATGCCCAAAAAGTCAGGAAAATTTGCACACTCGTCACGTCTGGTGAAAATTTCGATATTTTATGGTCGTTACAAAGGGGCGTGGCAAAATGGCTCAATGGCGCCCCCTAACAGTTTTCAAAATCGAAGCCCCCTGCTTTAACTTTGCCCTAGGCGTATGAAATTTGGTACACATATGTATCATCCCGGGACGCACAAAAAAGCCTCTTGGAGCGACACCCTAAACCAAACAGGAAGTCGGCCATTTTGAATTGTTTTTTCAAAATAAGGTCATTTTTGGCCATTTCCACACGTTGTACTTGAGCGAACTCGTCCTACAGATTTTATCGGATTGACTTAAAAATTTACCTGTGCGTGCTCGACTACAGTGGGATCAATTTATTATTAAAAGATCTTCGTCACGTCGAAGGGCGCGGTCGCTGCGGAAGGGTCAATTTGGATATCTCACCAAAAAACACGAAATTATACTACAACTACTACAACTTTGGTGTAGATGATCCTATCTGCACCAAACTTCACATGATGGATAATAGTCCCGCCCTGAACACATCTACATCAAAAAATTCAGTAATTGTCATAGCGCCCCCTGCTGGCAACAGGAAATACCATGTTTTACACTTTGAGGTGCTGCTCTGACCACATTTACCATATTCAACTCAAATTTGGTCAGAAAGGCCTTAACATGTTGGTAATGCTCCATGATGAAGAATTTTGACTGTCGTCAAACGGCGTTCCATCCGGAGGGCGGTGAAGTCGACCCTTCGCCAAAATGCATAAAAATGGCCTTAACTTTGGTGTTTTTGATGATATCCACCTGAAACTTCATATGTGTGTCAACAGTCCAGCCCTGAATATGTGATATGAATTTCGTCAATGGGCGTGGCCATATGGCTTGGCCACGCCCATTCATATGAATTACTTCCATAGGACGTCTCACCGATATGCACAAAAATTGGTACACATCTCCATCACCCCCAGACAAACAAAAAAGTCTCTTGGACCTCTAGGCTAAATTCAACAGGAAGTCGGCCATTTTGAATGTCATGGTCATTTTTGGTGTCGCGCACGCATCGTATTTTAACGAACTCCTCCTACAGAATTCATCAGAACGGCTTCAAAATTACCGATTACCATCTAGAACACTTCCTGATCAAAAGTTATTAAAAGGTCTCGCAGAATCTAAAGGGCACGCCAGTTGTGGGAGGTTGAATTTTGACGTCTCGCCATGAAAGAGGAAGTGGCAATAACTTCACTGTACTTGGTCAGATCTGTGTGAAACTTCACAGGTATATTGACAGTCCAACCCAGAACATATGTTATGAATTTCGTTAATAGGCGTGGCTAAATGGATTGGCCACGCCCATTCACACAAATAACCACCATAGGACGTCTCACTGATATGCACGAAACTTGGTAGACACATGTATAACATCCACACGCACAAAAAAGCCTCTTGCACGGATAGGCCACACCCGACAGGAAGTCGGCCATTTTGAAATTTACAGTCATTTTTGGCGTTTTCCACGTGTTGTATTTTAATGATCTCCTCCTCCAGAAATGAATCAATTAACTCCAAAACTGGTGTGTACCATCTACACAAGTGTGTGATCAAAACACATTAAGAGAATTGCTCAGCATGGAACGGTGTGGCTGTGACATGGCGTTGACACTTGATGTCTCACCATGAAACACGATATTGCTATAACATGGGATCTAATGGTCGAATCTGCTCCAAACTTCACATGTATGATAATAGTCCTGGCATGAACACACCCACATGACGCTCAGGAGTCAGAGTCATAGCGCCACCCAGTGGAGACGGGAAGTCGCAACGCATTGGTTCCTACACTGTCCGAAGGAGGCGAACATTCAGCGCCTCGTCTGCCGGTCGACCTCTGGCGACACGGTGGCGGCCGCGCCAGGCCCCGAGTTGCGTGGGGTGCGAGGGCCCGTTCAACGCTGCTTGCAGCTTTAATTATTTTTTTTTTTATCCTATGATCGCATTTTTGAGGGCCTGAACGTACTCAAAAAGTCCCAGAATTTTGCACACTCGTCACGTCTGGTGAAAAATTCGATATTTTATGGTCATTACAAAGGGGCGTGACAAAATGGCTCAACGGCGCCCCCTAACAGTTTTCAAAATCAAAGCCCCCTGCTTTAACTTTGTCCGAAGCGTACGAATTTTGGTACACATATGTAGCACGCCGAGACGTACAAAAAAGCCTCTTGGGCCCATGCCCTAAACCCAACAGGAAGTCGGCCATTTTGAATTGAATGTGCAATTTTCATGCATTTTTGGCCATTTGCAGGGGTCGTAAATGAACGATCTCCTCCTAGAGATTTTGTCCGATCGACTTCAAACTTGGTCTGTCCCACCTACATAAGTTGAAGACCAAAAGTTATCAAAAGCTTGAGTTTTCGTCACACCGTGTGGCCGTTGTGGGACCTCAAACTTCGCTACAAACAGGAAGTAGTATTATAACACAGGAAGTAGTTTATAACTCCAGCATACATTGTCCAATCTTCCCCAAACTTCACAGGATTGATGACAGTCCCGCTCTGAAGACATCTACATGTCAATAATTTGTGATTGATATAGCGCCCCCTACTGGTAGTATAAAATGTCATGTTTTACACTTTGAAGCACATCTCGTCCAAAGTTGAACACATCAACGTCAAACTTGGGGAAATTATCCAAAAGGCATTGATGATGCTTTCTATTGAATACTGTGAGTTTTCGTCAAAGGGCATGACCTTGGCGTGGCGGGGAACTTTGATGTTTCGCCATGATGACAAAAGTTGCTGTAACTTGACTCTACGTGGACATATCTTTTCAAAACTTCACACATATGATAACAGTCCAGCCCTGAAAACATCTACAGAGGAAATTTGAATCAGCGTCATAGCGCCACCTACTGGCGGCAGAAAGTTACTTTTTTCATTCTTTCATGTCCCTCTTCTACCAGGTTCACCCGACCCACCTTAATTTTGCGGATACATAGTCCCAAGACCTTGGTGATGATCAAACCAGAACCTTTTGAGGTTTCGTACAACGCTGTCACCGTGGCGCCACCTCATTCGCCATAAAACACGAGGTTCTTTTTGAGGGGCAAGGGATACTTGAAAACTCACGAAACTTGGCACACCCATCACAAGGCCCAAATTGTGTTGTCTGATATGCTTTTTGTGTTTTGATGTGCCAAGATGGCTCAACAGCGCCCCCTACCCATTTTCAACATGTTTTGGGTTATAACTCTCAGACCATATGTCCCACATTCAAAAACCTCATATCCACAGATTCCATGAATAGCGCTGAATCACCTGGGCTGGGCCACGCCCATTTCTGCCTATAATGTTTTTCGCAACATCGCGAAAACTGGAAAACCTACTTTTTTGAACTCCTCCTAGCGTTTAAGCTCCATCTTCACGACACTTTGCACATACAATCTCGAGACTTGTCTGACCAAAGGTATCAAAAGAATTTTGCTACTCCAAAAATTGCGCTAGCTAAAAATAAACATTTTTTTACTGCTAGCTAAAAAAAACATCACGTTGCATATTTTTGTCAAAGTAAAAGCGATCAACATCAAACTAAATTTACTTGTTTCAGACGTCAACCAGAGGCTCTGTGCAAAATTTGGCGCAAATTGGCCGATAGGGGGCGCTATAAACAGAGAAAAATCAAGTGACATGACAATTGATCGATTCGCACAAAATTTGGCGAGCGTGATGTGGAGTCACTCCTGAGACCACCTGTCAAGCTTAGTGATGTTTGGTCACCGTGGCAACGCCTTATTCGCCATAAAATACGGAGTTGTTTTTGAGGGATAAGGGATGCTTGTAAAGTCATGAAACTTGGCACACATATGACAGTATCCGATTTGTGTTGTCTGATGTGATTTCTCTGCTCTGATGTGCCAACATGGCTCAACACCGCCCCCTAGAAATTTTCAACGAAGCAGCCCCCGACGCTGGTTTGACCTACATCTATGAAACTTGGTACGCACGTGCATCACTGAAAGACGTATAAAAAAGCCTGTTGCAGCCATGTGCCAAACCCAACAGGAAGTCCGCCATTTTGAATTTGCTTGTAACTGGTTCACAACTTCACCATACACGTTCCTATCTTCCCCAAACTTCACAGGATTGATGACAGTCCTGCCCTGAACACATCTATACGCCAATACTTGGTTATTAGTACGGCGCCACCTACTGGCAAAATTACATATCTTCGTATGATTTGAGGGATTTGACGTGTAACTCCTGCGTGAGGGTTCTGCCGTCGACAGGAATGAACGGCGGCGTGAGCCGGCGTCCTACCAGCACCCTCGAGTTGCGTGAAGGTGCGAGGGCCCGTTCATCGCTGCTTGCAGCTTTAATTATTATTTTTTTTTTTTTTATCCTATGATCGCATTTTTGAGGGCCTGAACGTACTCAAAAAGTCCCAGAATTTTGCACACTCGTCACGTCTGGTGAAAAATTCGATATTTTATGGTCATTACAAAGGGGCGTGACAAAATGGCTCAACGGCGCCCCCTAACAGTTTTCAAAATCAAAGCCCCCTGCTTTAACTTTGTCCGAAGCGTACGAATTTTGGTACACATATGTAGCACGCCGAGACGGACAAAAAAGCCTCTTGGGCCCATGCCCTAAACTCAACAGGAAGTCGGCCATTTTGAATTGAATGTGGAAGTTTCATGTATTTTTGGCCATTTGCAGGGGTCATAAATGAACGAACTCCTCCTAGAGATTTTGTCCGATCGCCTTCAAACTCGGTCTGTCCCACCAACATAAACTGAAGACGAAAAGTTATCAAAAGCTTGTGTTTTCGTCACACCGTGTGACCGTGCCGGGACCTCAAACTTCGTTACAAACAGGAAGTAGTATTATAACGCAGGAAGTAGTTTATTACTCCAACATACATGCTCCAATCTTCCCCAAACTTCACAGGATTGATGACAGTCCTGCTCTGAAGAGATCTACATGTCAATAATTTGTGATTAATATAGCGCCCCCTACTGGCAGTAGAAAATGTCATGTTTTACACTTTGAAGCACATCTCCTCCAAAGTTGAACACATCAACCTCATACTTGGTGAAATTATCCATAAGGCCTTGATGATGCTTTCTATGGAAAACTGTGAATTTTCGTCAAAGGGCGTGACCATGCCGTGGCGGCGAACTTTGATGTTTCGCCATGATGACAAAAGTTGCTGTAACTTGACTCTACATGGACGTATCTTTCCAAAACTTCACACATATGATAACAGTCCAGCACTGAAAACATGTACAGAGAAATTTTGAATCAGCATCATAGCGCCACCTACTGGCGGCAGAAAGTTACTTTTTTCATTCTTTCATGTCCCTCTCCTACCAAGTTCACCCGACCCACCTCAATTTTGCAGATAAATAGTCCCAAGACCTTGGTGATGATCAAACCAGAACCTTTTGAGGTTTCGTCACACGCTGTCACCATGGCACCGCCTCATTCGCCATAAAACACGAGGTTGTTTTTGAGGGGCAAGGGATACTTGAAAACTCACGAAACTCGGCACACCCATCACAAGGCCCAAATTGTGTTGTCTGATATGCTTTTTGTGTTTTGATGTGCCAAGATTCCTCAACAGCGCCCCCTACAATTTTTCAATGAAGCAGCCCCCGAAGCTGGTTTGACCTACATGTATGAAACTTGGTATGCATATGTAACACTACAAGACGTACAAAAAAGCCTCTTGGAGTTACGCTCCAAACCCAACCGGAAGTCCGCCATTTTGAATTTACTTGTGCCACTTTTGTGCATTTTGGGCGATTTCCAGTAGACGTAAATGAATGAACTTGTCCTAGGGTTTTTATCCAATCCACTTCAAACTCGGTCTGTCCCACCCCAAGACCGTGAAGACGAAAAGTTATCAAACGTTTCAGGTTTTCGTCAAACGCTGTCTCCGTGGCCCCGCCTTCTTTGCCATAAAACACAAACTTGTAACTACTCCTACAGATTTTATCCCATCAACGTCTTACTTGGTCTGTCCCACCTCCAGACATTGAAGAAGAAAAGTTATCAAAAACTGGATTTGTTGTCACACCATGTGACCGTGGCGGGGCCTCAAACTTTGGGGACTCGCCACAAAACAGGAAGTAGTATATAACTCCGGCATCCATGGTCCAATCTTCCCCAAACTTCACAGGATTGATGACAGTCCCGCTCTGAAGAGATCTCCATGTGAATAATTTGTGATAAATATAGCGCCCCCTACTGGTAAGAGAAAATGTTATGTTTTATATTTTGAAGTATATCTCCCACAACTTGGCCAGATCCACCTCAATCTTGGTCAGTCTATCCATCACATGTAGTAGATGTTTTATTGTGAACACTGTAAGTTTTCATCAAAGGGCGTGGCCATGACGTGGCGGCAAACTTTGATGTTTCGCCATGATAACAAAAGTTGTGTAACTTGACTCTACGTGGACATATCTTGCCAAAACGTCACACATATGGTAAAAGTCTAGCCCTGAAAAGATCTACAGAGAAATTTTTAATCAGCCTCATAGCGCCACCTAGTGGCGTCTGTTAGTTACTGCTTTCATTCTTTCATGTCTCTCTTCTACCAAGTTAACCAAAACCACCTCAATTTTGCTGAGACATAGTCCCAGACCTTGATGATGATCACACCAGAAGCTTTTGAGTTTTTGTCAAACACTGTCACTGTGGCAACGCCTTATTCGCCATAAAACACGAAGTTGTTTTTGAGGGGTAAGGGATGCTTGTAATGTCATGAAACTTGGCACACATATAAGATGTTCTGATGTGTGTTGTGTGATGTGATTTATCTGCTTTGATGTGCCAACATGGCTCAACGGCGCCCCCTATAATTTTTCAAAAAAGCAGCCCCCGACGCTGGTTTGACCTACATCTATGAAACTTGGTATGCATATGCATCACTGAAAGACGTACAAAAAAGCCTCTTGCACCCATGTGCCAAACCCAACAGGAAGTCCGCCATTTTGAATTTGCTTGTAAGTGGTTCACGACTTCACCATACATGTTCCAAACATCCCCAAACTTCACAGGATTGATGACAGTCCTGCCCTGAACACATCTATACGCCAATACTTGGTTATTAGTACGGCACCACGTACTGGCAAAATTGCATGTCTTCGTATGATTTGAGGGATATGACGTGTAACTACAACGTGAGGGGTCTGCCTTCGACAGGAATGAACGGCCGCATCGGCCGGCGTCCTGCCAGCACCCTCGAGTTGCGTGAAGGTGCGAGGGCCCGTTCATCGCTGCTTGCAGCTTTAAATATTATTATTATTCTTCTTAACTAAAATGAATTGCCTTTTGCCTCAAGACGTACAAAAAAGCCTCTTGGGCCCATGCCCTAAACCCAACAGGAAGTCGGCCATTTTGAATTGAATGTGCAATTTTCATGCATTTTTGGCCATTTGCAGGGGTCGTAAATGGACGATCTCCTCCTAGAGATTTTGTCCGATCGACTTCAAACTTGGTCTGTCCCACCTACATAAGTTGAAGACCAAAAGTTATCAAAAAAATTGACTTTTCGTCACACCGTGTGACCGTGCCGGGGCCTCAAACTTCGCTACAAACAGGAAGTAGTATTATTACGGAGGAAGTAGTTTATAACTCCAGCATACATGGTCCAATCTTCCCCAAACTTCACAGGATTGATGACAGTCCCGCTCTGAAGAGATCTACATGTCAATAATTTGTGATTAATATAGCGCCCCCTAATGGTAGTAGAAAATGCCATGTTTTACACTTTGAAGCATAACTCCTCTAAAGTTGACCACATCAACGTCAAACTTGGGAAAATTATCCAAAAGGCCTTGATGATGCTTTCTATGGAAAACTGTGAGTTTTCGTCAAAGGGCGTGACCATGCCGTGGCGGCCAACTTTGATGTTTCGCCACGATCACAAAAGTTGCTGTAACTTGACTGTACGTGGACATATCTTTCCAAAACTTCACACATATGATAACTGTCCAGCCCTGAAAACATCTATACAGAAATTTTGAAACAGCGTCATAGCGCCACCTACTGGCGGCAGAAAGTTACTTTTGTCATTCTTTCATGTCCCTCTTCTACCAGGTTCCCCCGAACCACCTGAATTTTGCAAATACATGCTCCCAAGACCTTGATGATGATCAAAGCAGAAGCCTTTGAGGTTTCGTCAAACTCTGTCACTGTGGCGCCACCTTATTCGCCATAAAACACGAGGTTGTTTTTGAGGGGCAAGGGACACTTGAAATCTCACGCAACTTGGCATACACATCAGACGGCCCAAATTGTGTTGTCTGATGCGATTTTTGTGTTTTCATGTGCCAAGATGGCTCAACAGCGCCCCCTACCCATTTTCAACATGTTTTGGGTTATAACTCTCAGACCATATGTCCCACATTCAAAAACCTCATATCCACAGATTCCATGCATAGCGCTGAATCACCTGGGCTGGGCCACGCCCATTTCTGCCTATAATGTTTCGCACAACATCGCGAAAACTGGAAAACCTACTTTTTCGAACTCCTCCTAGCGTTTAAGCTCCATCTTCACGACACTTTGCACATACAATCTCCAGACTTGTCTGACCAAAAGTTATCAAAAGAATTTTGCTACTCCAAAAATTGCGCTAGCTAAAAATAAACATTTTTTTACTGCTAGCTAAAATAAACATACCGTTGCATATTTTTGCCAAAGTAAAAGCGATCAACATCAAACTAAATTCACTTGTTTTAGACGTCAACCAGAGGCTCTGTGCAAAATTTGGCGGAAATTGGCCGATAGGGGCCGCTATAAACACAGAAAAATCAAGTGACATGAAAATTGATCGATTCACACGAAATTTGGCGAGCGTGATGTGGAGTCCCTCCCGAGGCCAGCTGTAAAGGTTAGTGATGTTTGGTCACCGTGGCAATGCCTTATTCGCCATAAAAGACGAAGTTGTTTTTGAGACGTAAGGGATGCTTGTAAAGTCATGAAACTTGGCACGCATATGACAGGGTCTGATTTGTGTTGTCTGATGTGATTTTTCTGCTCTGATGTGCCGACATGGCTCAACAGCGCCCCCTACAAATTTTCTACGAAGCAGCCCCCGATGCTGGTTTGAGCTACATCTATGAAACTTGGTACGCACGTGCATCACTGAAAGACGTGTAAAAAAGCGTGTTGCAGCCATGTGCCAAACCCAACAGTAAGTCCGCCATTTTGAATTTGCTTGTAACTGGTTCGCAACGTCACCATACATGTTCCAGTCTTCCCCAAACTTCACAGGATTGATGACAGTCCTGCCCTCAACACATCTATATGCCAATACTTGGTTATTAGTACGGCGCCACCTACTGGCAAAATTACATGTCTTCGTATGATTTCAGGGATATGACGTGTAACTCCTGCGTGAGGGGTCTGCCTTCGACAGGAATGAATGGCAGCATGAGCTGGCGTCCTGCCAGCGTCCACGAGTTGTCTGAAGGTGCGAGGGCCCGTTCAATGCTGCTTGCAGCTTTAAGTATTATTATTATTGTTGTTATAGTAATAATTAGTCGTAGCTATTTTATTTAACTGTTTATAGCAGTGGTGCCAGTGGTTCAGACCAGAACAGCGGAGGTTCCCAGCTGCTCAGATTAGGACCACAGTGTTGTGTGGTCCCAACCGTATACGTCCTCTGTGTTGTGTATCCTTCTCCCTTCTTTCTCCTTTGGGTTTAACACTTTTGTCAGCTATTCAGGCATTATTTTTTTGATTAGATTAGATTTATTTATTTATTTCCAACATGTTAAAATAACAAAAATAAGATGTTTGGGCAACAAAACACGAAAATATAATTAATAGCAAATTTTCTGTAATCATTCAGTGTTCGAAAAGGGTGTAGGATGAAGTAAAGACGTAACACAAAAATAAACACAAATAAAAGTATAATATTTTGTTTATGAACTGTGCGCACAGTTTATTTATTTTTCTCCCACCTGACCCTAAGGGGCCTCCGTAATATACAGACCACAGGTCGCAATAACTATAGGGGGCACTGAAGCTTGTGGCCTTTGCGCAACATTCCTCTCGGCCGACATTGATGGACATGACGCCAGGTGAGTCACTTTAATTTTATGTGCTTATTTGAAGACTGTTAAATTAGGGTTGTGAGTGAAAATTAAATTCAAAACTAATAATGCTGCGCAGAGTAATCTCACTCAGCAACATTTCTATCTCGTTCTCTCTCTCTCTCCTTCTCTCTCCAAGAGTTTTGGTGTTTGTAGAAAAGCTAGGTTAAATGGTGGTTGCAACTTTTAGGGTCTAATATTAGTTGCAGAATTGTTATTATATTTTGCATTAATGTAATAATAATATTGTCAAGTTTTTATTACAGTATTTAAAACGTTTATAAAAATATATAAATTAAATACTACAGATCTGTCTTAGGTGTATAAGATATGTCACAGAAAGAACTTTTTTTTTGCCTTATAGTTGAAAGTGAACAAGCTGATAGACATGACTGCAGGTAAACTGTGATTTCATGTGATATATATTTTGAACAGTGTTTGGGCTATTCTTTACAGTATATTTTTAAAGTCAATGTCAGTATACCAATAATAATACCAAGTTGTACTGTGCAATACAGTCTTCAAAACACTGGAGGAGTTTTACCAAAATGAAGACAAAAATTGGCAGTACTGTAATGTTGCCACAGTGGCAACAAGAGACCATCTCAATAAGGTCCATTTAAAGCATGCAGTATGCTTCAGTGATGATGCATAATTACCATAGCTGTTCTGTTTTGTTAAAATCGTGCCAAATTTCAGTGTCATATCAGTATGTATTTTTGCCATAACATGTTCATTTTTTCTACCGACACTTTTTGTATACTGTGTTGCTGCGAGCTGAAGCTGGCACAATGGAGCCATTGGCACTGTCCCAAGTGCCAATCCATAATACAAAGAAAGCATTCATTTGATAATCACCTTAAAACTCATGGTAAGATCATTAAAAAAATAGACTAACAGATACTTTACCCTCCAGTCATCAGCATTACATGTACATTGTTGTTTACACAGATCGGTCTATGTAAAATACAACATTTTAAAGTAAAAGTTAATTACCACATCTATTGCCCATACATAATTACATATATAGTTTAGCTGCATCTAAGGGAAGCTGGTTTCGGATGTATCTAAAGTTTCTTAAGTTGAATTTTACAGTTTTACACACCTGCTTTATGGTAAATGCTAAATGGACCTGCATTTGTATAGCGCCTCTCTAGTCATCTGACCACTCAAAGCACTTTTTATACTATGAGTCACATTCACCCATTCACACACACATTCATACACTAGTGGCCGAGGCTACCGTACAAGGTGCCACCTGCTACTCAGTTTTTTTAACGCACTCACACACCAATGGAAGCATCATCAGGAGCAAATTGGGGTTCAGTACCTTGCTCGAGGATACTTCAACATGCTAACTGGAGGAGCCAGGGATCGACCCACTGATCTTCTGATTGGTGGACGACCTGCTCTCCCTCTGAGCCACAGCCATGTTTCAACTGTGAGTTGACAGTAATTCCCAGATATTTAAAATGTGACATAGTCTGGATCTTTTCCCCCTTTACAACGATGTCTGTCTGGCTTCCATTTTTTCTTACGTAAAATACATGCACACAATTTTACTCATGTTTAGTGTCAGGCAAGACTCTGAAAGCCAAATGGAAATTTTGGCCATTGCTACAGTTACTTTGGCTGCCACCTCACTTCTGTCTCTTCCATGCGCAAGGATAACTGTATCATCTGTGTACATTTCAGTTTCAACTTCAGGACATACAAGTTGCAAATCGTTAACATATAAACTAAATAAGAAAGAGCCTAAAATTGAGCCTTGAGGGACACCAACAGAGCAGTCAATGAATGATGACATCTTATTCCCAACTGTGGTTTATTGTCTTCTCATAGTGAGGTAGGACTCTGAGTGAGGGAGATTCTAGCAAATACTCTGTTTTTCATGGTTGAAAAACACTTTTACTTATTCTTGTTAATATGATTATTATTGTATTACAATACTGGCACATTAGAGCCATTAACATTTGGAGATTGGGTTCCAATAATTTAAAGCTGGCCTATACCTTGCTGTTGGTTCAAAAGCATATTGTCATGTAGGCTTGTGCCAGTTTGAAAATGTTATAATTGATTTGATTTAAAGCCAAATATGAAATTGAATTGATATAACTAATTATATACCTAATTTTACCACTGAGGGTCGCACTTGAGCTTTTTCTCCTGATTAAATCCATGATTAAAGCCCATTATAGGTGTAATGCGCCTCACTTGATCTCCTGCAGCAGGCAGTGGAGACCCTCTGAGCAGCCACAGTATTAGAGACAAACTGCACAAAACATTTGTTGCTCCACTTCATTTATAAACAAACATAAACCTTATAAAGTTGTCATCATAATGCATATTACTATCCAAGACAAGTTGAACATGGCCCCGAGACACGTCGCTGATGTTATCTGAAAAGTCATGAGTGTTTTGTTTTTTTTTTGACTTTTAGGTTTTCCTTAGTTTGCTCATGGTTTTTTCTGGGTTTTTGGTTTTCTTTCTGTTTCCCTTGTCAGTCCGGCCCTGCTCCTTGTGTTTTTTCCCTCCACAACTTCCCTCCACACCTGCCCTCTATTACCCTACAGTATTGCAGTATATTTTTAAAGTCAATGTCAGTATACCAATAATAATACCAAGTTGTACTGTTCAATACAGTCTTCAAAACACTGGAGGAGTTTTACCAAAATGAAGACAAAAATTGGCAGTACTGTAATGTTGCCATAGTGGCAACCAGAGACCATCTCAATAGTCGCGTTTCCATTACCCCTAGAAATGCGCAAAACCTAAATATCGCAATAAAAAACTGGTAATGGAAACACCTATATTTCGAAAATCCTCTCAAATATCGCTAAAACATTTTTACGCTCTCATGAGGTGGTTTTTCATACGTATCGATATAAATGTGTATCGCAAAAGTGTAATGGAAACACTTTTTTCGCATTTACACGTCACTGGGGTCAACGGACATGACGTAGGGGGTTACGTGACCAGTTCATTTAGAGGAAGATGGCGCGGTATGTGTGGACAGAGGAGGAGACGGAGTTATTATTAACAGTTATTCGTGATAAAAATGTCACACTTATCTTGGATAGCAAACAACAAAGAAATTCGGAATGATCAGTGTCCTGAGAAGCATAACGCTTTCGGCCATCTTCCTCAAAGTGAAGTCTCGCGGGATGGACGAGAATTTATAAGAATTACGGCTAGTTTGCAAAACATCGTTCAATGGAAACACCTGCAAGTGGCATTTGAACTTTGTCGAAATTTCAGAAATATCGGTTTTATTTTGCGAACAACTGTAATGGAAACGCGACGAGTAAGGTCCATTTAAAGTATGCAGTATGCTTCAGCGATGATGCAGATCGTAAGCGTAATTACCATGGCTGTTCTGTTTTGTTAAAATCGTGCCAAATATCAGTGTCATATCAGTCCGTATTTTTGCCCTAATATGTTCATTTTTTGTAAACAAACATTATGTTCATAATTTATAAACAAACATAAACCTTATAAAGTTGTCATCATAATGCATATTACTATGCAAGACTAGTTGAACATAGCCCCGAGACACTTTGCTGATGTCATCTGAAAAGTCATGAGTGGGTTTTTTTTTGTTTGTTTGTTTTTTGGGACTTTTAGATTTTCCTTAGTTTGCTCATGGTGTTTTCTGGGGTTTTAGTTTTCTTTCTGTTTCCCTCGTCAGTCCTGCCCTGCTCCTTGTGTTTTTTCCCTCCACAGCTTCCCTCCACACCTGCCCTCTATTACCGTTGTTATGTCCTGCCCTCCTCCCTGTGTCTTTCTGCCAATCAGCTCCCTGTCTGCCCTTGTCTCCCCACCTGCCCCTTGTTATTTGATTAGTTCAGTTTGTCCTGTTTTTCTCTTTCCTCTCAGATCCTCCATGGTAATTATTTTTTTATTCCTCAGTGGACAGGGTTAATTCTAACTTTAATTGATGTAGTTGCCTTAAAGGCCTAGTGATTTTTTTTTTTTTTTTACAGAACGCTGTGTACTGAAACTTATTTGTCCTAATCAACACTGTAATGACAAAAATGCTGAGTTTTTTTGATTTTTTACATTTTATTTTCAGTTATAGCCAAAACCTAACCAGGTATTAGCAGTGTCTGCACAGTGGATTTTTTAAATGGTTTTTTTTTTTCTATACCATGACATTTGAGATAAATTTGAGATAAATTAATGCCACATACAGTCTGTAATGTATTTCTTCTCCTCTTCTCCAGACTTGACATGTGTGAAAGAGGAGCCAGAGGACTCCAGTAAACAAACAGTCCTTTCTGTGTCCTGCATGTAGTGCATGCTTTTCTACTACAGCTGTCTTTAGAAAGCATGAGTTGGACAAACACCAGAAAGAGACAGAACCAATATTCCTGGTGGATGAGGATGAGGAAAAAGGAATATTTGTTACTGCCCAGGACAAATCTGGACCATGTACAATAATTCATTTGTGCAAGTCCTTCAATCGGTAGGTCCTTGAATGTGAAGTAGCGAGCTGCAGAGAGTGTATGGTTATGGCTACTGGCAGAGAATGTATACATCTGGAAAGAGTGAAGCATTTCAAGCCCCAAGAGCCACCTCCTCTGCTGCAGACTACTTCAATCAACAAGATGTTTGAAAAGGGGCTGATCTCCAGTTCTACAAAACAGGAATGTAGTAACTTGAGTCAGCAAGCCACACAAGATGGAACTGCATGTGTCTATCCAGTGTTTTTTGAGGAACACAGCTACTCAGGCTGTAAAGTGAACTTTTCAGTGTACACATCAAAAGTAGACAGTTGGTGCATTTTTGGAAGGACAAGAGTGACACTGGACACTGACAATGGAAAATGGACATTGTGCAAAGGCACAAAGAAAAGAGTGTGTGTCCACATGTATGTCTCTTTGTGCTGGACCTTTCAGGAGAGACAACACCTCTTACATGACAGGGAGATGGATTTCAGCAGTGACACCGACGATGATCTGTACTGTGAAGACGTGCAGCCAGGGCATTTTCAGGAAAAATCACATAAGTTCGATGCAGATGAAAAAAATTGTCAAATACATGTGGAACTCCAAAAGACTGCCTCCCAAACTGCCAGAGGAGTTGCAGAACACAACACCAAACATCCCCCTAAAGTTCTCACCAGAGGAAACAAAGTGCCCTTATTGTCCAGGTCCTACACCACCAGATCTGTCGGACGAGAAAATTGTCATCAAAAATGGCACAGTTTATGGCATTTTTACTGTTCAAAAAGGTTTGTCTGATTAAAATTTTTTCATTTTTTTTTTTTTTCCTCTATTTTGATAAGACAGAAATCAATTCATGTGGAAAAAAAATCTAAAATCATCATATTCTGAAGTGATTAAAAAGTAGCTTGACCAAAATATTAATGTATGTGTATCCGGTGCTGTATATCATGGGTGGATGTTCTTTTTCCCTTTTTAGGTGTCCATGTGTACGTCAAAACTTGCCCTGTCTGCGAAACACCTGTCAATTTCAAAATGACTTGACATGAATACAGAACTACAACAACAGAGTGTTTCTTACCCTTCAGTTATGTTCATTCATGACAAATTTACTAAAGGTAACAATACTTTGTTTCATTAGACAAACTACCAACATGTAATAGCAGTATTTTGTGGATAATGATGTTGCAAATACATTACAACTAATTGCTTGGTCTTCAACAGAGCCACACTGCTATTGGAAGATTCATCACTGCTATGGAGCATCAGCTCAACGTCACAATCCACCACAACACCATACGGAGGGCTTTTTTCCACTACTCTGCACTTACCGATTACCAATATGACTTCTTCTGCTACAGATGTGGTCACCATCCCCCAATGGCAATAGCAGATGCCAACTGGAAGTTGTCTTTTGATGTTCCCGATATGTGAGTAATATGCATTGAGGCTTAAAAGTTGAATTTGTGTTGAAAAAGAGAGGACATTTTTTTAATTCTTTTGAGGCTTGTAGAAATGTAATTTCAGTAGTTATATTACTCATAGTTACTATGGCTCTCAGAGTATCAACTCTGGTGATACTTTGGAGTATATGTATGTGTATTGTTGGGTGAAGGGTTACACACTCCAGTGACCTTTTTACATTGAAATGCAAATCAAAAAAGGTGCTGTTTTGTTTTGTTTTTTTATTCAGTGGTCATTATTTCTGCGCATTTTCCCTGTTACCCTTTGCTTTGTGCTGCTACAGATAGCATTCATATTTACCTCTGAAATTCTGTTTGTGCTTCACTTTTTTATTTTGCCACCTGCAGGCAAGCAAGAGTGAGCTCATTAAAGCTTGCACAAATCTGGGTGTTCCATCAGAGGGATCTGAGACAGACTTGATAAACAGACTAGAGGAAATGCTATTCTACAAGTATGTTTATTCCAAAATGCTTACCACGCTGCAGAGAACGGGGCGTAGGGATACAAATGTGTTATTTAAGTTGAATGAAATTCGGTTATCACTAAAAGATCATTTTGGTAGATATTTCTTTATGTACTCTATTAGGTTTTCCTTTGACCTCACCGGTAGGTATAGAGTTTAAGAAAAATTGAATAGAAGACTATAACAATGTTTTGCAACTTACAATATTTCTTGTATCAGTAACATCAGTAATCATTTGTCTCCATCTAGGTGGTGTACTGCACATGGGCTGCACTCACTGTTTATTACTGTTCCCCACTTCTGTGGCAAGAAAGTGCAAGGGACCATGCAGACGGCCTTTTAAGCCTTGCACATCCTCCAACCATTTACATCTTGGATATTGCTGGTTGTGTTGTAAGACACACCAACAATAGAACAGAACAGAGGTTTTTTCATCCTTATGATGGAAGGCTTTGTGAGGCGTCAAAGTAAAACATACAGGCTGCACAAGACAAAACTCTGAAAGTGGATCTTACTTGGGCGAAAAATCTTATCTTCAGGAGGAATAAGACAGACCTCCACAAGGATGACAATTCAGGAGACCGATTTCAAAGGCCACATCCCATTACAGGCTCCGCAGAATGATACTCCCTGTATGACCGTTTTCATCAAAAAAACCAGACCCGGCCAGACGAAATGCTGCACAGCCTCAACTTCTTACCTGATCTTTGCAGTTATGTGAATTCATTAGAGGCTAAACAAAAAACAGGGAGCTGTCTTACGAAAGATACTTCCTCTGCCAATTTAAGGAGACACACTTTTTGTTTTCTTTAAGGTTGGTCTTCCATCTGCACAATAACATCGTAAATCAGACGTTCAGACAAAACATGGAAAAACAAACCAAAGGCTTGAAATTGGTCCACATGGACGGCTGCTGCTTACAAGTACAGGTAATTGTTTGACAAATTGTAATTTGTAATATGTTTTGTTAATTTTTTTACCTCTTCAGAGTCCCCAAGAGGAAATGTGGTCGTACCAATTGCAGAACAAAGTACAGAGCAACTCGAGCCTAAAAAGGGATTCTCTATAGGGCAGTTCCTGATACAGGAAGAGCACAAGGTGATTTAAAAATTGTTACTGCCATTTGTGTCTTTTCAAAGTGTGTGGTGTAAGTGTGTTAAATTTTTAAATCAAATCTTAGAAGTGTGGACTGCTGGATGTATAATTCCATCCATAGAGTTGCTGAGCATTAGCCTGTACTTGGACTATGACAAATGCAAACCCACAAATTTAAAAGTCAATATTCCTTAGATTTCCTTCCTTACAATTTATGTAACTTGGTCTGATCTGATTAGAGTAGATTAATTTATCACTGCTGTTGGGACCTCAACCATGTGTTTCAAACAATAGAGAGGTCTTTACGAAACCAGCGAGTCTGTGAACAAAGGAGACACGCCAGGTTTCTGTCAGTCTGGTAACTGTTAGAAATGTAAATCATTTCTAAAATTCAAACTCTTGCTCCCTATTGGGCGACAGCGGCTGGATCCAGGTATAGTCAGGCGGAAATCCCTCTGACGTCACCGAAACTTTAATTGCCGCTGCACGCCGACGCCTCGCATTCCCCGCGTGACTTGTTGCTGGAAGGAAGCCAAAAGCTTCTCAGTGCAAGTTGCTAATAGGGAGCACTTCAAACGTTTGAATTTACCAACCTAGGCCGCCTTTTTCTTCACTCGCTGGACGAGGAAAGATACCTTTTCTTTTTGTTTTTAACACTCCACGGAGACCCAGAGGAACGCCGCGCAACCCTGCCGTTCCTACACACCTGCAGAGTTTGGACAAACACTACTTTCTCCAGAAGAAACTGAACCCCCGAGGCCCCGCTTCTTCAATGTGTCGACTCCGCTGATCCCTCTTCTGCCACACCAAGGACAGCATCCTTCATCCCGCTGTAGGACTCTACAGCGGCCCTGCACTTTCATCCGTGCCAAGCGATCTCAAATAAGAGAGCTTTAGTCTGGGCAGAGACTTCATACTTAGCGTGTTAAACTGCAACTGTTTGAACTTTAAGGACCGCCGTGTCCTATTTGACGTTGTTCTTTTGATTGCTGTTTGTTGTTGTGCTCGCCAGAGCAAACTGATCGTGTCATATTCGGTGGATAACCTGCCATTAGTTTCTGTCAGCCGTGCGCTCACAATACACCGCATTCCTATCTGGAACAAAGACCAGCAGACGGTAGACTGACTTCCATTAGCCTACCGGCCTCTGAGGGATAGAAAGGCGACCATTGTGTTCCTCCACGGCCGCTGTTACCTCTTACAAACCCTGAGCGCTCGCTCGTTCTTTTCTCTCTCTTTTGCTCTCTCTCTCTCTCTCTCTCTCTCTTACTAACCCACACACACACTCGCATGCACACACGCCTTATGCCTGTGGTGAAATCACACATTGCCCTGTGAGCAACTCCTCAAGAGAAGTTCGCCATCACCATAGTCTTTGCACATCTGTGTCAGCACAGCGTTTGTTAGAGCACGCAGTGGGTTTGATCCCGTTGAATGCCATCTTGTGCGTACTTAAAGGAGCACATCAGGCCAGCGGTTTTATGACTCTTTGTCTTGCTCTAACCTCCGGGCTTACTCTTACCGGCATCTGGTGAGGTGTTTCACACCACAACCACCATTTTCTCTTTCAAATCTCCCACCTCACTTGTACCAGTATCTGGCGTGACGAGTCTCGTGTCTGCCATCTTAGGTCTGTCGCACCACGACCCCCCATGTCCGCCATTTTCCCTCTCTCTCTCTTGCCCCTCACCCCCACACACACGTAGTAGTTGTAGTTATTTGTGCATTGTTTGTTGTGTCAACAGCTGGTTGTGATGGTTAGTGCTCGGGTTCACGCCTTCTAGATTATTTGATTGTTAATATTCACATATATTAGCAGACTGAGAGGAGGATTTTCCCCTTTTTTCCTTATTTGACTAAATACCAGTTGGTCATTGATCCCTGTATCCAGGGTGGTGTCCCGGAATTATTAATTTTAATTAATAATTTAATTTCTTTATTAATTACATTTTGTAATTAATAATCAATAACCAACCTGCCTTTAGCAAATCCCAACACTGCCAATCAATGGCATCTATTTTCTGAGACTTAAATAGGGCTGTTGAGCTTTATTGAATAGAGTAGTGTAGATAGGGGATTCAGGCTAGGATGGGATTTGAACCTTCAACAACCTGATGCTAAAGGAACAGGATATGGCACCTTGTTACTTAGGCTTCATACATCAAAAGTAATGCATCTGTAATTTTGATTAGTTACAGTGATTTCGAGTCTCATCTTTGCTCCCCCCTAAAGGAAAAACTGTCTGACCTGTACAAGGCACCTGCAACGGACTATGCCATTGTTAAAGTGGATCAGGCATTAGTTTATTGGACAGACCTTGAGAGTATCTGCCCACAAGTTCTCCTAGAAGATGACCTCCATGTCTCATATCCATGGCTCACAGATGATGTAAGTGGCCTTGAACACGTGATGTGGAATACAATGACACCAAGTGTTAAATATTGATAGCTTTACCTGTTCCTTTACAGGTAGTGAATGCGAGAGTAATCCAGCTGGCAAGACCTTTGCAGAATGTAAGATAAGTTTTATTATAATTATTCTTTGTAAATTGTTTATACAGAAATCAGAATCAGAATCAGAAATACTTTATTGATCCTCAAGGGGAAATTGTTTTCGTTACAGGTGCTCCTTACAAGTGTAAAAAGAAGAAGATATAGTGCAAACAAGTGTAGAAAGAAGATATAGTGCAAAAAGAAGTAAAAATATAAGAAATATAAGAAGATAATTTACAAAATATATATGTAGAGACCACATAACGTAATTTACAGGAACCTTATATACAGACTGATCAATACAGTCAGTTATTGCACGGATTATTTAGGAATAAATATGTAATAATTTATTATGAGTTGGTGACAGTGGTGAAACAGTCCAAGGGCAACTCAGAGGGAGGAGTTGTACAGTTTGATGGCCACAGGCAGGAATGATTTCCTGTGGCGCTCAGTGGTGCATTTTGGTGGTATGAGTCTCCCACTGAAAGTACTCTTGTGCCCAACCAGCACATGGTGGAGTGGGTGTGAGACATTGTCCAAGATAGTTCGCAGCTTAGACAGCATCCTCCTCTCTGACACCACCACCAGACAGTCACACACCATTCCCACAACGTCACTGGCCTTGCGGATCAGTTTGTTAAGTCTGTTGGTGTCCGCCACCCTCAGCCTGCTGCCCCAGCACACAACAGCATAGAGGATAGCACTGGCCACCACAGACTCATAAAAAATCCTGAGCATAGTCCGGCAGATGTTGAAGGACCTCAGTCGCCTCAGAAAATAGAGACGGCTCTGGCCCTTCCTGTAGAGAGCGTCAGTGTTCTTAGACCAGTCCAGTTTATTGTCAGTGTGGACCCCCAGGTACTTATAGTCCTCCACAATGTCCACACTGACCCCATGGATGGAAATCGGGGTCACCGGTGTCTTGGTTCTCTTCAAATCCACCACCAGTTCCTTTGTCTTTGCCACGTTGAGCTGCAGATGGTTCTGCTCACACCATGTGACAAAGTTATCCACAGCAACCCTGTACTCATCCTCATCACCCTTGCTAATACATCCAACTATGGCAGAGTCATCAGAAAACTTCTGAAGATGGCAGGTCTCGGTGCAATAGCTGAAGTCCGTGGTGTAGAGGGTGAAGAGGAAGGGAGAGAGGACAGTCCCCTACGGAGCCCCGGTATTGCTGACCACTCTGTCTGACACATAGTGTTGCAAGCGCACGTACTGTGGTCTGCCAGTCAAGTAGTCCACAATCCAGGACACCAGAGAGGCATCCACCTGCATAGCTGTCAGCTTGTCACCCAGTAGAGCTAGACGGATGGTGTTGAACGCACTGGAGAAGTCAAAAAACATGACTCTCGCTTGTCCAGTTGGGCGTAGACGCGGTTGAGCAGGTAGATGATGGCGTCCTCCACTCCAAGTCGGGGCTGGTAGGTGAACTGGAGGGGGTCCAAGAGTGGCTGGACCATGGGCCGGAGCTGCTCCAGGACAAGTCTCTCCAGGGTCTTCATGATGTGGGAGGTCAATGCCACGGGTCTGTAGTCCTTGGAGCCACTGGGACGCGGCGTCTTTGGCACAGGAACAAGGCAGGATGTCTTCCACAGCATGGGGACCCTCCGGAGACTCAGGCTCATGTTGAAGACATGCTGAAGTACTCCACATAGCTGGGGGGCACAGGCTTTGAGCACCCTGGGGCTGACACCATCAGGGCCTGCAGCCTTGCTTGAGTGGAGTCTCATCAGCTGTCTCCTCACATGATCGGTGGTTAAGCACATTGTGGAGATGTCAGGCGGAGGAGGGGTGTTGTCCTCACGATGAGGAGTGAGGTCGGTCTGGCTCCTGGGGGAGGAGGTGTGAGGGGGCTCACACTGGAGGGGTAGGGGGGTGTAAGCAGGAGGGGTGGGGGAAGGTGGAGTGGCTGTTGGTTGCACAAGACAGACAGCAGAAGAGTCGGGGGGGGGGGGGGGCGGGACCAGCAGTGTCAAATCTGTTAAAAAACAGATTCAGTTCATTGGTCCTGTCCACGCTGCCTTCAACTCCTCCATTGTTGTTGGTCCTGAAGCCAGTGATGGTCCTCATTCCGCTCCAGACCTCCCTCATATTGTTCTGCTGGAGCTTCCACTCCAGCTTTCTCCTGTACCTCTCCTTAGCCTCTCTGATCTTCACCTTCAGTTCCCCCTGTATTGTTCTCACCTCCTACCTGTCACCTTCTCTGAAGGCCCTCTTTTTGGCGTTGAGGATGGCTTTGATGTCCTTTGTTACACGTGGTTTGTTATTTGGGTAACAATGGACGGTCCTGGCTGGGACAGTGGTGTCAACACAGAAAGTGATGTAGTCCGTGATGCACTCTGTGAGCCTGTCAATGTCCTACCCATGTGGCTCACAGAGTGCCTGCCAGTCTGTTATCTCAAAACAGCCCTGCAGTGTCTCATAAGCCTCCTCTGACCATCTCCTCACTGTCCTCATGGTCGCAGGCTGGCTCCTTACTAGAGGCACATAGCAGGGGTTGAGATGCACCAGGTTGTGGTCTGATCTACCCAGAGGGGGGAAAGGGGAGCAGCTGTATGCGTCCTTGGTGTTTGCATACAGCAAATCCAGGGTTCTCCCTCCTCTAGTAGGACAGCTCACATACTGTGTAAAGTTGGATAGTGTTGTTGCCATGGTGATGTGGTTGAAGTCACGCGAGATAGCTATGAAAGCACTCGGGTGTTGAGTCTGCAGACGGGCTACGGCGGAATGAATGACGTCACATGCCGACGTCGGGTTGGCAGAAGGGGGATATAGATGGTCAGCAAACAGTTCAATATCTGGGTGACAGATTTGTTCTTTCACAGTAATGTGAGCGGGACTGCACCACCGGTTGTTGACAAGCACGGCAAGCCCCCCTCCTTTGCACTTACCGCTCTCAGTGCAGTCCCGGTCGGCCCGAACAGTCTGAAAGCCGCTGATGGAGACGTTGTCGTCGGGAATGTCCTTGTGTAGCCATGTCTCTGTAAAGCACATCAGACTACACTCCTGGTACTCCCGCTGACTCCTGGCGACTGCTGTTAGCTCATCCATTTTACTTCCCAGTGACCTGACGTTGCCCATGGTGATGGATGGGAGACCCGGCTTATATAGCCTCTTCTCCATAAGCCTCCGTTGTCTCACCCTCGCTCTTTTCCGCTTCTGTTTCATTCCTCCCCTGCATCCTCTGTGAGTTTTCCTCCACATTTGATTTGATGTTCCAGCCACCAAGCCGGCCGGCCTCAGCATGATCAGCTGATCTCTGGAGTAAACAATGCGGCCATGGAGTTGTTGCGCAAAGGTGCCGGGTCCGAATGAAAGTAGTAAATTAAGAGTAAAGAAATAGACCAGAACTCTCTCAGTCAACATGTTTAAAGAGGGCACAGCTTCAGAATATTGGTCGTAAAATACAAAAACAAGTAATAAGGTATAAAGCAAAAAAAAAGTAAGAAATTAAGAAAAACAAGCAGGAGCGACCGCAACAGGCTGCACGCATGGTTGGCGCATGCGCACTTTTTTTTTTTTTTTTGAAACAGAAACAGTGCACCGCTACCAAAAAGCCTGTTCTTTGATCTTTTTTATAGGTGTTTGCTTAGCAAACATACCATTTCACCGCTTGGTGGAGAAACTGGATAAATGAGTAATCTATCAGCTCCTGGCATTTGAAATGCATCGAGGTATGGATATGTTTTATCTGCCTATTCCTTTTTGCTTTATCTTACAGAAATAAACTGCGACAGTAACAAACTACTAATAATTAGGGGGCCAAGCCCGCGGGGCCTGGGGAACGCGAATGCAAAGCATACGCGTTTCCCAGGACCAGCGGTGCTGGGAACCCTATTGTTTTTGTTCGGATTTTTATTATTATTATTATTATTATTATTATTAGGGGGCCAAGCCCGCGGGGCCTGGGGAACGCGAATGCAAAGCATACGCGTTTCCCAGGGCCAGCGGTGCTGGGAACCCTATTGTTTTTGTTCGGATTTTTATTATTATTATTATTATTATTATTATTATTATTATTATTATTATTATTCTCTATTTTTATTCTTCTCCCGGTAAAAGTAGTGCTGCAGGCTAAACCGTGCAAGGGAGGGTGGTGCAATTTGGAGGGTTGGTCCAGACCGCTGCACGTACCTCAAAAATGACATATGTCAGCCAGCAGGGGGCGCTATAACCAAGGTCAATGCGTTTTGGGCTATAACTCCCACACCGGATGTCGCACATTCAAAAACCTCATATCCACAGATTCCCTGAAAAGCACTGAATCACATGGCCTGGGCCACGCCCATTTCCGCCCTAATTTTTTTTCGCAAAATTGTGAAAACTGGAAAACCAACTTTTTCGAACTCCTCCTTGGGGTTTTGCCCGATCAGCGTGAAACTTGGCACGTAATGTCTTCCGCTGGACCCGATCTAAAGTTATCAAAAGAATTTTGTTCGGTTAAAATATGCGCAAGTTATTAACGAATAAAATTTTCTAGTTAGCTATAAAAAGGCGAACTGCTGCATATCTCTGTCAAAATAAATGCTACCACCACCAAATCTGAGATCTTTGATAAACATGTGACTGTGAGGGTGTCAGCCAAATTTGGCTAATGTTGGCCACTAGGGGGCGCTGCAAAGCTGAGACATTTATATCTCTTCAATGGCTGCACCGATTCTTACGAAATTTGGTGGGTATGATGCTGCATCACTCCTGAGGCCATATCTTGAAGTTAATCACGACAGGTGAAAGTGGGCGTGGCTTATTACGAGATAAACAGCAAACATTTATTTCCGCTCAAGTATTATGCTGAGGGCTGTGAAATTCACAGGGTATATATAGAACAGCATACCGACCACCCATAGCAAAAATTGTGTGTCTGCTCCACTAGGTGGCGCTATAACGGACGCAAACGCATTTTGGCCTGTAACTTCCACATTTTAAATCACATCTTCATAAACTTTATATCCACGTGTTCCCTAAATAGTTTCGCATCTTCTGACGTAGGCCACGCCCACTTCCACCGCATATTTCTCGTTTTAAGTCACTACATATCAAAAACCTACTTTTTCGAACTCCTCTTAGCGTTTAAGGTCCATCTGCATGAAACTTTGCACATACAATCTCCAGACTTGCCTGATCAAAAGTTATCAGAAGAATTTTGCTACTCCAAAAAATGTGGTAGTTATAAATAATCAATTTTTTTCTGCTAGCTAAAAAAGACATACTGTTGCATAATTTTGTCAAAGTGAAAGCTATTGATGTCAAACTTGAATCAATTGTTTCAGAGCTCAATCAGAGGGTCTGTGCCAAATTTGGCGGAAAATGACCAATAGGGGGCGCTATAAACAGAGAAACATGAAGTGACATGAAAATCGATCAGATTCGCCCGAAATTTGTCGAATATGTTGTGGTGTCACTCCTGAGGCCAAAGTTAAATCTTAGTGATGTTTGGTCAAAGCGGGCGTGACTTGTCACGACACACACATTCAGCCTTTCGAGGTTCCAGTGCTGATCCCATTACAATTACAATACTGCGGGTGAGACGTAGGCCTGCATCCAGACGCTCGCCCCGAACCCTTCGTCCTTCGGGGCCGACTTCCGTGGCCTCCGCGAGATCCGGGGGCCGGGTCGCGCGGGGAGGCTTGGCCCCCTATCATAACTGCTTGCAGTTCTAGTTATTATTATTATTATTATTAGGGGGCCAAGCCCGCGGGGCCTGGGGAACGCGAATGCAAAGCATACGCATTTCCCAGGACCAGCGGTGCTGGGAACCCTATTGTTTTTGTTCGGATTTTTATTATTATTATTATTATTATTAGGGGGCCAAGCCCGCGGGGCCTGGGGAACGCGAATGCAAAGCATACGCGTTTCCCAGGACCAGCGGTGCTGGGAACCCTATTGTTTTTGTTCGGATTTTTATTATTATTATTATTATTATTATTATTATTATTATTATTATTATTATTCTCTATTTTTATTCTTCTCCCGGTAAAAGTAGTGCTGCAGGCTAAACCGTGCAAGGGAGGGTGGTGCAATTTGGAGGGTTGGTCCAGACCCCTGCACGTACCTCAGGCGCAAAAAATGACATATGTCAGCCAGCAGGGGGCGCTATAACCAAGGTCAATGCGTTTTGGGCTATAACTCCCACACCGGACGTCGCACATTCAAAAACCTCATATCCCCAGATTCCCTGAAAAGAACTGAATCACATGGCCTGGGCCTCGCCCATTTCCACCCTAATTTTTTTTGGCAAAATCGCGAAAACTGGAAAACCAACTTTTTCGAACTCCTCCTTGGGGTTTTGCCCGATCAGCGTGAAACTTGGCACGTAAAGTCTACCTCTGGACCTGATCTAAAGTTATCAAAAGAATTTTGTTTGGTTGAAATATGCACAAGTTATTAACGAATAAAATTTTCTAGCTAGCTATAAAAAGGCGAACTGCTGCATATCTCTGTCAAAATAAATGCTAACAACACCAAATCTGAGATCCTTGATTGACATGTGACTGTGAGGGCGTGAGCCAAATTTGGCTAATGTTGGCCACTAGGGGGCGCTGCAAAGCTGAGACATTTATATCTCTTCAATGGCTGCACCTATTTTTACGAAATTTGGTGGGTATGATGCTGCGTCACTCCTGAGGCCATATCTTGAAGTTAATCACGACAGGTGAAAGTGGGCGTGGCTTATTACGAGATAAACAGCAAACATTTATTTCAGCTCAAGTATTATGCTGAGGGCTGTGAAATTCACAGGGTATATATATAACAGCATACCGGCCACCCATAGCAAAAATTGTGTGTCTGCTCCACTAGGTGGCGCTCTAACGGACGCAAACGCATTTTGGCCTGTAACTTCCACATTTTAAATCACATCTTCATAAAGTTTATATCCACGTGTTCCCTAAATAGTTTCGCATCTTCTGACATAGGCCACGCCCACTCCCACAGCATATTTCTTTTTGTAAGTCACTACACATCAAAAACCTACTTTTTCGAACTCCTCTTAGCGTTTAAGCTCCATCTGCACGAAGCTCTGCACATACAATCTCCAGGCTTGCCTGATGAAAAGTTATCAAAAGAATTTTGCTGCTCCAAAAAATGCGGTAGTTACAAATAAACAATTTTTTTTGGCTAGGTAAAAAACACATACCTTTGAATATTTTTGTCAAAGTAAAAGCTATCAACGTCAAACTCAAGTCACTAGTTTCCGAGGTCAGCCAGAGGGTCTGTGCCAAATTTGGTGGAAATTGGCCAATAGGGGGCGCTACAAACACAGAAACATGAAGTGACATGAAAATTGATCAGATTCGCCTGAAATTTGGTGAGGTTGTTGTGGTGTCACTCCTGAGGCCAGAGTCAAATTTTTGTGATGTTGGGTCAAAGTGGGCGTTACTTGTCACAACACAAAAATTCAGCCTTTCGCACTTCCAGTGCTGATCCCATTACAATTATCATACTGCGAGTGAAACGTCGGCCTGCGTCCCGACGCTCGACCCGAACCCTTCTTTCGGTGTCAAGTTCCGTGGGCTCCGCGAGACCCGGGGGCCGAGTCGCGCGGGGAGGCTTGGCCCCCTATTATAACTGCTTGCAGTTCTAGTTATTATTATTATTATTATTATTATTCTCTATTTTTATTCTTCTCCCGGTAAAAGTAGTGCTGCAGGCTAAACCGTGCAAGGGAGGGTGGTGCAATTTGGAGGGTTGGTCCAGACCCCTGCACGTACCTCAGGCGCAAAAAATGACATATGTCAGCCAGCAGGGGGCGCTATAACCAAGGTCAATGCGTTTTGGGCTATAACTCCCACACCGGACGTCGCACATTCAAAAACCTCATATCCCCAGATTCCCTGAAAAGAACTGAATCACATGGCCTGGGCCTCGCCCATTTCCACCCTAATTTTTTTTGGCAAAATCGCGAAAACTGGAAAACCAACTTTTTCGAACTCCTCCTTGGGGTTTTGCCCGATCAGCGTGAAACTTGGCACGTAAAGTCTTCCTCTGGACCTGATCTAAAGTTATCAAAAGAATTTTGTTTGGTTGAAATATGCACAAGTTATTAACGAATAAAATTTTCTAGCTAGCTATAAAAAGGCGAACTGCTGCATATCTCTGTCAAAATAAATGCTAACAACACCAAATCTGAGATCCTTGATTGACATGTGACTGTGAGGGCGTGAGCCAAATTTGGCTAATGTTGGCCACTAGGGGGCGCTGCAAAGCTGAGACATTTATATCTCTTCAATGGCTGCACCTATTTTTACGAAATTTGGTGGGTATGATGCTGCGTCACTCCTGAGGCCATATCTTGAAGTTAATCACGACAGGTGAAAGTGGGCGTGGCTTATTACGAGATAAACAGCAAACATTTATTTCAGCTCAAGTATTATGCTGAGGGCTGTGAAATTCACAGGGTATATATATAACAGCATACCGGCCACCCATAGCAAAAATTGTGTGTCTGCTCCACTAGGTGGCGCTACAACGGACGCAAACGCATTTTGGCCTGTAACTTCCACATTTTAAATCACATCTTCATAAAGTTTATATCCACGTGTTCCCTAAATAGTTTCGCATCTTCTGACATAGGCCACGCCCACTCCCACAGCATATTTCTTTTTGTACGTCACTACACATCAAAAACCTACTTTTTCGAACTCCTCTTAGCGTTTAAGCTCCATCTGCACGAAGCTCTGCACATACAATCTCCAGGCTTGCCTGATGAAAAGTTATCAAAAGAATTTTGCTGCTCCAAAAAATGCGGTAGTTACAAATAAACAATTTTTTTTGGCTAGGTAAAAAACACATACCTTTGAATATTTTTGTCAAAGTAAAAGCTATCAACGTCAAACTCAAGTCACTAGTTTCCGAGGTCAGCCAGAGGGTCTGTGCCAAATTTGGTGGAAATTGGCCAATAGGGGGCGCTACAAACACAGAAACATGAAGTGACATGAAAATTGATCAGATTCGCCTGAAATTTGGTGAGGTTGTTGTGGTGTCACTCCTGAGGCCAGAGTCAAATTTTTGTGATGTTGGGTCAAAGTGGGCGTTACTTGTCACAACACAAAAATTCAGCCTTTCGCACTTCCAGTGCTGATCCCATTACAATTATCATACTGCGAGTGAAACGTCGGCCTGCGTCCCGACGCTCGACCCAAACCCTTCTTTCGGTGTCAAGTTCCGTGGGCTCCGCGAGACCCGGGGGCCGAGTCGCGCGGGGAGGCTTGGCCCCCTATTATAACTGCTTGCAGTTCTAGTTATTATTATTATTCTCTATTTTTATTCTTCTCCCGGTAAAAGTAGTGCTGCAGGCTAAACCGTGCAAGGGAGGGTGGTGCAATTTGGAGGGTTGGTCCAGACCCCTGCACGTACCTCAGGTGCAAAAAATGACATATGTCAGCCAGCAGGGGGCGCTATAACCAAGGTCAATGCGTTTTGGGCTATAACTCCCACACCGGACGTCGCACATTCAAAAACCTCATATCCCCAGATTCCCTGAAAAGAACTGAATCACATGGCCTGGGCCTCGCCCATTTCCACCCTAATTTTTTTTGGCAAAATCGCGAAAACTGGAAAACCAACTTTTTCGAACTCCTCCTTGGGGTTTTGCCCGATCAGCGTGAAACTTGGCACGTAAAGTCTTCCTCTGGACCTGATCTAAAGTTATCAAAAGAATTTTGTTTGGTTGAAATATGCACAAGTTATTAACAAATACATTTTTCTAGCTAGCTATAAAAAGGCGAACTGCTGCATATCTCTGTCAAAATAAATGCTAACAACACCAAATCTGAGATCCTTGATTGACATGTGACTGTGAGGGCGTGAGCCAAATTTGGCTAATGTTGGCCACTAGGGGGCGCTGCAAAGCTGAGACATTTATATCTCTTCAATGGCTGCACCTATTTTTACGAAATTTGGTGGGTATGATGCTGCGTCACTCCTGAGGCCATATCTTGAAGTTAATCACGACAGGTGAAAGTGGGCGTGGCTTATTACGAGATAAACAGCAAACATTTATTTCAGCTCAAGTATTATGCTGAGGGCTGTGAAATTCACAGGGTATATATATAACAGCATACCGGCCACCCATAGCAAAAATTGTGTGTCTGCTCCACTAGGTGGCGCTCTAACGGACGCAAACGCATTTTGGCCTGTAACTTCCACATTTTAAATCACATCTTCATAAAGTTTATATCCACGTGTTCCCTAAATAGTTTCGCATCTTCTGACATAGGCCACGCCCACTCCCACAGCATATTTCTTTTTGTAAGTCACTACACATCAAAAACCTACTTTTTCGAACTCCTCTTAGCGTTTAAGCTCCATCTGCACGAAGCTCTGCACATACAATCTCCAGGCTTGCCTGATGAAAAGTTATCAAAAGAATTTTGCTGCTCCAAAAAATGCGGTAGTTACAAATAAACAATTTTTTTTGGCTAGGTAAAAAACACATACCTTTGAATATTTTTGTCAAAGTAAAAGCTATCAACGTCAAACTCAAGTCACTAGTTTCCGAGGTCAGCCAGAGGGTCTGTGCCAAATTTGGTGGAAATTGGCCAATAGGGGGCGCTACAAACACAGAAACATGAAGTGACATGAAAATTGATCAGATTCGCCTGAAATTTGGTGAGGTTGTTGTGGTGTCACTCCTGAGGCCAGAGTCAAATTTTTGTGATGTTGGGTCAAAGTGGGCGTTACTTGTCACAACACAAAAATTCAGCCTTTCGCACTTCCAGTGCTGATCCCATTACAATTATCATACTGCGAGTGAAACGTCGGCCTGCGTCCCGACGCTCGACCCGAACCCTTCTTTCGGTGTCAAGTTCCGTGGGCTCCGCGAGACCCGGGGGCCGAGTCGCGCGGGGAGGCTTGGCCCCCTATTATAACTGCTTGCAGTTCTAGTTATTATTATTAGGGGGCCAAGCCCGCGGGGCCTGGGGAACGCGAATGCAGAGCATACGCGTTTCCCAGGACCAGCGGTGCTGGGAACCCTATTGTTTTTGTTCGGATTTTTATTATTATTATTATTATTATTATTATTATTATTATTATTATTATTATTATTATTATTCTCTATTTTTATTCTTCTCCCGGTAAAAGTAGTGCTGCAGGCTAAACCGTGCAAGGGAGGGTGGTGCAATTTGGAGGGTTGGTCCAGACCCCTGCACGTACCTCAGGCGCAAAAAATGACATATGTCAGCCAGCAGGGGGCGCTATAACCAAGGTCAATGCGTTTTGGGCTATAACTCCCACACCGGATGTTGGACATTCAAAAACCTCATATCCACAGATTCCCTGAAAAGCACTGAATCACATGGCCTGGGCCACGCCCATTTCCGCCCTAATTTTTTTTCGCAAAATTGTGAAAACTGGAAAACCAATTTTTTCGAACTCCTCCTTGGGGTTTTGCCCGATCAGCGTGAAACTTGGCACGTAAAGTCTTCCGCTGGACCCGATCTAAAGTTATCAAAAGAATTTTGTTCGGTTAAAATATGGGCAAGTTATTAACGAATAAAATTTTCTAGTTAGCTATAAAAAGGCGAACTGCTGCATATCTCTGTCAAAATAAATGCTACCACCACCAAATCTGAGATCTTTGATAAACATGTGACTGTGAGGGTGTCAGCCAAATTTGGCTAATGTTGGCCACTAGGGGGCGCTGCAAAGCTGAGACATTTATATCTCTTCAATGGCTGCACCGATTCTTACGAAATTTGGTGGGTATGATGCTGCATCACTCCTGAGGCCATATCTTGAAGTTAATCACGACAGGTTAAAGTGGGCGTGGCTTATTACGAGATAAACAGCAAACATTTATTTCCGCTCAAGTATTATGCTGAGGGCTGTGAAATTCACAGGGTATATATAGAACAGCATACCGACCACCCATAGCAAAAATTGTGTGTCTGCTCCACTAGGTGGCGCTACAACGGACGCAAACGCATTTTGGCCTGTAACTTCCACATTTTAAATCACATCTTCATAAACTTTATATCCACGTGTTCCCTAAATAGTTTCGCATCTTCTGACGTAGGCCACGCCCACTTCCACCGCATATTTCTCGTTTTAAGTCACTACATATCAAAAACCTACTTTTTCGAACTCCTCTTAGCGTTTAAGGTCCATCTGCACGAAACTTTGCACATACAATCTCCAGACTTGCCTGATCAAAAGTTATCAGAAGAATTTTGCTACTCCGAAAAATGTGGTAGTTATAAATAATCAATTTTTTTCTGCTAGCTAAAAAAGACATACTGTTGCATAATTTTGTCAAAGTGAAAGCTATTGATGTCAAACTTTAAACAATTGTTTCAGAGCTCAATCAGAGGGTCTGTGCCAAATTTGGCGGAAAATGACCAATAGGGGGCGCTATAAACAGAGAAACATGAAGTGACATGAAAATCGATCAGATTCGCCCGAAATTTGTCGAATATGTTGTGGTGTCACTCCTGAGGCCAAAGTTAAATCTTAGTGATGTTTGGTCAAAGCGGGCGTGACTTGTCACGACACACACATTCAGCCTTTCGAGGTTCCAGTGCTGATCCCCTTACAATTACAATACTGCGGGTGAGACGTAGGCCTGCATCCAGACGCTCGCCCCGAACCCTTCGTCCTTCGGGGCCGACTTCCGTGGCCTCCGCGAGATCCGGGGGCCGGGTCGCGCGGGGAGGCTTGGCCCCCTATCATAACTGCTTGCAGTTCTAGTTATTATTATTATTAGGGGGCCAAGCCCGCGGGGCCTGGGGAACGCGAATGCAAAGCATACGCGTTTCCCAGGACCAGCGGTGCTGGGAACCCTATTGTTTTTGTTCGGATTTTTATTATTATTATTATTATTATTATTATTATTATTATTATTATTATTATTATTCTCTATTTTTATTCTTCTCCCGGTAAAAGTAGTGCTGCAGGCTAAACCGTGCAAGGGAGGGTGGTGCAATTTGGAGGGTTGGTCCAGACCCCTGCACGTACCTCAGGCGCAAAAAATGACATATGTCAGCCAGCAGGGGGCGCTATAACCAAGGTCAATGCGTTTTGGGCTATAACTCCCACACCGGACGTCGCACATTCAAAAACCTCATATCCCCAGATTCCCTGAAAAGAACTGAATCACATGGCCTGGGCCTCGCCCATTTCCACCCTAATTTTTTTTGGCAAAAGCGCGAAAACTGGAAAACCAACTTTTTCGAACTCCTCCTTGGAGTTTTGCCCGATCAGCGTGAAACTTGGCACGTAAAGTCTTCCTCTGGACCTGATCTAAAGTTATCAAAAGAATTTTGTTTGGTTGAAATATGCACAAGTTATTAACGAATAAAATTTTCTAGCTAGCTATAAAAAGGCGAACTGCTGCATATCTCTGTCAAAATAAATGCTAACAACACCAAATCTGAGATCCTTGATTGACATGTGACTGTGAGGGCGTGAGCCAAATTTGGCTAATGTTGGCCACTAGGGGGCGCTGCAAAGCTGAGACATTTATATCTCTTCAATGGCTGCACCTATTTTTACGAAATTTGGTGGGTATGATGCTGCGTCACTCCTGAGGCCATATCTTGAAGTTAATCACGACAGGTGAAAGTGGGCGTGGCTTATTACGAGATAAACAGCAAACATTTATTTCAGCTCAAGTATTATGCTGAGGGCTGTGAAATTCACAGGGTATATATATAACAGCATACCGGCCACCCATAGCAAAAATTGTGTGTCTGCTCCACTAGGTGGCGCTATAACGGACGCAAACGCATTTTGGCCTGTAACTTCCACATTTTAAATCACATCTTCATAAAGTTTATATCCACGTGTTCCCTAAATAGTTTCGCATCTTCTGACATAGGCCACGCCCACTCCCACAGCATATTTCTTTTTGTAAGTCACTACACATCAAAAACCTACTTTTTCGAACTCCTCTTAGCGTTTAAGCTCCATCTGCACGAAGCTCTGCACATACAATCTCCAGGCTTGCCTGATGAAAAGTTATCAAAAGAATTTTGCTGCTCCAAAAAATGCGGTAGTTACAAATAAACAATTTTTTTTGGCTAGGTAAAAAACACATACCTTTGAATATTTTTGTCAAAGTAAAAGCTATCAACGTCAAACTCAAGTCACTAGTTTCCGAGGTCAGCCAGAGGGTCTGTGCCAAATTTGGTGGAAATTGGCCAATAGGGGGCGCTACAAACACAGAAACATGAAGTGACATGAAAATTGATCAGATTCGCCTGAAATTTGGTGAGGTTGTTGTGGTGTCACTCCTGAGGCCAGAGTCAAATTTTTGTGATGTTGGGTCAAAGTGGGCGTTACTTGTCACAACACAAAAATTCAGCCTTTCGCACTTCCAGTGCTGATCCCATTACAATTATCATACTGCGAGTGAAACGTCGGCCTGCGTCCCGACGCTCGACCCAAACCCTTCTTTCGGTGTCAAGTTCCGTGGGCTCCGCGAGACCCGGGGGCCGAGTCGCGCGGGGAGGCTTGGCCCCCTATTATAACTGCTTGCAGTTCTAGTTATTATTATTATTATTCTTATCCGAAATCAACTGCCTTTTTGGGGGGCGTAACATACTCGAAAACTCATGAAACTTCACACACTCGTCAGAAGTGGTGAAAATTTACATATGGTCGGGGTTTCATGACAAAGTGCACAAAAATGGCTCAATAGCGCCCCCTACTCATTTTCAACGTATTTTGGGCTATAACTCCCAGACCATGTGTCGCACGATCACAAACCTCATATCCACAGATTCCCTGAATAGTTCTGAATCACCTGGATGGGGCCAACCCCATTTCCGCCTTAATTTTTTTTCGCAAAATCGCGAGAACTGGAAAACCTACTTTTTCGAACTCCTCCTTGGGGTTTTGTCCGTTCAGCGTGAAACTTGGCCAGTACAGTCTTTGTCTGGATCTGATATAAAGTTATCAAAGGAATTTTGTTAGGTCAAAATATTCGCAAGTTATTAACGAATAAATTTTTCTAGCTAGCTATAAAAAGGCGAACTGCTGCATATCTCGGTCAAAATAAATGCTACCAAGACCAAATCTGAGATCCTGGATTTACATGTCACTGTGAGGGAAAGAACCAAATTTAGCTAATTTTGGCCACTAGGGGGCGCTGCAAATATGGGAAATTTATATCTCGTAAATGGCTGCACCAATATTTATGAAATTTGGTGAGTATGATGCTGGTCCCCTCCTGAGGCCATACTTTGAAGTTAGTCACGACTGGTAAAAGTGGGCGTGGCTAATTACAAGATAAAAAACAAACATTGATTTCAGCTCAAGTATTATGCTGAGGGCTGTGAAATTAACAGGGTATATAGAGAATAGCATACAGACCAACCATAGCAAAAATTGTGCATCTACTCCACTAGGTGGCGCTATAACGGATGCAAACGCATTTTGGCCTGTAACTTCCACATTTTAAATCACATCTTCATAAACTTTATATCCACGTGTTCCCTACACGCAGTCGCATCTTCTGACATAGGCCACGCCCACTCCCACTGCAAATTTCTCTTTGTAATTCACTATACATCAAAAACCTACTTTTTCGAACTCCTCCTAGCGTTTAAGCTCCATCTTCACAAAACTTTGCACATACAATCTCCAGACTTGCCTGACCAAAAGTTATCAAAAGAATTTTGCTACTCCAAAAAATGCGCTAGCTAAAGATAAACATTTTTTTTCTGCTAGCTAAAAAACACATACTGTTGCATATTTTTGTCACAGTAAAACCTATCAACTTCAAACTCGAATCACTTGTTTCAAAGGTCAACCAGAGGGTCTGTGCCACATTTGGTGGAAATTGGCCAATAGGTGGCGCTATAAACAGAGAAAAATCAAGTGACATGAAAATTGATCGATTCGCACGAAATTTGGCGAGCGTGATGTGGAGTCACTCCCGAGACCACCCATCAAGCTTAGTGATGTTTCGTCACCGTGGCAACACCTAATTCGCCATAAAAGACGACGTTGATTTTAAGGGGTAAGGGATGCTTGTAAAGTCAGGAAACTTGGCACACATATGACAGGGTCCGATTTGTGTTGTCTGATGGGATTTTTCTGCTCTGATATGCCAACATGGCTCATCAGCGCCCCCTACAAATTTTCTACGATGCAGCCCCCGAAGCTGGTTTGACCTACATCTATGAAACTTGGTACGCACTTGCATCACTGAAAGATGTATAAAAAAGCCTCTTGCACCCATGTGCCAAACCCAACAGGAAGTCGGCCATTTTGAATTTGCTTGTAACTGGTTTGCAACTTCACCATACATGTTCCAATGTTCCCCAAACTTGACAGGATTGATGACAGTCCTGCCCTGAACACATCTATATGCCAATACGTGCTTATTAGTATGGCGCCACCTACTGGCAAAATTACATTTCTTCGTATGTTTTGAGGGATATCACGTGTAACTCCTACGTGAGGGGTCTGCCTTCGACAGGAATGAACGGTGGCATGAGCCGGCGTCCTGCCAGAGCCCTCGAGTTGCGTGAAGGTGCGAGGGCCCGTTCAATGCTGCTTGCAGCTTTAATTATTATTATTCTCTATTTTTATTTTTCCGTTGGTAAAAGTGGTGCTGCAGGCTAAAGGGAGGGTGGTGCAATTTGGAGGGTTGGTCCAGACCCCTGCACGTACCTCAGGCGCAAAAAATGACATATGTCAGCCAGCAGGGGGCGCTATAACCACGGTCAATGCGTTTTGGGCTATAACACCGACACCGGACGTCGCACATTCAAAAATCTCATATCCACAGATTCCCTGAATAGCGCTGAATCACATGGACTGGGCCACGCCCATTTCCGCCTATAATTTTTTTTTGCAAAATCGCGAAAACTGGAAAACCAACTTTTTCAAACTCCTCCTTGGGGTTTTGCCCGATCAGCCTGAAACTTGGCACGTAAAGTCTTCCACTGGACCTGATCTAAAGTTATCAAAAGAATTTTGTTTGGTTAAAATATGCGCAGGTTATTAACGAATAAAATTTTCTAGCTAGCTATAAAAAGACGAACTGCTGCATATCTCTGTCAAAATAAATGCTAACAACACCAAATCTGAGATCCTTGATTGACATGTGACTGTGAGGGTGTGAGCCAAATTTGGCTAATGTTGGCCACTAGGGGGCGCTGCAAAGCTGAGACATTTATATCTCTTCAATGGCTGCACCGATTTTTACGAAATTTGGTGAGTATGATGCTGCGTCACTCCTGAGGCCATATCTTGAAGTTAAATACGACAGGTGAAAGTGGGCGTGGCTTATTACGAGATAAACAGCAAACATTTATTTCAGCTCAAGTATTATGCTGAGGGCTGTGAAATTCACAGGGTATATATAGAACAGCATACCGACCACCCATAGCAAAAATTGTGTGTCTGCTCCACTAGGTGGCGCTATAACGGATGCAAACGCATTTTGGCCTGTAACTTCCACATTTTAAATCACATCTTCATAAAGTTTATATCCATGTATTCCCTAAATAGATTCGCATCTTCTGACGTAGGCCAAGCCCACTTCCACTGCATATTTCTCGTTTTACGTCACTACATATCAAAAACCTACTTTTTCGAACTCCTCTTAGAGTTTAAGGTCCATCTGCACGAAACTTTGCACATACAATCTCCAGACTTGCCTGATGAAAAGTTATCAAAAGAATTTTGCTGCTCCAAGAAATGCGGTAGTTACAAATAAACAATTTTTTTTGGCTAGCTAAAAAACACATACCTTTGCATATTTTTGTCAAAGTAAAAGCTATCAACGTCAAACTCAAGTCCCTAGTTTCCGAGGTCAGCCAGAGGGTCTGTGCCAAATTTGGTGGAAATTGGCCAATAGGGGGCGTTATAAACACAGAAACATGAAGTGACATGAAAATTAATCAGATTCGCCCGAAATTTGGCGAGCATGTTGTGGTGTCACTCCTGACGCCAGAGTTAAATCTTAGTGATGTTGGGTCAAAGCGGGCGTGACTTGTCACAACACACACATTTAGCCTTTCGGGCTTCCATTGCTGATCCCATTACAATAACTATACTGCGGGTGAGACGTAGGCCTGCGTCCCGACGCTCGCCCCGAACCCGTCGTCCTTCGGGGCCGACTTCCGTAGACTCCGCGAAACCCGGGGGCCGAGTCGCGCGGGGAGGCTTGGCCCCCTATTATAACTGCTTGCAGTTCTAGTTTTATATTTGTAATGGTATGAAACAAGAAATCATCATACCCTAATGTTGTAGCTGTAATTTTGTGTTTGTTTGTTTTGTTTTGTTTTTAAATTAAGGATTTAAAGCACAACTCAACTGTTCTATTTCCCGAGTTGTTGGCCATAGGACTCCAGAAACTGGAAATCATTTCATCCTATGGGTGAGCACCGCAGTGAAATTAATAGGCTATTTTTTTTTATTTTTTTTTTATTACAGACTGTTTTTGGAGCAAGTTCAGATTAGAGAGAGAGAGATTGGAAAGATTGGGAGATAGAAAGGGGGAAGACTTGGCTAAGGTCCGGGACGAGATTAAAACCTGACATTAGTTATTATGGTACACCCTTAGCTCACTGAGCCACCAGGATGACCATAATAAGGCTTTAGTAATTTTTACTTGCGTCTAGTGCATGCCACAATACTTATAATCGCTATTGTGTTGACAGGGTTTTGATGGCTCAAAAAGAGAGATCACAGTGTACGATTCCCAGGAAGTGTACACAAAGATTTCTGCAAGAAATATGGATATTCTAAGGTATGTAAAAAGTGTGTTTAGGAAACTGTTACATGTTCTAAAGGACAATTATGCTATATGATAAATGTCATTTAGAATGGCATGTCTGTTTTTAGCCGAGCATTTGAAGCCTGAAGGAATGGCACGTGTCATATCCGGAACAGTGGAGACAGAAGGATGGTGTTAACTGTGGTGTGTTCGTCTGCACAGTGAGTACTGTTTTGTTAAAGAAAAGATAAAATGGTGATTTAAGGGCATGAAATATATCCCTCTGATGTTTATTTCTCAGTATTATCAAATAATTTAAGGAATTGCTACTGTTTTGATATTATGGTTGGCCTATTAGATTAATTGCATGTTGTACAAACATTGATTGTCTTCTATATTGCTCATTTCAGGCAGCAGAGCTTGATGTCAAGGGAACACAAATGACAACTGAAGCCTTGAACCAAGTCCAGTTGGGCCATCTCAGGATGAACCATGCAGCTTGCTTAATTGCAGATGCTATTCCTGCGGTGATGTATCATGGGACACCTAGTGATAGATCATTTGGTTGTGATAATCTTGACTAATTGTGAGGTGAAATAATTACACACTACATTATCACTTTTCGCTTTTTCTTATGCTCTTTAAAATTGGCATACACTAGATGACTGACAATCTTTGCAAGCTGTGAAATATAGTTAGAAGTTAATCTTTAACATTTCAATGTTTCCTTTTTGTAGGGGAAGAAAGTGTTGGAGTCATGCATGGCAGAAGCAATTCATGCCTGCAATTACTAGGACAGCAGTGGAAAGGGGCAGAAAAGGTACAGTAGTACTATCAGAGTTAAGACACTGCATTAAGCACCAGATTTACAACTGCACTCCATCAATTCCAAATTTGGTACACATAGGAATATGTAATCTCCTATGACATGTACATGTGGGGTGGGAAATTAATCAGGTACATTTGATTACATAAAGTAAAATTAAAATTTTTCTCTAAACACAACTTAAGCTCATTTAAGTCTGGTGCTTAATAGAGTTGGTGTTATATAACATGCTGTTATTAGGACATGTTGGAGGTTGGCTAGGCCAGCATAACTTTATAATTTTTTTTTTTCACTTAAATGTTTTAATAACACAGAATTGTTGTAGCCGCCATTGTATGTGTAAAACATATTATAATATTATTCTCTTTTTCCTGCTTTAATTGATATCTATGGTGAGACAAGTTGTAATACCTTGTGCACTGACAGCTGCACAATTTATTGGCAATATTACTCCAGAAAGAGGAACAGTTTCAAATCTTTGGCTTTATATAGTCCAACTAAATGTGGGAAGTGTAGAATAAATTTTGAATCTCAGTTGGCAGTTGAACATGAATCAGGCCCAAAGACTGTAGCTGTTGCATGCTCCTTCATTTATGTCTCTGAAATTGTAGGCGGTTGTATCCACAAGTGCAAAAGGAGAACTGGGTCAAATGTGAGACCTGCAATGGCTGGCTGCATGAGGACTGTGCCAATTATGAGCCCAGTCATCTGACATTTTCACATGTGGGTGTGTCCTGCCTGAGCCATATACCTTCACCAGGTTTAACCAAACGAATCTTGTTTTTTTTTTACTTTGCAGTAGTCTGACCTGCCTAAGGAGCAAAGGGGTTGAAGGCCTTATTTCTAAGGACAGAATAAAGGTTTGTACTTATTCCAGTTATTCATATACAGCAAATGTTGCAGCAAACAGTGTTCTTAACAGATTGTCATTCTTAAAGGCACTGAAACAAATGTTGGCAAGTGGAGAGGAAGTCCAGCAGGATGTACCTGTGGCTGAACCCTGGGCGAAACCTTGCACTCAAACAGATCCTTAATGGAGGACCAACGTGTTTCAGTGAGAAACATGTAAGTCATAAGGTTTTTTTGAAAGTGGTCATTTTATCAGTGCCAGAAAACTAGATGATGATTTACCCTTACTGTGTCCAACAGATGAGTGACCTAATCGATTTGGTGAAGTCAGCATTGTCTTTGAACTACACAATCTTGAAAAATGTTGACTTCATCATTGATGTGATGGTGTCAGAGGTATGTTCAGTTTCTGTTGAGCAAAGAAGACATTTTTAGTCTCAGTTGATATCCAAATTCTACTATTCTAACAGTATTTAGGTTTAATTATATATTATATATATGTTATATATACTTAATGACCCATAAATACAAATACGTCTGTTCATTAATATTAATATTGCTGTCAATGTATCATCTTTCTTGTAATGGATCTGTTTTTTTTTCTAAATAGTCCTCAACTAAATTGTGTTCTTTTATGTAGGCCACAATAGACATCCTGATGCGGTTCGAGGGCTTTCCAAGGTTCCATGCCGAAAAAATCCTAATAATAATAACCCTACCCTATGTTGCTCATTGTTTTCTGCCTATGACATGGAGGTGGAAATCAGTGTTGAACCCAAAAAGAATATGTGAATATCTGTCGAATATCCAACGTCAAACTATCTTCACCACGATAAAGAAAACACGGATGCTAGCCGAGGACGGAGCCACGGTGAGAAGAAGTGTCTGCTCTCCATTTGGTCTGACAAAAGTGTCCATACAATAATGCAACTCCATGGGTGGCTAACATCTTGTTGTTGTTGTTATTGTGGTGCACATGATATGACGTTGTAGTGTGCCGCTAGGATCTGACGTCAGTGGGACGGAGCGTTATCGGATAGCAAACAGATCTGGATGTGGACACCAGAGACGCATATTAATACCAGGTATAAACGTATGTGGTCAAGCGCTATCCGATTGCAATCCGATTGCAAAAAAACTCATGCTAATGCAAGGTGTAAAGGGGGCCAAATAGTCAGGAATACAAAGACCACAAGCTTCAGCACCAGTGGAAAGTAACCACCACTGAGTAGCTGGTCAGGACCAGTATCTGTAGCGCCCCTAGTGGTAGTGACCACTGGTCCATGCCAGTGAGCATCTGGTCCCAATCACTGAGGAGCTGGTTACGACCAGTATCTTGGGCCACTGGTTCATAGTTATAAACAGTTAAATATAACAGCCAGAAAGAGAGGGAGTAAGAGACTAGTTGTAACCACACAAACTGCAGTATTACAATGCAACAGTAAGAACACAGACATAATCAATAATAATTAATAATCAATAATAATTGATAGACAAACACGATCAGAGAAGGGAGAAGGTGTATTAAAAATACAAAAATCACTACACAGACCACTCATCCAGACAACAGACAGACCACAAGGAGCACAGGACAGATCACTGAGGAGCTGGTCGCGACCAGCAACCATCGGTCCGTGCCAGGGAGCAGCTGGTCCCGACCACTGAGGAGCTGGTCATGACCAGTATCTTTACAGCCCCTAGTGGTAATGACCACTGCTCCGTGCCAGACCACTGAATCGGAGTGCCTTGTAGCTGCCGCAAAGCTGCTTGGGCCTGACAAAGTGAAATTATTTCAAAGCGTCAATTTGTCGCAAAGAACCATTGCAGACAGGATTACTGATATGGCTTAGAGTAGCATCATCATCATCACTGCCAGCTGACATCAGACGCCTTGCCAAAGAGAAACAGTTCCAGCCATTGCATTAGGTGAGTCTGACATGCGTAGAAATGCAGCGATCATGAGGCTCAGTAACACAGTGGTTATAGACATTTTTTTTTTTAGTCTTTTTTTTGCATCCCTAGGTATGTGTTCATGATAGTATGGCCCTCGGAGGACTTTATAAAAATTGATAGGGCCCTCGATATGAAAAAGGTTTCCCACCCCTGACTTAAAGGGAGTACTCTTAAATTTCAATCATGCTGCATTTGCATTTATTTATATTTCAACTGTTGTTGTTTTTTTAATGAAAGAAAAAAACACACTACAGCTAAAAACTTAAGGTTTTCAGCTTCATTTTGATGCATAGATTTTAGAGGTTGCAGGGGTTTGATAAAAATCCAGCTGCCACACCAAACTTCTAGAGTTTCCCTGTTACTCCAGAAAGATTAGTTACCTATCGTAACTCCAATTTCTCTGAGTATAGGTGCCACTTAGAGCGGTTACTATTAGGTTTATCCCATAGACAGTATATAAAGATGGATGACATGACAGCTCCCCCAAATTGAAGTCAAAACATCTGGATTACTCCCTGGTGTCTGACTGCAGTGTAGGTGGTAAAGCCTGCCCCCTCTATGTTAGCCGATGGGACATGGGCTAAAATAAAAACTCAGAGTGCATGTCAAATACATTTTTTCCTAAAGATATTTTCTGTCATTTTAGGTAGTTCTTAACCACTTCTGTATATTGAAGTGTTCATTTTTCTGATACGTTTGGTTATAGCTAGTTATTGATGTTAAGTAAACGGGGATTGAGGTCATGGCTGACAGCTGTGTGTGCCATTTGGTATGCTGTGTGTGACAATCAGTATGCTCACTATCAGTGGCACTGCTTGCAATTTGTCGGAGGGCTGTATGGGTGTAACTCAAAACCAGTGGAGATTGCTACTGTGCAGACTCTGGCTCCAAATGACGTCATCAGTGCGAGATGGTAGCGGTCGTATCCAGAATATTTTTGGATTCATTTTTGTACAGTGGAAGGAAGTGGAGATGTGTTGACGTTAAATACAGTCTATGGTTTTCTTTTGCACCATTGTTCCCTGCATGGACCCCTCTTATGTCCACAGTTACTATATATGAGGGTAGGCTGAAAAGTTCATAGGCTGACCATGACGCAATGGTTGAATTGGACCAAATGTGGTTTATTTTTCCATATAGTCTCCCTTGCAGTCTACACACTTCTTCCATCTGTGTTGCAGTGCGTGGATCCCCTTGGCATAGAAGATCTCATCCTGATGGTCAAAAAAGTCCTCAGCAGCAGATATGACCTCATCATCCGTCCAATACTGCTTCCCAGCCAAGTGTGTTTCATTTTGGGAAACAGAAAATAGTCAGATGGGGCCAAATCAGGAGAATATGGAGGGTGATCAACCAGTTCAAAGCCACAGTCATGCACAGCAGCCATTGCAACCACAGACTTGTGTGCTGGAGCATTGTCCTGATGAAACAAGTCCCCCTTGGTCAGTTTACCTGGCCGTTTTGTATTGATCTCCTTTCACAGCTGCATCAGCAAGTTGGCGTAGTACTGTCCATTAATTGTTTGGCCCTTCTGAAGGTAGTCAATAAACACAATGCCTTTGGCATCCCAGAAAACTGAGGCCATCACCTTACCTGCCGATGACACCACCTTGGCCTTCTCTGGAGGAGGTGAAGAGGGGTGTTTCCACTGCATGGACTGCGTGGCACCCACCTAGTGGAAACTTTCAACATGCAGTTTATTGTGCAGAATGTTCTCTATTCTTTCACAAGAGATGCTAACAGCATTAGCTGTCTAATTAACAGTCAAACGTCTGTCATCCATCACCATGTGGTGAACACGATCAATTTTTTCTTGGGTAGTGGCTGTGGCAGGAGGTCCAGACCTTGGGTCATGTTCCAGGTTCTCCCTACCCCTCTTGAATTCAGCTGCCCACTTTTGCACAGTTAATAAAGCTGGAGCACCATCCCCTAATGTAGCAACCATGTCAGCATGAATGTCCTTGGGGGCTAACCCCTTTTTCTGCAGATATTTGATAACACCACGGTGCCAAATTTTGTCCATGTTCATGACATGTCTCTAGTGCTAATTTTCAAAGTCCTCAATTAGCTTTCAAATGTTGGTTAACTATGGCCTCTGCCATAGTTAACACCATGTCAACCCTGTGTGAAAAGAACACAAATCTTGCCCTCTCTCCGCAAATCACTGCCACTGAAGAAAAGTGGTATGTTGACTAAATACCATAATGGTCCCCCATGCAGCCCACTAATCCACGATGATAGGATAAGAAGGCGCACCGTTTAATACTTGCGTAAAAGCGCCAGATCTGGCAACGCATCATCTGCCGTCAAGCACACTAAAAACTGAATGAGCCAGGGAGGACTCAGATACTTTGCACGGATATAAACGGATGAAAGGGCATGGAGAAGACCAAGATGTCCATCACAGCCATCCCAGAGGAGGGATGAAATGGAATGTGCCCGGAAGAACTGGCTCCGCTCCGCTCCTGCTGCACTACAAGCTTTTGTGACACACAGCTATTAAGATAAATGCTGTCACCACTGTGGTGCTAGAGAACACGACAGGTTTATGTCATCTAACTCCTGCTACAACCAAGGGATGTGAAAAAACAATCTCTCTTCAAAGCCAGCAAGCCAGCTAGCAAGTGCAACAAGGTTTGGAACCATGATGTGCTCATATGTTGGACCGTTAAATTCTCTTCCTGAATGTCTGCTAACAGGCAAGGAATCAGAGAAACTATGGGAAATGTGTAAAGCACTTTCAGTGCCATGAACAGCGCCAGACAGTATATGTGGAGAGATGGCGGATTTTTAAGTTTCACACCAACAACATAGAAATGACACGTCCCCCTGAGATGCCGCATCCATGTACACCAACTTATGTGACTTCGCTATTTTAAGGGTATCAGAACATGGTGGCTCTCATGGTGGCTGATTTCATATCCACACCCACACTGTTAGACAAAGAAAGGTCCAAAATTGGCCACATCCCGCCTGTTTTCTTTCGTTTGAGATAGTAGCAGAAATAGAACCCATTCGTTCTTCTCTCCTGCAGGGACATGGTTCCAGCAGGTTTGACAGCCCTGCCGTGAGGACTGAGATGACATTATCTCTTCCACCACACAGAGAAACTGTTTGCCGATGTGTTTCTGCTACTCAGCTGAATCAAAACTTGTGTTCCCCATGTCCCGTCATTGCCTCTGATGCTGGTGTTTTTGAGGCAGGTCAGCAGGCAGGCTGGACCAAGGCCTCTAGCTCTTGCCTTGATGGCCCTGAGTTTGTTGGGCTGCATCTTGGTTACATCTTCACTGAAGACATTTTCAAGGTGAAACAGTTTGAATCCTGTTCTGTAGTAGGTTAAGCTAACTACAGAACAGGACTTTTGGCAAGCAGTTGGCACATATTACTTAAATTGGTGCCAAAACGTTTAAATTATCATTGGCTCTATTGCTTATTTCAGGTTTAGAAATCCGTAAGACTTTGGATTTCTTAGAGTGGTGATTTCAGCTGAGGTCTGAGTGCTGAATTCTTTCAGGTAACTTGCAGCTCTCCTGCCAGACCAGCTGCAGTGACACAGCAAATGTACAATCCAGAGAATCAGGTGACAGAGACGGAGCCAAAGAGCGTAGTGACATTCAGCAGAGGAAGAAAGACACCACAGATAATGTGAGAGCTCTTTACACTTCAAATACCTTTATACTCAAGTGTGCGTTTGTGTCAGCTGACAAAAAAGGTCTTTTCAACCATTTAAAGCACAAGTCCAATTGTTTGATGTCATCCTTCTCTTTAGGAGACATGCAGCATCACTTTTATCAAAAACTTCAGTGGTTTTGCAGGTCTGATATGAATTTTTCACTTATTATCTTTCTTTCTAGTTGAGTCAGTCAGAGGCTATAACAGTGGCTTTGGAGGAGGTGAGAAGGAAACAAACAGAAATACTGACCTGGCCTCTGACAGGTCTGGAGGATGCAGGTAGAGCAACTGCCACCAGTCCAGCCTGTCAAGACAAGTCACTGCCTACTGACAGTGGCAGTGATATCCATTTACATGTTAATGTTTGAAGTACACAAAGAGAATTATACGGCATAATTAGCCACAAGGATCACATTTACTAATGCAAAACATTGTCTGCTTGGTTTCAAATAGAGGATAACCAGAGAAATACTGAATTTGTATCATTTACTGTAGCTGTACTGTTTTTCAGACAGATATCACGCTGCTCGAATACAGATCTACAACATCCTGGCTGAGGTGCTCACCAAACAGCATGTGGAGAAAGATAATCTTGCCCAAAGACAATGGTGAGTTCTGGAACTTCTCCCTTGCTTGACTTAACTGAGGCTTTGTAAGCCAGTAGGAAAGCTATTGTGTTACACAGTGCTTTCATTTTGAGAACATGGTAAAATTACAGAAATGGAAGTGAACTACTTACTTACAGTGTACAGTATATGCAAGCTGTGAGTTATAAGAAATACAAATAATGTCTTTATAGGAGATGTTTACAATGACATGTTTGTCGTCTTGAAGCTGTCATAGATCTCTCAAATGCAAATTTTGACTATAGCCAAGCACAACAATGTCTACAACTATAACACTGAATTTAATGTCATATTTGCTGGCCTTAGTGGAGGGGTCAGTTTGCATGAGACTACACTGTTCTCATTTTCAAACAGAAAATTGTTTGTTTATCCAAACCTTGTTGTAATCCAAATCTTCATCATTTTTCTCCAAGTGTTCAGTGTGAATGCTGATTCAGCATCCACACTATTGTTCTTTGAATCTTTATTATTAGTGTGAATGCTGATTCAGATGCTTTCAAACTATTGTCATCCTTCTTTTTCTTGTGCCAATGCTGATTCAGCATTCACACTATTAAGATTCCAATCTTTATTCTTATTTCACTTCTATACATTTTTGGACTCCACCTCTGCATACTTTCAGCTACAGAAACCATGTCAGGTTTTTCTCATCAGTCCAGTTCAGTGCTCACTGGTGAGACAGATGCACACGCAGGTCAGGTGGAAAGGCGTTACAGTGCAGTCTTTTTTCAGATGATATAACATTGGAGATCACATTTATTTTTCACTCAAGGGATTCCACTTGCTTGAACACTGAGTTGACTTGCCATGGGTAACTGTTAACACTGAGCCCTGTGGCAAGGAAAAAAAAACTTTGGTGGACAGGTTATGCTACAAGGTAGAGTGCACTCAGGGCACTGTGGCGATTTTTGAATTTCAGTCGACCAAGATTTTCTTTGGTTATTTGGCTATTTTCAACTTCCACCTTTGACAGTATTTCAGTTTAGCCTCTAGCTTCTCTAGGAATGTATCTCAGCTGTTAGCTTCTTTAGGTAATGAATTTTAGCTTCCAACTCTGCAAGCTTTACAGTTTAACTTTCAGGGTTTAAGAAGTGCAGTGCAATGCAATACCGCTTTAAGATTCCTGTTTTCAGCAATGTTTTGCAGTTTACTTAAGCATTCAGCATTCACATGATTTTTCTGCAGGAAATGTGTTTTCTAGTTAAAGTTGTGTTGTAGTTGTGTTGTAGTTGTGTCTCCCCAAATAAATGCTCCAGGTGGGATTTCAGTCAGCAAGATAATACTAATAATACATCATATTTATAGAACACTACTCAAGTATGCTTTCCATGTGACATTAAATAGTATTAAAGCAAAAACAAAAAACACCATAAAATTAAAATGTTTTGACAGCGTGCCTGAAGATAGGTTTCAACATTGAACCCTAAAATCAAGCATATTAAACACAAAGTCACATGTAAATATTTTCAATATGTGAGATTTTTGGACTCAGTATTATGCAGTTATTTTGTAAGCTTTCTTTTGGACATCCTATTTATTATAATTAAATTCACAATTAAATTCAATTCAATTTCAAATGTCATTACTGAGATTTTGAGGACTCCATGGTAATATAGTGACTCTGCTAAATGCTGCTTTAGGGAATACAGTTCAAGTGCCCAGGTGTTCAGACAGTTATGGTTAATGTGGAAGTTGGTGGGAATTAGTTTCATGCTTTAACATTGTGGTTGCTGTTCATCGCTGAGGTGCTGTCTTCCTCTGACCCTTTATGCAGTCTTCATACAGTTCTTTTAAAAGACATGACTGTCCTTCTAAAGGTTGGTATAATTATTGTGCCAACACATTACTTGTCTAAGTAACAGTAGCATTGTTTGATTCTCTGTGCAGGTGTGTGGCCAACACCCTCCAGCATCTGTTGAAAGGTCAACTCGTCTCCCTTTCCTCACGTCAGAAGAACTTGGTGGAGGTCCTCCAGAGGCAGATGCATTTGGTAGAGGTGTATGTAACCATGAAGGCCAAACTTTCCACTCAGCCTCCTAATCATCGAGGCATTACAGTGGTGAGACAGCAGCCAGATCATGTCTCCGCTCCAGTTTCCACACCAGCCTTCTCTCCTAAAGAAGCACATGGCTGCAATCAAACGTTTCAAAGAAAGAAAAGCCATGTACCAGTTATACAGACCAGACTGTTAAGATCAGCACATCCAAACAATGCTAAGGACCTCACTGTGCCCTACTCTGCCCCACAGAGCAGTGCCCCACAGCCAGGAAATATATCACAACACATCAACTTCCAGAGGAGAGGAAGTAATGCACTGATACAGACAAGAGCTGAAGACAACAGCACACATCTCTCTAAGCTAATACAGAGGGGAGTTATACCATCTGGAAGTGCTCTACAGCTCGTGTTGAAGGTTAGGTAAAGCTCTTCTCGTAAAACCCAGTTGATACATGTGTAACAGTTTGGTGTCTTTCCAGCTGTTACCAAACACTTACTTGCTAATCGCCTAAAATAATAAAACTGAATGTCTTTCCTAATGACAAGAAAGGTAATTATTACATTTTCCTCATAATTACCATAGATACAGACAACAACCTCTTACTTTTAGAACATTGCCACAAAGTCCATGAAAATAATTAATTCACAGGCACATACATAAGCCCCGTTTCCACCAAGCAGTCCATTTCAGTTCAAATCAGTTTGGTAGACATTAGAACAGTTATTTTTCTGTTTGCATTGTGAAAAGTTGTGGATGGTACAAAAAGACTCCCCATTGTTGTCAGCCTCTTTGTTGCAGTACTTAGCACACTGATCCAATACTAAAAGTTGGAGCTAGAAACATTGCGGTCCGTTGATTGGTCTATAGAGAATTGTCACTCTTGCTCAGGACTGAGTTGTTGGTGGTTTTGAAGCTTATGTAACCACTGCTGATATCATGGCAAGTTTTTCATATATTAGTAAACTAATACTATAACATGAGAGGATGTTTTGCTGTAGTAAATAATTCAAAATAAAAGTAAAATAATTCACTGTGCTGACAGCCAGCAACTTTTAAGATGTAATGTTTACTTTTAATGTTATTTAGTGCATGAGTGGACGACGTGTATCCGTCAGCACACCTTAAGTGTCAATATGACAACTTTGACCATTCCATTTGTTTTTACTGTCTCTAATGAATGACATAAACCTTAGTGATGATTAGATATTTAAGCGTTGAAAAGGATTTGAATTTCAACTGGCAGTTATTCTAATCCTCACTTGAGATAAAACATGGCAGAGCGTCGTCCTGGTCTGCTCTGGCAGCACTAAACCCTTGCTCTTGTTCAATTATGACTCAATGCACAAACCCACGGCATGCAACCCCATTCTGTGGACGATAAAGGACATGCAGATGTTCCTCTGTATCATCAGTGAAGAGGAAAAACAGTGTGTGCTAAATAGAGGAGTGCAGGGCAACAACCCCACCCACAATTAAGAGTAAACTGATGTACAGCCTAGATACATATCTGTAGGCCTTACTTTTGGTTCAGAGGGTACTATACTGAAAGTTTTTGTGTTGAGCTTTCATATTTAATTGGGGCATGTCAGGGTCCCTTCTGTCTCATCCTGCAGTGAGTGCCAGTTTTGACCAATAAGAATTACTGGCTGCCACTCTAACAATTAACATTTGGACAGGGCCCTGGACATTGTTTTCTTCATTTGTTTGTTTATTTGCAACACACTAGTGTGAGTCTTTATCTTCAAATTCATCAGTACACAGACAGTCGTGTCTTAGAGTGGCTGATAAACCTTTCCTCTGCCCTTTGTTCTAAAAATGCACTAAATGAGTGACTACTGTTATTGCTGCAGCAGTACTGCTGTCATCATTTCAGAAAACAACCTGTTGTCTTGCCTCTGCAGGGTCAGTGGCAGCTTGCTTATGTGATGGATGATGGCTCGATAAAGGACAGCAGAGGCCAGCTGCACCTGGCTCCAGAATGCTGGCTGGAGTCTATCCTTGGTGACAACATCCCTGTCAGTTCAACATACGCATGGGAAAAGGTTAGACACCAAACTGCCTAAAACTTATCTCAGCACTCAAAACACAAGAAGAGCTGAAAAAAAGAAATATTTTATCCATCGGCTTTTCACTGTAACTCACACAAACCCCTGCAGTCATTCTATTGTCTGTCTGAACATGGTAGGATCCATGTTCAGACAGACAGTAGCACTACATGAGAAAAGGAGTCTCTTTATTCATTCCTATGAGACCAGTATAATGGAAATCCTGATGAAAGGTTAAAAATCCTGTCACAGTTGTACAGTGTTTTACCATCTGATGATAAGCCTTCAAACTCATGAATATATTTCTCTGACTGTGTTTCATTGTTTTACCACCATTACTTGAAGCAACGTGGCCACACCAATGTACACCCTTTCTCTCCGTCTCAAGTATTTTAGGGACCTTTTGCCCTTACTTAAATGCAGGTAAAGGAGGAATGACATGCAACAAAGATCCTCAGCTGGAATTGAACCAGGGATATTGCAATCGTCGTATTTAGTGTGCGTCTTAACCACTCACCTCCGGACATGCCTTTTTTTTAAAAATTCAGGTCATTTGTACAACACTTTGATTAACAGCATGATACAGTGTGTTGACAACGGAGGCTAGATCCCCATTACTGCTTTGAGATGAGAAAAAAATGATTTTCAGTCCCCCATCAAATGAAATAACACAGGTCAGCAATCAATCACAGTCCTGCCTTCGGACCATGGGAGCACCTGGAGAAATCCCACGCTGGCACAGGGCAAACTTTATACAGAAGCTCCTGCCAACCTGAACCAAGTCAAATATATTTTCTTATTCTGTGGCATAGAACTCCACTGTTGCTCAAAAACTACTGTGAGCAACACTGTTGCACTGAGTGATATGGTCCTTCATTACCATGAACACACACACTGCTTATTTTGTAGTCTGCCATACACCGTCCTGCTGCAACAAACACTCACAAGACAACCAAATGTAGGTAAATGTGCTGCTGAAAACAGTCTTCAGCAAATGCACTATCTAATATTATATTAATACAATATTAAATATTATTCTAAGATGGCGGCGCGTGTAGACGCAGCGACCCGGTGCTCTTCTTCAGTTAGCAGCTACACACTGAGAAGGACCTACACCCGAACTGAACTTTTAAGCCTAAAACAACACTGGACCGGCTGGACCCCCCCCAGAAGGGTTCGTTCCCGGAGAGGATACGTTCCCGGAGAGGATACGCCGGCGAGAGCGGACAGTAAGGAGGCGACGGCGGCGCTGCGAAAGACGCCGGAAACGAGGCAAATGAGCCGGCATCAGAGCTAGGCTAACTGCCGCTCCGCACAAACCAGCGGTTCCAAGCGTCTTTCTAGCCAACGTCTGCTCCCTGGTTAACAAGATGGACGAGATGAAACTACGGGATGTTAACAACCGGATAGACAGCTGTATCGTGGTGATAACAGGTCATAACATAGCCGTGGAGCTAGCAGGACGTACAATCTTCCGGGCGGATCGCACATCGGACTCCGGTAAGAGGAGGGGAGGAGGTGTGTGCGTCTATATTAACAACAGTTGGTGCACGGACACTGCCGTCATTGAGAGACACTGCTGTCCAGACCTGGAGTTTCTAATGTTGAAGTGCAGACCCTTTTATTTGCCCAGGGAAATAACCCAAGTGTTTGTAACTGCCGTGTATATCCACCCGTGAGCTAATGCTAACGTAGCTATGAGCAGGCTGCATGATAGCATCACCAGGCAACAAAATAAACACCCAGAGGGCTTCTTCATCGTGGCTGGAGACTTTAATCACACCAACTTAAAGGCTGTGCTCCCCAGATTTTACAAGAATATTGACATTCAAACAAGGAAGGGCAGAACACTAGACCAGGTCTACACCAACATCTCTGGAGCCTACAGAGCTTTCCCTGTTCCTGACACCAGCTTACAAGCCCCTCATCTGCAGGTCTAAGCCACAGTACAAGTCAGTGCAGTGCTGGACTGAGGAGGCCACACTATCCTTGCAGGACTGTTTTGAGGACACCATATTCAATTCAATTTTTATTTATAAAGCCCAATATCACAAATCACAATTTGCCTCAGAGGGCTTTACAGCATACAACATCCCTCTGTCCTTAGGACCCTCACAGCGGCTAAGGAAAAACTCCCCCAAAAAAACCCTTTAACGGGGAGAAAAAATGGTAGAAACCTCAGGAAGAGCGACTGAAGGAGGGATCCCTCTTCCAGGACGGACAGACGAGCAATAGATGTTGTACAGAACAGATCAATATAATGAATTAACAGTAATCCATATGACACAATGAGACATAAGGAGAAACAGATATTATATTAATAATATGATTATATATGTATGTGACAATAATGATATGTGTATAACAGTCCAGGTATGACTAATAGTAACAGCAGCAGTGGGAGGCATCAGGCAGGACCATGGCAGCAGCACAACCACGACACATCATCCAGGCACAGCTGCGGTACGAGTTAACCTGCGAGACAGTGGAGCACAAAGGCTCCGGAGAACAAGCCGAGTTAGTGACATGCAGTAGGCCCGGGTTAGAGAGATGCATTAACAGGACATGAATACTAGCAAGGGAGAGAGAGAGTGAGTGAGAAGGAGAGAAGGGGCTCGGTGTATTATAGGAGGTCCCCCGGCAGACTAGGCCTATGTCAGCCTAACTAGGGGCTGGTCCAAGACAAGCCTGAGCCAGCCCTAACTATAAGCTTTATCAAAAAGGAAAGTCTTAAGTCTAGTCTTGAAAGTGGAGACGGTGTCTGCCTCCCGGACCGAAACAGGAAGCTGATTCCACAAAAGAGGAGCCTGATAGCTGAAGGCTCTGGCTCCTGTTCTACTTTTGGAGACTTTAGGGACCACGAGTAACCCTGCATTCTCAGAGTGCAGTGTTCTGGTGGGATAATAGGGCACTATGAGCTCTCTGAGATATGATGGAGCCTGATCATTTAGAGCTTTGTAAGTTAAGAGAAGGATTTTAAATTCAATTCTGGATTTTACAGGGAGCCAGTGCAGAGAAGCTAAAACAGGAGAAATATGATCTTGTCTCTTAGTTCCTGTCAGTACACGTGCCGCCGCGTTCTGGATTAGCTGGAGAGTTTTCAGGCACTTATTAGAGCTACCTGATAATAGAGAATACAGTAATCCAGCCTCGAGGTAACAAACGCATGGACCAATTTTTCAGCATCTTTTAGTGAGAGGATAGGCCTAATTTTCGCAATATTACGCAGATGAAAAAATGCAGTCCGAGACGTTTGTTTTAAATGGGAGTTAAAAGACAAATCTTGATCAAATATTACTCCGAGGTTTCTTACGGTGATGCTAGAGCCCAGAGCAACGCCATCCAGAGAAACTATATCATCAGATAAAGAGTTTCTGAGCTGTTTGGGGCCAAGAACAATAACTTCAGTTTTGTCTGAATTTAACATCAGGAAATTGGTGCTCATCCAGGTTTTTATATCTTTAAGGCATTTCTGAAGTTTAGTTAATTGATCCGTTTCTTCTGGTTTTATCGATAAATACAACTGTGTATCATCCGCATAGCAATGGAAATTTACAGAGTGATTTCTAATGATGTTACCTAAGGGAAGCATATATAGCGTGAATAGAATTGGTCCGAGCACTGAACCTCGAGGTACTCCAAAACAAACTTTAGTACGTGAAGATGATTCATTATGAACGTGAACAAACTGAAAGCGATCGGATAAATAAGATTTAAACCAGCTTAGTGCAGAACCTTTAAGGCCAATTGAATGTTCCAGTCTCTGTAGCAGAATTTGATGGTCAATTGTGTCAAATGCGGCACTAAGATCTAGTAAAACAAGTACAGAGACGAGTCCTTGGTCTGAAGCAATCAGAAGATCATTTGTAATTTTAACTAGTGTTGTCTCGGTGCTATGATGGGCCCTAAATCCTGACTGAAATTCCTCAAATAAGTTATTATCATGGAGAAAGTCACACAGCTGGTCTGCGACTACTTTCTCAAGGATCTTTGAGAGAAAGGGAAGGTTGGATATAGGTCTGTAATTGGCTAACACCTCTGGATCCAATGTGGGCTTTTTTAACAGAGGTTTAATTACAGCTACCTTAAAAGACTGTGGTACATAGCCCGTTAATAAAGATATATTGATCATGTCTAGTATGCAAGTGTTAACTAAAGGTAAGACTTCCTTAAGTAGCCTAGTTGGGATGGGGTCCAATAGACACGTTGATGACTTGGATGAAGACACCATTGAGGTCAATTGTTGAATAGAAATCAGGGAAAAGCAATCTAGATATGTATCAGCACTTATAGCTGTGTTTGAAGGCAGATTAGTACTGTTAGACGGCAGGAGGTCATGAATTTTGTCTCTAATAGTTACGATTTTGTCATTAAAAAAGCTCATAAAATCATTACTGCTAAGGGCTAAAGGAATACAAGGCTCAATAGAGCTGTGACTCTCTGTCAGCCTGGCTACAGTGCTGAAAAGAAACCTGGGGTTGTTCTTATTTTCTTCTATTAATGACGAGTAACTGTTACTGAGTGGCGCGTAGTCAAGTAGACAGAAATCAAAAGTTATTAAGTAATGATCTGATAGAGAGGGATTCTCTGGAAAGACCATTAAGTTATCAATCTCAATTCCATACGCCAGAACTAGATCGAGGGTGTGGTTAAAACGGTGAATGGGCTTATGTACACTTTGACTGAAGCCAATGGAGTCTAATAATGTGATAAACGCAGTAGCGAGGGAGTCATTATCAACATCCACGTGAATATTGAAATCGCCTACAATAATAACTTTATCTGATTTCAGGACTAAACTGGATAAAAACTCGGAGAATTCAGATAAGAATTCTGAATACGGGCCAGGAGCACGGTACACTATAGCAAATAGAAGAGGCTGCAAGGTTTTCCAGGTCGGATGTAAAAGACTAAGGACAAGGCTTTCAAAGGATTTATAATCTAGTTTAGGTTTAGTGCTGATTAATAGACTAGAGTTAAAAATGGCTGCAACTCCTCCTCCTCGGCCGCTGCCTCAAGGAACGTGGGTATTATTATGACTGGGAGGAGTGGATTCATTTAGACTAACATATTCATCTTGACACAGCCAGGTTTCGGTGAGGCTGAGTAAATCAATATGATTATCTGATATGAATTTGTTTACTAACACTGCTTTGGAAGATAGAGATCTGATATTTAACAGTCCACATTTAATTCTCTTGTTTTGTCTTTCTGTCACAGAAGAGGTTTTAATTTTTATCAGGTTGTTATGTACAACTCCTCTTTGTTTGACTTTATATTTGAATAATTTAGGAGGTTGGGGGACAGACACCGTTTGTATGACACTATGGGTGGGTGACTGCTCTAGAAGCTCAGAGAAGCGTTTTACACTGCGACTCTGATTCCTGGTCTCAACTCTGGGTTGTCACGGTTTTAGATCACTAATAAACTTGTCCAGGTTTTTAGATATGAGAGCGGCTCCATCCAAAGTGGGATGAATGCCATCTCTCCTAATCAGACCAGGTTTTCCCCAAAAGGTTTTCCAATCATTAACGAAGCCCACATCGTTTGCTGGACACCACCTAGACAGCCAGCGATTGAATGATGACATGCGGCTAAACATATCATCAGTGGTCAGATTTGGCAGGGGTCCAGAGAAAACTACGGAGTCCGACATAGTTTTGGCATACTGACACACCGAAGCAACATTAATTTTTGTGACCTCCGATTGGCGTAACCGGGTGTCATTAACGCCGACGTGAATAACAATCTTACTGAATCTATGTTTAGCCTTAGCCAGCAGTTTCAAATTTGATTCAATGTGGGAGCTCTTTGAAGACCCAGACATTGAACTCCACACCTCCTCTGTACTATCACACATCAGTTTCTGCATGGATAATATAACATCAAGGAAACAGGTGAAAATATTTCCCAACCAAAAACCCTGGTTTAACGCCAGTATCAGAGCACTACTCCAGGCCAGGGATTCAGCACTGAGGTCAAGGGACAGGGAAGCCTACAGGAAGGCTAGAGCGGACCTGAACAGAGGCATCAAGGCTGCTAAAACAAAGTACAGAGAGCAGATAGAGGCCAACTTCAGGGAGAACAACCCCCGCTCCATGTGGAAAGGCATACAGAATATAACTGACTACAAACAATGCCACAACACCCTCCCCACCACCGACACTTCTCTCCCAGACCAGCTTAACACCTTTTTCTCCCGCTTTGAAGAGGACAGCAGACAGGCAGAGGACACACAGCTGACGTTATCAGAGCACGACCAGCCCCCCACCATCCAACAACATCAGGTACTGCGAGTCCTGCGTGGCATCGACACCAAGAAAGCACCAGGACCGGATGGAGTACCAGGGAGAGTGCTGAAATCATGTGCTCACCAGCTTGCTGCAGTATTCACTAACATCTTCAACCGTTCACTGCAGCAAGCCACAGTCCCCACCTGCCTGAACACTGCCACCATAATCCCTGTGCCCAAATCCTCTGCCATCACAGGGTTAAGTGATTACCGGCCTGTGGCCCTGACACCAGTGATCATGAAATGTATGGAGAGACTGGTGTTAGACTGGTGTCAAGGCCCACATCCCACCTGGCTTTGATCAACATCAGTTCGCCTACAGGTCCAACAGATCCACAGACGACGCCATCTCCATCGCCCTCCACAACGCTCTCAGCCACATTGAAAGCCCCAACACATATATCAGGATGCTGTTTGTTGACTTCAGCTCGGCAGACCCCAGCATGTCAGAATGGGTACCTCCACATCCTCCACCATCGTCCTCAATACTGGTGTTCCTCAGGGCTGTGTGCTGAGTCCAGTCTTGTACACACTGTACACTTATGACTGTGTCGCTACTCACGGCTCCAACACCCTCATCAAATTTGCGGATGATACAACCGTTGTGGGGCTCATCAACAACGGTTATGAGACACCATACAGGGAGGAGGTCCAAGCACTGGCGGCCTGGTGCAGTGACAACCACCTCAACCTCAACACCAAGAACAAAAGAAGTCATTATTGACTTCCGGAAGTCGAGGACCACACTGCACTCAGGCCTGAGCATCAATGGGGAGGAAGTGGAACGGGTCACCAGCTTTAAGTTTCTTGGCCTGCACATCTCGGAGGACCTGGGCTGGACTGTGAACACCACCCACATCATCAAAAAGGCCCAGCAGTGTCTCTTCTTTCTGAGAACACTGAGGAGGAACAAACTCCCTCCACCTCTGCTGAGAAAATTCTACCACTGCACAATAGAGAGTGTCCTCACCTATGGCTGTACGGTGTGGTACGCCAGCTGCACTGCATCTGAAAAGAAACAACTGCAGCAGGTCATCAAGACGGCTGAGTGGATCATCGGCTCCCCACTTCCATGCCTAGAGGAGATCTATTCCAGCCGTCTCCTCCGATGGGCCACAAAGATTCGGAATGACCCCGCCCACCCAGGACACTTTCTATTCACCAGCCTTCCCTCTGGCAGACTCAGAGTCATGAGAGCCCGCACCAACAGACTGAAACACAGCCACAGCTTCTTCCCCATGGCTGTGAAGAGACTGCTACAGGAACCATGACCCCCCCCCCCCAGTTTATTTTATGACAAGTACATTGTAGCTGCTATAAGAGAGCACCATACGAAATTTCACTGTATTTATTACAGTGACAATAAAGCTTCTTCTTCTTCTAACTAACATTTGATAAAATTAGGAAATTGCTCAACTTCTTTAGAAATGCAAATATGTATTTGTGAGGCGTTTTTAAATATTTATGTCTTCAGTAGTAATCGATGGGCTTGGAGCCAAGAGCCACAGACAGGAAGTCAGACAGTTTTGAGAAACAAACTAAGACATTGTTTGGTTACAGCCTTGTCCTTTAAAGTCTTGGTAAAGTAAAGATGAATGTGTTCTGAGTTTGTCCCGCCACAGAAAAATTTATTATTAAGCACCCAGCCATTTAAATGATTTATTTAAAGAATTGCCAGGTTTAAAAAAATAGGGTTTCAAAGTGGTAAGAAAATGAAGCGGTAGTGTCTGAAAATCACTGAGCTGAAGAACAAGCCGCTGCAGAGCAGCAAATGCTAACCCAGTTGGACAGTAATGAAAACAAACTCCGAGATGAAGCAGAGTGTGCCAGAGCAGCGACCGCTAACAGCAGCTAATGTTAGCACACAGCACACACCCACAGCAGTGAGCAGTAACTGCTGGTAGGCCGGGGTAGCAGATTCAGGCTGAGAGACTGAAAGGTACACTAGTAATGGCTGTTTAGCTTGTGTTTATGTTATTGTGGCATTTATCCAGTGTTGTGGAGTCACTAGTTACATAAATAACAAGTCACTTGAGCATTTCCATTTTATGCTACTTTATACTTCTACTCCTCTACATCTCTACTTCTACTTTAGTTACTTTGAAAACTTTGATTAATAATACAAAATATAATCAGCTAATAATTCTATTTAATTAAATTAAAACAGGTATTATTATAAATTAAATTAAAGAAAGATGTAATTGTAATCATTTGATTCATTCAGTTTGTGTATCTATCTATCTATCTATCTATCTATCTATTTATCTGTCTATCTAATCTCCGCGATTAATGTCAGCGCGATTAACGCGTTAAAGAAAATTTAATGCAGTTATCGTGGGTGCTCCGACATTATGTTCCATGCACCTTTAGCGATGGCATGGAGGTCAATTTTTAAGCTAGAACGATGGCCAGGGTATCAAAATAAACTAGAACATCTAATACACACGTTGGTGTCAGCCCTGACATCATAACATGACGGGAATGTGATGAAAAAATGCTTCAGGCAGTACTGACATTTTTAGGACAACATAACGAGTAAGATCCTTTTCTCTCTCTCTCTCTTACTTGCTCACACACGCTCACTCTCCATTTGTCCCTCCCCTGTCTTTAAATGAGCACTGTCTCTCTGTCTCTCTCTCTGTCGTCTTCATATACATGGAATATTTAGGAACTTGCTGCACTTTGTATAGCCTTTAGCCTGACAACAAGCAGGCAATGTTCAAGCTAAACATTAATGATCTAAAAGTAACAAAATTACCGTCTGGTCCACTAAAAGTTTAATCTTTTTTCGGAGATGGTAGTGATCTAAACAGCATGCTGTTAAAATGATGAAAAAATGCTCCAAACAGGCCCAGTACTAGTGTTTTTTGGACAAACATACCTGGCAAAGTACTTTTCAAAAGCTCTCTCTCTCATTTTCTGTTTCTCCTTGCTTCCCCTTTTCCACGAGTGCTGTCTCTCTGCCTCTCTCCCACAGTGTCTTCTTCATATGGACTACTGCAGTGGAGCCCTGCTTGCAGCCTTTAGTTTTTTTGTTAGCCTACACTGATAAGAAATAGGCTACTTTCGCCTGGCCAATGACAATAGTTTACTGGATTCACTGACTTTTATAAACTATTGGCATTAAACAAGATCATTTGAGTACCTTTTTTGATTTTATATAATGATTCCATGATGTCACATTCCAACATGTTATTGCAAATGGATGACATAAAGATGAAATTATTTGTGATTAAGCACAAGATTTTTTTTTTAACTTTTAGACAGTACTTAACTTAAGAAGGAAATTAAATGTGATTAATCTAGATAAATGGATTTTAAAATGTGAGATTAATCAATTAGTTTTTTTTAATCTATTGACAGCCCTAATAGATATATATATATTCTGTTTGCCTTTCTGTGTCAGTCTGGACTCTGCACCGCCCCCAACACTTTCACTGGATGGGAGTACTGCAAGTAAGACAAATTCCTTCAGCCAGTCAGCTTAACAAAACACCATCACCAACAAATCAAGCTTTTGCCAAATCCAGTCAGAAGAATGGCAGAAACATATTTTCCTCTGAGAAACTCAGTGACTGCATACTCTTGTTCTGACTGACTCTATTTTTGCAATAACTTCACTTATCGCTGTGTTTATTCTACTGATGTTAGAGGTAGCGCTTGTTGCTTTGGAAGCTGCCATCACTGTTCTGTGAGGTGCAACATGCATTTTTCATCATCAACTACAACGCAGTCCTTGATTGGCACTTACATTGTCAACCACAGAACTGATCCCTGATTGGCCCCAATTAGATTTTAATTTCTGTAAAGTGTTTGAGGTGGCAGCGAGTCCAGACTGTCACAGACAGTGAAACAGAATGTTGAGCTCACCTCATTAGGATGGTCTTACCAGGCTTCTTAAACACATTCATGTGTAATAGCATGATTTGAACATTGGCCTTTAAAGTGAAGATGGACTTTAAGTACTGATGCACTTCATGAATAACTAACATAAATCAATAGCAAAGTTCATGTATTTATATAAAACAAGTGCTGTATGAAAGGCAAAAAAGACAAGACGAACTAAGTGAGCAGTAAAACTTTGTTCAGGTAGCAAGAATCAAATGAAATAAGCAGTACAGTAAAATACAGTGCATACAGTATTGTGATGATATAAAAATCTTTCTTTTTATTTATTTTGTTTTTGTCAGTTTAATGTCAGTTAGTTGTGAATCTTTTCCTTCCTTATCTGTTGATGTGTCTGCTGTTTCCTGTCTGCCACTGCCAGTAGACAGGCCAGGAGACAGGCCAATACATGGCATAAGGCTGTAAATTATTGAGTGTTCACTGTAGAGCTGTGCACCAGCACACACACACACACACACACACACACACACACACACACACACACACACACACACACACACACTCCTCCTTTTCCATGATACTGAAAAAAAATTGAAATAGCGTAGTGCAACAGAGGCCTGTTTAATGGTTGCATGATCCAGAGTGCTGCTGAAAGACATCTAATAGGCCCTCAGGGTTCATATATCCCACCCAGGATACTTTCATACTCTCATTTATAAGTCATCAGTCATAAACGGACATGTCAGTGGTGTTAAAAGACATTTCTGATTAACTCCTTCCACTGTTTCCTCAGGTGACGTTCAGAGACAAACCTTTGTCTCATTACTTATTGAACATGGAGGCTGAAGGAACCAAACCACAGACTCATCATGGGGACAGTGTTCAACACTGCAGAGCTAGTTCTTCTCAGAGGGCACTGTTCACAGGTCTGTTGTCCTTTCCTGCCTAACTCCAGCCTCAGTTCCACATACATCCTGCCTTCGACATTTTCTCCAACAAATAAAGAGAGCAGCCACTGAGGCATGGCTTTTTCTGTGTCAGTAGTTAATCACAGGCCTTGTATACCTCCCACCTGGAGCTTCTCGGAGCACTGTTTCAAACAGCCTCATTAATATGAATTGTACATTTATTTTAAAAAGGGACTTCATACGCAAAGCATGGTTGTAAATGTATGGGAATGCCTTTTCCATTTCTGCAGACACATCTATCCTGAACTATCTGATGAATATCAAGATAATCCATCTGGTGACTGATGAGGAAGTGCTGCCAAATGCTATCTTGGACCGTTACTGGGAGAAGCTCCTAAAGAAAGACTATTCAGATTGGGGGATGAATTCTTCTGATCATCCCTTCCCACATTTTGTCCACAACTGTTTGCTCTGAAAATTTAATTCAGCTTAGTCACTAATTCTGTGATCAATTTACTGTACTTACCATGGGTACAGTGTGACTCTCAGAGAGTGATCATATCATCCTCAATGACAGTTAATAGTATTTCATGGTTTATCACAGGTTTGTCATTCCTATGTGTTCGTACTTCAGGTTTCATGTTTTATTTATATCTGATGAAAAAGCACACACTCTATTTGGCAGTGTGAAGATACGTTGTAGTTGCACATTATATCCCTAAACATTCTTTTCAGTGTTTCCCATGTACTTCAAATTTATCTGAGCATTGTTCAGGTACTTAAAGCATTTATAGTGCGAGGACCCTATTGAAACTGAAGGAATTATTATTTTTCCTCCAAATGAATTGGCTTTTTGAGGGCTTTATCATATTCAAAAACTCACCAAATTTGGCAGTCGCATCAGTCGCGGTGAAAATTTACGTGTATTATGGTTTGCTGCGATGGGCAGGATAAAATGGCAGGGCCACGGCCCTTAAACAGGGGCCCCAACTGCAGGTTTCACCGACATAGACGAAAATCGGTACACATACAGTACAGGCCAAAAGTTTGGACACACCTTCTCATTCAATGCGTTTTCTTTATTTTCATGACTATTAACATTGTAGATTCTCACTGAAGGCATCAAAACTATGAATGAACACGTGGAGTTATGTACTTAACAAAAAAAGGTGAAATAACTGAAAACATGTTTTATATTCTAGTTTCTTCAAAATAGCCACCCTTTGCTCTGATTACTGCTTTTGGCCTGTACTGTATGTATCACACCCAGACGCACAAAAAAGTCTCTGGAGCCATAGGCCAAACCCAACAGGAAGTCGGCCATTTTTGGTGTTATCCACATGTTGTATATTGACAAACTCCTCCTACAGGATTAGTCAGAATCACTTCAAACGTGCTGTGTACCATCTAGACTAGTTTGTGATCAAAAGTTATCAAAAGATCAGCTACCCATTGAGGGGCGTATCGGCTTTTTGATGGAGAAGTTTGACGTCTCGCCATGAAAAACGAAATTGCTATAACTTTGGGGTAAATGGTCCGATCTGCACCAAACTTCACTGGATATATAATAGTCCCGCCCTGAACATGTCTGCATGCAGAAATTTTGTATTTGTCATAGCGCCCCCTGCTGGAAACAGAAAAAGCGATGTTTTAGACTTTAAGGTGCAGCTCTGAGCACGTTCAGCATATCCAACTCAAATTTGGTCAGAGAGGCCTCAAGACCTTGGGAATGCTATATCATGAAGATTGTGACGTATTGTCAAACGGCGTTGCGCCCAGAGCGCAGCAAAGTCGATGTTTCACCAAAACGCATAAAAGTGGCCTTAACTTCAGTGTCCTTGGTCATATCTGCCTGAAACTTCATATGTGTGTTAACAGTCCAGGCCTGAACATGTGATATGAGTTTCGTTGATGGGCGTGGCTAAATGACTTGGTCACGCCCATTCATAAAAGTAACCCCCATAGGACATTCACCAATATGCATGAAAATCGGTACACACATGTATCACACCCAGACACACAAAAAAGCCTCTTGCACCCACAGACCAAACCCAACAGGAAGTCGGCCATTTTGAATTTTGCGGCCATTTTTGGCTTTTTGCACGTGTTGTATTTTAACGAGCTCCTCCTATAGGATTAATCAGAACGTCTTCAAAATCACTGTGTGCCATCTAGACAATGTTGTGATCAAAAGTATCAAAGATTAGTAGATCGTTAAACGGTTTGGCCGTCAGGTGGCGGCGAAGTTTGATGTCTCGCCATGAAAAACAAAATTGCTACAACTTTGGGGTAAATGGTCCGATCTGCACCAGACTTCACTGGATATATAATAGTCCCGCCCTGAACACGTCTACATACAGAAATTTTGTATTTGTCATAGCGCCCCCTGCTGGAAACAGAAAAAAACAAGTTTTAGACTTTGAGGTGCAGCTCTGAGCACGTTCAGCATATCCAACTCAACTCAAGACCTTGGTAATGCTATATTATGAAGATTGTGATGTATCGTCAAACGGCGTTGCGCCCAGACCGCGGCAAAGTCGATGTTTCGCCAAAACGCATATAAGTGGCCTTAACTTCAGTGTCCTTGGTCATATCTGTCTGAAACTTCATATGTGTGTTAATGGTCCAGGCCTGAACATGTGATATGAGTTTCGTTGATGGGCGTGGCTAAATGACTTGGTCACGCCCATTCATAAAAGTAACCCCCATAGGACGTTCACCGATATGCACGAAAATCGGTACACCCAGATGCACAAAAAAGCCTCTTGCACCCATAGACCAAACCCAACAGGAAGTCGGCCATTTTGAATTTTGCGGCCATTTTTCACTTTTTGCACGTGTTGTATTTTAAAGAACTCCTCCTATAGGATTAATCAGAACGACTTCAAAATCACTGTGTGCCATCTAGACAACGTTGTGATCAAAAGCTATCAAAAGATTAGTAGATCCTTAAACGGTTTGGCCGTCAGGTGGCGGCAAACTTTGATGTTTCGCCATGATTACAAAAGTTGTGTAACTTGACTCTAGGTGGACATATCTTTCCAAAACTTCATACAGATGATAACAGTCCAGCCCTGAAAACATTGACAGCAGAATTGTTCATCACCGTCATAGTGCCGCCTACTGGTTGCAGAAAGTTACTGCTTCCATTCTTTCATGTCTCTCTTCTACCAGGTTAATATCAACCACCTCAGTTTGGTGAGACATAATCCCAAGACCTTGATGATGATCACACCAGAAGCTTTTGAGTTTTCCTCAGCTGTCACTGTGGCAACGCCTTGTTCGCCATAAAACACGAAGTTGTTTTTGAGGGGTAAGGGATGCTTGTAAAGTCATGAAACTTGGCACACATATGATAGGACCCGATTTGTGTTGTCTGATGTCATTTTTGTGCTTTGATGTGCCAACATGGCTCAACAGCGCCCCCTTTTTTGCGAGATCTGGCAACTGATGTGATCTTACACCCGGTTGATATCAGACATTCAGATAGCAGATAAAAACAAGCGGCAAATAAAGAACAAACATTAAATTTATACTGTATATAGTGCTGTACTGTTTTGAATCTGATGTCATCCATCCAAATGGCGTTTACAAAACATCCAAACAAAAACGACCATGCCCACATAGGAGACTGTAAGTGTATACGGTTTCATCCCATTGGTGCAGCTTGTAATGCATTATCCTTTTTTGTATTGTTGGCAGGGGCGGACTGGCCCCACGCAGTCATCACCTGTTTTTTCCCCTGGTAATATACTGTTTCACACTACAGTCCGGTAGGTGGCAGCAATGCACCTTTAAGTTAGATGCCATCCGCCCATGCCCGCCAATTAAGAAGAAGAAGAAGAAGAAAGTAAAGCAACTATATGAAATATGGATAACACTGTTAAAAAATGTAAAGAAAAGGAAAAGGGTGGGGCTGAGAAGGCGAGGGGAAAAAAAATGTGACATTTAGAGGGTGAAGCCGCTAAATGCCGCAAACTTACTGAAATGTTCAGCAGCAGCAGCACAGCCAGCAGCAGCAGAAGTTCATGTCAATGTTAGCAGCATCCAAGAAGTGAGTGGGGCCACATGTGATGATGAGGGACAGAGAGATGAGCTGGTGGAAGTTCCACAAACAGGTACAGGGCAAGTAAGTATGGAACATGAGAGGAAGAAAGAGAGTTACTTGCTAGGGCAGATGTTAGCAGATGTTATTCAGGTTGCTACATTTTTATCTATACCCAGTTTGTGTTGCTCAGTACAATGCAAAAAATTAAATAATGATTACAGTAGTTAAAACAGCTAAACTTTTAACATTTTAGCCGTAAAATGCCGCATGCAGCAGTAATATTAAGTTAAGATCAAGTTAAAATGTATATTTACAGCCTATCTACAGTGTGATTTATCATAACTCATACAGTACAATGTGTTGTGTGCTTCAGATACCTGTTTTGTATTGGTTCAGCCAGAGGGACGGTAGACCTTCATTTCTTTGTGAGTATTCAAGTTAAACCGGAATACTATGCTCTTAACACAACATCTAGTCAGCATCAGTGCTATTGGTATAATTTGGATGGTGTAGTATCATGAGCCGTGATTAAAGTATTGTGACACCCCTGCCAGCCATTGTTGAGTTTCCGCGCACCGATTGTTGTGGGCCGGGCCGAGTCAAAGTCCAGGGCTGTTTTTTAGTCCCAGTCCGTCCCTGGTTGTTGGATTTGTCTCTTAACTCAGTGAGAGCCAAGTAAGTGCCTGTCCTGCTAGAGCACTGTCATATCTTTCCCAAAAATGGGAATTCAGAGATCCAAAATAAAAATAAAGAAAGGAAAGGGGAAAAAAAAGCAAACTGACTTAGTAAAAAAAAATCAAAAGGGGTGTGAGACAGAGACATGGAGCATAGGAGGAAGGGTGGGGGCCCACAGAGAGTGATCTGCACAGTGCACAAAATTTGGTACCACGCCTCTGCTTTTGGCCCTGTAGGCAATATGAAATCCTGACTCAGGCCCTGCTCTGCTACTGTACAGGGGCAGAGGCTGTGCACATACACTGATGGATGGCTGTGCTAAAGATATGAGGATTTTCCTCGGTTTTGTTGATGAGGGTTTACCATTAGTGAATGGGTGCCAAATGTATCGGGTGGTGGTGATGTGCTGGATGTGGCCGGGCAGTGGGCGGACTGCTACCGGGGCTCTTCCCTCCTGCCACTCCTCTGTGAACAGTCGCTCCAGTCAGCGATGGAGACCCGGACATAGCAGACGGAGCTCATGAACGTTCGGCACTTTCTTTACGCATCTGGTAAATTTTCTGCTCCCTCGCCTTCTAATGTGCTTTCATAAAGGTACCGTTGCGGATGTATAGAGAGTATTTCAGGATAGATTGAGGTTGTACCGCAGTGTGCCTCATCGTGATTCCCTCTGGAGAAAAGAACATTTTTCAGCCGACTGGTGCGTAAAAAAAAAAAAAAAAACTCAGCCACTAAGGAGTTTGGTTCCAGACTGAAACTGCTCCTGATACCGTTTAGAAAGCAGGTTTCCCAGTTTTATTTTATCAGTTTGTTGTTACTATATCACAGTACTGTTTCTTTTTCCGTGCTTGTTTTTACCCTTTCATTCACTGAAGAAATGTTTTTCGTTATATTAAGGTTCTTATGTGGAACTGCGGGAGAAGATTGCATGGCGTGAGATAAAGACTACTTTAGAGAGCAAGGTAATTTAGACCAGACGCAGCCTGAATTTCATCGTGTTATTTTATTTGACTTGCTTCCTAAACACAAATATCGGATTAATAAGTATATGTGTCAGATGTTAAGCTGATGTGTTCATTAACTAAATTGTTACAGGGAAAGAAAGTTCCAGAGCTTTGTCACAAGACTCTCTGACTTAAAATGATGTACCTGGGCAAGCCTGTAGTCTGTGGGCTTACAGAATGTAATGCACCTTTACAAAAAAACGTGTTACAGTGATGCAATAAACAGGGTTCCCACCAGGGGTAGGACCTGTGGGATCCACACATATGATTTCAGCATGATACTTTGATCACAATACAATTTCATTGCGATAATAAATGTATTGCAGTTCGCGATAACATATATTGTGATAACATATATTGTGTTTTTAAGTTTAAGTTGAACAGTATTTTTTTTATCAAAGCAACATGTATCTAGAGGACTGAAAAAAACATTTGATGGCATTACTCTATGTGGCTACTAAAAGTTTAATCTGTATTTGCAGTATTAGGAATACTTTATACCATTAAAAAGCTGATACATAGCGTCTGTGTATTGACACAATACTGCCACGCAAAATATCGCAATACTTTGCTTTATAGATCCACCACTTCTTTTAAATGATTCAGATATTAAACTCACTTAATGCTCATTTCATAATCAGGTACAGGAGTTGACTACGTAATTTCTCCTGAATGCTTATTTTCCTGTCTTTTTTTTATCCCTTTGTTCCTAGAATGAAAATAAGATGTGCACACTACAAACATAGATTGAGACACAGGTGCTTCCTGTTTTCTATGTCTCTGCTGGCGCTCTGTCTGCTAAAGCTGGTCTACATTAAAGTGACAGTGAGGGACAACATCTACATTGAGCCCTATGGAATCACTGTCAGCTTATCGGGAGCCCACAGCCATAGAGATGACATCAACTGCACTGCCATCTACGAGCTGGACCCTGTGGAGATAGGCAAAGCTCTGGAGATAAAACGGAATGTCATTGTTGACATGGACGATGATAGCACTGTGAGTTTGACTTCAGATTGCCAAACATTTATCAAAACAAGGGGTTACAGTATGGCTCCGGTGTCGGATGTGGAGCAGAGCTTCCCATTGGCTTACTCCCTGGTGGTGCATAAAAATGCACCCATGGTGGAGCGTATTCTTCATGCTATCTATGCACCTCACAACATGTATTGCATTCACTATGATCAGAAGTCCTCTCCAGCATTTATAAAGGCCATTAAAAACCTGGTTCAGTGTGCTCCAAATGTGTTCATTGCCTCAAAATTAGAGTCTGTGGAATATGCCCACATCAGCAGGCTTAATGCTGACCTAAACTGCCTCTCTGACCTACTAAGGTCAGAGGTCAAGTGGAAGTACGTCATCAATCTGTGTGGCCAGGACTTTCCTCTCAAGTCAAACTATGAACTGGTAATGGAACTGAAGCAGCTGAATGGTAGTAATATGCTGGAGTCCAGCCGACCCAGTGAACTCAAGAGACAGCGCTTCAGCTTCCAGCATGAGCTGAAAAATGTGCCTTACGAGTACCGTCGTATTCCTGTCAAAACCACAGTGCCCAAAGATGTTCCTCCTCATGGTATCGAGATGTTCATCGGCAGTGCATATTTTGTCCTGTCGCGGGATTTTGTGAATTACATTAGCAGCAGCCAGGTAGCAAAGGACTTTCTGGCATGGTCTGCTGACACATACTCACCAGATGAACACTTCTGGGCCACCCTTGTCAGGGTCCCTGGCGTGCCTGGACACATTCCCAGGTCAGAGGCTGACATTACAGATCTGAGGAGTAAGACACGACTGGTCAAATGGAACTATTTAGAAGGAATTCTTTACCCAGCCTGCACAGGTACACATATGCGAAGTGTTTGCATCTATGGAGCTGCTGAACTTCGCTGGCTCCTCAACTATGGCCACTGGTTTGCTAACAAATTTGACCCCAAAGTGGACCCCATTCTGATTAAGTGTTTGGAGGAGAAGCTGATGGAAAAACGTCAATATGTGCAAACATAAAACTGAAGGGAAGAGGAAATCTGACATGGAGACAATAAAATAGTTCCAGTATTTATTATGTTATAAAGCAAAGGTGCAAAATTACAGAAAAAGAAAGCAACAGAGTACATCTACTCAGTCATTGTACTTAAGCACAACTTTAAGATGCAGGCACTTTACTTGAGTACTTTCATGTTAGCCTGAGCTTGTTCGTGCATGACATTTATCTGATGGTATCTCTTTCCTATGCAGATTAGGATTTCTCAAGCAAACACTCTATAAGGTCATAAGATGTGCATTGCTATAGTTTAGACCACCCAACACTGTATGGAAAGGCAACGCCTGAACCACATGAAAACACTGCTTCAATGATGCATCAGTTATTCAACACTATGTAAGAGATTGTTCTCCAAAATGAGACCTGGAAAAGTCATGGAATAAGAAAAAAATATTTAAAGTTTTGGAAAAATGACATAATGGAATTGTGTTGTGTGTAATGACATTGTTACAGTAATGTGGATAAACTTCCATATGATATAACGTGTCAGCAAATGTATTTTCTATAGCTGTCAAAGTAATGTTGCTTTAATATGCATCAAAGTGTGATGTATAATTTATCATACATTTTTGCATTTTCTTCCTGCTTTCTGTCACCACCTGAAACCCTGCTTAAATAGAGTTTAAATGATCAGTTTGGCAAGTGTTTTTCTATCTTTCTTTTTTTTTATGGGCCCTTGAAAAGTCATGGAAAAGTTCTCAAATTTTGTTCCTGAAAATGTGTGGGTACTCTGGTTCTTTGACTTTTATTCCAAAAGTACATCTGACTAATCCTTCTAAATATGAATAGCTGGAGTTTTAATAAATTCCCTTCAATGTATGGTATTGCTAAGGGATTTGAAGATGATGTCAGTCTGTAACTTTCACAGACTATTAAAGGAAATGTCATCGTAAAAACAAGTGCCACTTGATATTACATTCAAATACAGTGTCCATGTTGCTCTTGATTTTGAATGCAGAGACTACCGAAAGAAATACCAAAGACTCATGTTGTTCTCATTAAATACTCCACCATTTAAAAAAAAAAAAAAATTTCTTGTCATGATGATAGCAATTGATTAAAATTAAAATTGTCAGACACACAACCCCCAGTTCAGACACAGCCCACAAGATTCTGCCATTAGACAACAAGCATTTGGTTTGAAACATACAGAGGTCTTTAATAAGCAAGACGACTTCATGGCAACATGAAATCGACAGTATTTTTTTAGTAATAGAATATGTTGAATTTTGAGTTATTAAATTGACTGGATTAGCCAGAAACAGAAACTCCTGTCTTGGTATTTCTCACACACACACACACACACACACACACACACAATTGTTTATGTTGTTTTTTTCCACCATGTATGTCAATAGATTTTTATCAACAAATATTTTAAGTTTTGCTGATTTTACAAGATAGCATGAGCCAAAGGAGGAGAAAAAAAGATGAGAATGCTAACAGTGTAATACATTAGTTGTTTACAATGAAAACTCCTCAGGGTGCCTTTAACTCAACTTTTCTTATTAATGGGACTAGTTTAATGTGCTCTTGATAGGGATGATGTTTTTCATACTGATCCTGCGGTTTGAACTGCATCTTGTTCTCATTTTTTCCAGCTGTACAAAGAAATATTTAATTTCCTCTCTGGTTGGCTCCAGACTTGGTTTCAAATACTTATGACTTAACAGGACTGATATAAAGTATATCAAATGAGTGCAAGGAGCTGGAAGCATGTGAGCCACCATTACTTGTATTCCTCAGTCTGTGAGCATGTACTAGAGAGGAAGAACGCTGGTGATGAAAAGCTCCTGCAGCGCCCCTGGCCAGACTGCCGTATTTACAAGATTGTTGAGGTTGTAAGAAATTCAAGCAAAAAAAGAAGAGGAGGGACACAGCAGCCTTTTGTTGCTCTCGAATACAATGGCAGAGATGGAGAACATGATTCTGGAGGCAGCTTTTGACATCTCATGTTTAAATTCTCAGCCAGGTGAAAGGTTCCTTCGAAACTCCTGTTGTTTTATACCTACTGCAGCTCTTTTTAACCGCTACATTTCAGTCAGAGTGTGTTGATGAGCCATCACTCAGACAGGCTGTAATGGGATCAGGTCATTGTTTATACAGAGGTAACTCAATACAAAGGATGAGGTGCTGCTGTATAGTTGCAGCAACAGGTGGTGGCTGCATGGCAGCAGCTCATGTTTCTGTCTGCCTGTCTAGATCAGCTGTAGTCTTTCACATAAAGACTTTAATGGAGGAGATGTCAATCAATCAATTCAATCAATCAATTTTTATTTATAAAGCCCAATATCACAAATCACAATTTGCCTCAGAGGGCTTTACAGCATACAACATCCCTCTGTCCTTAGGACCCTCAAAGCGGATAAGGAAAAACTCCCCCAAAAAAACCCTTTAACGGGGGAAAAAAAATGGTAGAAACCTCAGGAAGAGCAACTGAAGGAGGGATCCCTCTTCCAGGACGGACAGACGAGCAATAGATGTTGTACAGAACAGATCAATATAATGAATTAACAGTAATCCATATGACACAATGAGACATAAGGAGAAACAGATATTATATTAATAATATGATTATATATGTATGTGACAATAATGATATGTGTATAACAGTCCAGGTATGACAGTACAAGTATAACTAATAGTAACAGCAGCGGTGGGAGGCATCGGGCAGGACCATGGCAGCAGCACAACCATGACACACCATCCAGGCACAGCTGCGGTACGAGTTAACCTGCGAGACAGTGGAGCACAAAGGCTCCGGAGAACAAGCCGAGTTAGTGACATGCAGTAGACCCGGGTTAGAGAGATGCATTAACAGGACATGAATACTAGCAAGGGAGAGAGAGAGTGAGAAGGAGAGAAGGGGCTCGGTGTATTATAGGAGGTCCCCCAGCAGACTAGGCCTATGTCAGCCTAACTAGGGGCTGGTCCAAGACAAGCCTGAGCCAGCCCTAACTATAAGCTCTATCAAAAAGGAAAGTCTTAAGTCTCGTCTTAAAAGTGGAGACGGTGTCTGCCTCCCGGACCGAAACAGGAAGCTGATTCCACAAAAGAGGAGCCTGATAGCTGAAGGCTCTGGCTCCTGTTCTACTTTTGGAGACTTTAGGGACCACAAGTAACCCTGCATTCTCAGAACGCAGTGTTCTGGCGGGATAATGGGGCACTATGGGCTCTCTGAGATATGATGGAGCCTGATTATGTAGAGCTTTGTAGGTTAGGAGAAGGATTTTAAATTCAATTCTGGATTTTACAGGGAGCCAGTGCAGAGAAGCTAAAACAGGAGAAATATTATCTCATTTCTTAGTTCCTGTCAGTACATGTGCCGCCGCGTTCTGGATTAGCTGGAGAGTATTCAGGCACTTATTAGAGCTACCTGATAATAGAGAATTACAGTAATCCAGCCTCGAGGTAACAAACGCGTGGACCAATTTTTCAGCATCTTTTAGTGACAGGATAGGCCTAATTTTCACAATGTTACGCAGATGAAAAAATGCAGTCCGAGACATTTGTTTTAAATGGGAGTTAAAAGACAAATCTTGATCAAATATTACGCCGAGGTTTCTTACGGTGGTGCTAGAGCCCAGAGCAATGCCATCCAGAGAAACTATATCATCAGATAAAGAGTTTCTGAGCTGTTTAGGGCCAAGAACAATAACTTCAGTTTTGTCTGAATTAAACATCAGGAAATTGGTGCTCATCCTTTTTTTTTATATCTTTAAGGCATTTCTGAAGTTTAGTTAATTGATTCGTTTCTTCTGGTTTTATCGATAAATACAACTGTGTATCATCCGCATAGCAATGGAAATTTATAGAGTGATTTCTAATGATGTTACCTAAGGGAAGCATATATAGTGTGAATAGAATTGGTCCGAGCACTGAACCTTGAGGTACTCCAAAACAAACTTTAGTACATGAAGAAGATTCATTATGAATGTGAACAAACTGAAAACAATCAGATAAATAAGATTTAAACCAGCTTAGTGCAGAACCTTTAAGGCCAATTGAATGTTCCAGTCTCTGTAGCTGAATTTGATGGTCAATTGTGTCAAATGCGGCACTAAGATCTAGTAAAACAAGTACAGAGACGAGTCGTTGGTCTGAAGCAATCAGGAGATCATTTGTAATTTTAACTAGTGCTGTCTCGGTGCTATGATGGGCCCTAAATGTCAAACTGCAAACTCCTTAGCTGACCTTATAGAGTGCTGCAGGGATGACTTTTTTCTGTTGGTCAATGCAGAAGTTAGCGTCGCACTGGTTCCCTCGTGAAAAAGCCAATGAGATTCTTTCATTGGATTTTGGATTATTGCAGAAAATAAGCTCTGTGGCAAACAAACCTTTATGATACTTATAGGTTTTGCTCAGCAAGATAATCTTCACAAATAAACACCACTTTCATGATTATTGAAGCCTAAATGTGCTAATATTAGTCTATAAACACACCATACTAAGGTCACGTCTTCACATCCCCACCACAACAAGGTCGTACAGCCGTGTTGGCACCACTCAGCATTATGATGTTTTGTAGATGAATTTAGCCCCTTGTTAGCAACCTCCTTTTTTTAAGCACATAGAAACTTCAAAGTTAAGGAGTGCAGTATTTTTTTTAACGTATATTATGTCGTAATATCTCATATGACTATCTCATAGCCAGTACGGTACAGTGTCTGAGGGAAACAATTCTCGGATGGTTGTCATTACATAATTTTTAGGGGGCGGCAGTAGCTCAGTCCATAGGGACTTGGCTTGGGAACCGAAGGGTCGCTGGTTCAAGTCCCCGCCCAGACCAAAAATATGGAGTGTGGACTGGTAGCTGGAGTGGTGCTGGAGAGGTGCCAGTGGTTCGGTGTTAGAGCAAGGCAAAGTCTGCAATAATCCAAAATCCATGAATCCAGAGCAGGGCACTGAACCCCCCAGCTGGAGCACAATGGAAGTTTGTGTGCATTTTAACCTTAAAAAGATGGCCTTCAACATTTATAATTAAGAGTCCTTTTGTGTTGGTATTGATACAAGATTTTAGGGTGATACTGTGTTGGGGGTGCTAAATAAGTGCATGCAGGCAAATATCTCTTGAACCACTGATTGTAAAATAACTATCCATTTCCTAATCATTACTGAATGTTATTGACAACAAATGTTATGTTATGCCAAAATAACCTATGTGCTAACTTTCTGTCTGTCTGGGGCCCCATGCCAGGATGTTGACAGTTGATGTTAGACTCTCAGGCTGCTGCTGTTCCAAGTGAGGATGGATGAAACCAAAGGGTCACTCTGATATGACATTGTCAATGTCTTGTGTGTACACAGGTAACACGTTTTAGAAAGTTTTATTTAATTGACTTTATTTCAGTAGGATAACCCACCCAGTTTCAGTACTGTTGTCTGAGGATTTCTGGGAGCATATACTTAATGTGCAGTTAACCAAGCAAAAATAATGGGTAAACCATTGACTGGTGATGTGCCTCAATGTAGTGTGATTATACAATGTCTTGTTTATGTTTCAGATTGTGCAGTATTCCCTCCAGGCTCCACCTCTGTATCCTTGTACATGAAAATGGGTCAGTTAACAGAGACAGTTAAACGGCCCTCCCTCTCTGAGGCTCAGGAGGAGCTTTGTCAAGTCTACCAAAGAACCCTTATCATGTCTTCATGATTTCACAGAAACTGGAGACCTATAACAGAAAGCCTGTTACAAAGTGGAGTCTTGGAGTCTGAAAGACATGGCTGTTGACCAGCATTGAGGGTCTAATTAAAGAACACTATCAAAATGCATCATGGAAGTCCTGATGGACTCCTATAACTCACCCACGTAGTCTTGCTGTTTAGGAAGCAAGTTTTCAACTGAACATGGATAAGAAGCCCTTAAAGTGTTCAAGAAAAGAAAAAAGTGAATTATCTACAATTGACTCCACTAAGTCTCATTCCTTGAATGCAGACTGGCCAATCATAGCATAGCATCAGCCAGCTCTGACAAGGGTATGGGAAAAACATGGCTGTGCTCTATAGACTCTCATGTAATCCTTTCAGATTTCCTTCACTTTCAGGCTGGATTTGTGGATTTCGAGCTAAAAGTTGTGCCTTGAACCCACTGTGTATTAATGATAGTTGTTACCTGGAGAGGTTGGAGAGAGATAAGTGTTTCTTCCCCAATCCAAAACCAAAATGCAATCCCCAAAAGTGTAGGGTTAGCTAGCTAGCTATTGAAGGTAAAGCTTATTGGATGTATACACATGCTGCTTGTGTTTTTTAATGATTCTAACAGTGAATAAAGGCCAACCCTGCTTTACAGAAACCAGTGACGATTCAACCAGCTGTGTGTCATCACAGCAAGTGCAGATGAACAGTGTTTGGCTTCCCCTGAAGCTCCCCACCCAGTAGCCAAGGTCTGGCGGCTAGCAGAATGTGGGAAAGTCAAACACTGTTTATCTGCACACACTGTGATGACATACAGCTGGTTGAATATCAGTGAAGTTTCCCTTTATATTTATTGTATTTTGTCTCGATTGCCACTGATGTGGTGGTTCACTTTTACACTGTGATCTGTAGCCTATAGTTAGGCTTTAGCTTCTAACTCTCTTTATTTTTTTAACCCCTTGTGCTGCTGACTGAGTTTGACATTTTGGACATATCCTTCAAACACATATTGCAGACTCTTCTGTCTGCTTGTCTCTAAAATCACTTTATTTTTTTTCCGAATAATTGTAAAGATTTCTTCAGGGAGTGCAGTCAGTGAAAGTGTGGGCTCCATAAAAACTTGCCAAATTCCCTCTGCTGAGCAGGATTAGTACAGCTACTCATGAATCAGATGGTGAGATTGTTTTTCTCAACTCACAAATAATGGACATATTTTTAATATTTTCTGTAATGAAATATCACCTCAAACACTGTGCAGATCTATAACAGTGCTCCTTTATGGATCATCTTAATGCTTCATTATCATCGAAGTGCTCATAGTACAGGGCTCATGGGTGGCAGTTCAAATGTAGGTGTCATTGCAGTGGACAAGGAGTAGCTAGTCACCAGTGGCCCCACTGTTGACCCTCCTCTTCTATATTGGCCTGCTCCTTACAATAAGCTTTTTTCATGTCTGCTCTATGTTGTAGAGAGGTTGTAGAGGACATATGAAATTTGAATAGGAAACCTCTGCCCCCTCCGACATGTCTGTCTATCTGCAGGTATACAATGAACAATAAGAATCATTCTTTCTCTGTGGTCTGGTATTTTGGAGCGGGGCCAAGCTGACTGTTTGTTTTTTTTTCTCCTCCTTTGGCTCATTAAAACCTCTTTCCCTAAAGAGCTGTTGTGTCATCTGCTAAGTCTGGATTTATGGTTCAGTTTTAGCAGAAGTGTTGGTCAGCCCTTCATACCTCCTGGATGTTCTTATTTAATTTGTGTTTTGTGTAAGAGCATTTTTTGGCCTTAAAAATACAAAGCGTCACTCCAATGCCCACTCCAACTAATTACATTACGGCTCACTGTTCCCAAGACTGTTATAAGAAGTTATATGAAATCATTGGCCAACAGCCACGATGACTTAAGACATTAGGCTGGCTGACTGCTTTCAACAGTACAGTCGTACCACAGACTGTATGTAAAGATTAGCGACACTTCTCCACTTCCTCCCACTGTACAAAAATGAATTATCTTGGATGCAAGCACTGCCATCTTGCACTGGTGAGGCATACATCAATGTAATAAGAACTGCCTAAATTGTCAGAAAGCAGCTTTGGGAAAAATGTATATAGTATGTACTTTGATTTTTCAGTTTGGCCCACGTCCTATACTCTTACATGGACGGGGTGGAGTTTATTTAGCCATATATGCAGATATATACTGCAGCCAGCCACCAGGAGGGCATGTCATCCATCTTTATTTATGGGTCAAGCAAATATCCAACAGGATGTCGTATCTATGCTCCCTCACAGTCTGTTAAGTCTGCCATTTACCTTGTCTCAATTAGTTTTTTTCTGTTAAAAAAATCCAGAGAACATCTAATGAAACTTCTCAAACAACTACAGCAATCTGGTCTTCATCTCAAACCACTCGTATTTCCCCACAAAATGTTTTGATAAATTCTTTTTCTCAGGTCTGAGGCACCACCTTCGGAATATTACAGCTCCCACATTATGTTCTTCCACTTCTCACAACCCCTCTATCCGAGCTTACTCACTGGTTAGCCTGACCAAATGATCTCTGATCTCATTTGTCGGTGTAAATTCCTTTTAATGGTTACTGATGGGTTCTCAAGCATTTCATTTAAAAACACGATTTCCTGTAGAAAGAAAACTAGACCTATAAATGTGTGTAAACTTGCATCAAATGTTCAGTAAGTCCTCTAACTTAAAATAAGCACTGTGCACCTTTTAGATGACTGAAGATTTTGTTTCAGGTTTTGAGCAATTATTATTTATTAAAAGAAAGAAAAAAAGTTATGTATAGCCCCTATTCATGCATACTCAGTGCCCTCGACCTTCCATACAGTATAGGGGATGTTGAGTAGGCATGGAAGCTGATGTCACTAACATGCGAATAGAGCATACACTTTTGCATTACTGAACCATCTCAGTAGTGAGGGCTTCAGAGTTTGGCGAGTGTACTTAGGCATAAACCAGGGGCTGTATTCACAAACATTCTAAGAATTCTCAGAAAGCTCCAAACTTAGCCTAAAAATTTCTAGCAAGGAGTCCTAGCTTTAGAAATTTAGAAAAATTCTCAGAGCAACTCTGGGTAAGGAAGGGACAGAAACTTTTACCTTAGTAAGATGACAATCAAACTTGAGTATCTAGAGGAAGTAAAACTCATAACAAGGTTTCCGTAGATGAACCTGCAGAAGGATTGTCAAGACATGATGTGAGTCGTGCATCAATGTGAGCCATGTATGCGTGAAACGGTCTGCCATCTTGAACAGCTATCTACGGCTACACCACTTGGACAAACCACACTCAGCGACTCACTGGTGATTCGTGAGAAAACGCGAAAACACAAAATAATACCTTTGGACTGCTTTATTGGTACTACAATTGAAGGCCTAAATATTGTTAAAATAAGGTCAATCTAACAACTTACTAAACAGTCAATTTAAAAGTCACAAATCTTAAAATACTTTCTCTTTTTTTTCTCTCTCTTTTTTTGTCTGCATTTATTCTCATCGTATAACACCACAAGAGGGGTGTCAACTTTTTATGAGATTGATGCATATTTTAGTCTTGCAACAAAATATATTGATACTTTGTGTGTGTGTGTGTGTGTGTGTGACCATCACCGGCCCCCCCTGGAAGCTAAGCTGTCATTCTTTATTGGATTGTCCTAATATGTGCCAGAGGGGGCAGTGCTGCACCACAGTGAATAGGGGGGGGGGGGGGACAAATGCCAGGCAGGGTGAGATAAGACAAACGGGGGAGGGGCAAGATAAGCAGTGCTATTAGGATGCAAGAACTCAACAACCAATATCCCATCTAAAACCACAAACAAAGAATTGGAATTGAAGACCAGAATTGTGGGAGTCCTGATAGTAAAGAGTAGGCCGCCAGAGGGCATGAGTGAGGGAGGAATGCACAAAGGGCGTGATTTAAGTGAGAAGTCGGAAAATTGACTCAGCGCATTCTGGCGGGTTCCCACATCGCTCAACAGTGGGACTCGACAGGAGCTGGCAAGCCCTGAACGAACATGCATGTGCGATGGACACCGAAGCCCAGAGCAGCCACAATGACCCAGCAGGGCCAGGCTGGCCAAGTGCCCCACCCCGGGACGCGGGCGCCCCAGGAGGCATCCCCCAGAGAGCCACAAGGGCCACGGACAGAAGCAGAGACCCAGAGGCAAAGAGGGGGCAGCGACCGATGACCCCAGGGTGCCCCGGACCAGCCCAGGAGGCACGGGGCAGGAGGGCCCACCCGGCAGACACAAAGCCCACCGCACCAGCAGCACAGACAGCACCGCAGTGAGCGCCCCGACCGACTGCAAACATGCAGCGAACAACCAGAGAAGAGCCAGGCCGCCGGCGCGCCCCAGCCCACACTCCGCAAACAGACCCAACACCCAAAACCATGCCCACCCCGGCCCAGAACCCCTCCATCCCAGGCCAACGAACCCCATCCATCACCCACCCCGCTGCACCCCCACCGCGACTCATCAAGACATGCGACAATGACGGCCCACATACAAACAGACTCCCACCAGATGGAGACAAATGCGGCCATCTCAAGGGGCACAGGCCCCATCGATGAAGTAAACCGAAGTACCCACCGTCACCCCCCTATTACTACATTTCCACGTTTCCTGACGAGGAAATGTTCTCCCTACACTGTCCCTAAGTGAAATGTGGTGCATTAAAAGTTGGGGGAGGCGGAGAGGCGGCCAGGGGCCCGGCCAGAGGGCTGAAGGGGATGGATACTCTTCAGCCTACCCCGACCTGAAGTCCCCAAGCCAACCCAGACCTCCCCCCAAGTGCCCACCGATACCCCCCTATTACTACATTTCCAAGGTCGCTGATGAGGAAATGTTCTCCCTACACCGTGTATAAGTGAAGTCCTAAGTGTAATGTAATGTGGTGCATTAAAAGTTGGGAGGGCGGGTGGGGTGGCCAGGGCCGGGCCGGAGGGCTGCAGGGGATGGGTACTCTGCAGCCTACCCCAACCTTAAGAACTTGAACCACCCTAGACCTCCCCCCAAAGTGTGAGTGTGTGTGCAGCATTAAAATGGTGGAGCAGGAGAGGCAAGTAGGAGGGAGGATGGGGGGACACAATGCCGTAAAGCATTACAATCCGCCCCACCACAGAGCCCCCTGTCCTCACCCCCACCTGTCCACAGGGCCCTAGTTGTTGTGTCCCTATATATGCCTAAGATTAACTACAGTGATGTGTGAGATGTGTGGCGAATACCTCATCGATGAGACATGGGACCCAAAAACAACCGCACTCACCCCATCCAATGAGAGCACATCCACACACGGGCCACCGCCGACACACATCCCGACAAACCATCGTGAAGGCGCCAACGAGCAAACAACAGACGGGGCCCACGGCCCCAGGACAGAAAAGCCCAGACCAGGGATAGGAGCGGCTCCAAATGCAGACATCCATCCACAAAACGCAGGCCAAAACGCGCCAGCAGACCGACCCCCCCCACAATCCACCACACGTCCACAATAGCCGGTACACCCACCGCAGCGCCATACATGCCAACAATGCCGCGAACTCCAAATCCACCAAATGACCAGACGCCACGCCATCCAGCCCCGCACACCCAGAAGCACCCCACAGAACCCAAACATAAAACCCGGGCCGACCACCCGCCACCACCTCCGCAGAATCGCACTCGATCCCGATCCATCCAGCCCCAACAAAAAGGAAAAAAAAAACAACCCACACATAAAAAAGTAATAATATATCTACCTCGACCACCCATGCTCTAAGACGCCCAGACTGTGAGCGCCAACACTACCCCAGAAGGCATGCCGAGGGCACAGGACGCGCGTCCCGCAGCAAGACCAACATCATCCATGCACCACCACAACCCAGGACAGCACCGGACCCGGAACAAGGCCCACAGCTAGCAGTACTCAACCTCCGGTGGCAGCGCACAGGCACGGGAAGGAGCCTGTGTGAGGATGAGCCGGAGCTCCCCCTAATAGACACCCGGCCCCCACAGCTGACCCCCAGGCAGCGGAGGGCCCCAGGCCCCCCCGAGGGAAGGCGAGGGGCGAAGAGGAGAGGGCGGGCAGGACAGGAGGGAGGAGGAGGGAAGGGGAACGGAAGGGGCACGGGGGAGCAGCAGGAGGGCCAACCCGACCCAAAACCCCAGGGCCACCCAGAGCCCCCCAGAAGAGGCCAGCCACCACCACCCCCCGGACCCCGGGAGGGCGCGCCAAACCAGCAGCCCCAGAGCTCAAAAGGAGAGACAACGGCCGCACCCACCCCCCAGGGGGAGAAGCCAGTACCAGACAGGCCACGCACAGCCAGAGAGCAGCCCTGGGGATAGGGGAGAAAGAACACCCCCTAGTGCATGCACGGGGTCTTGGGATCCATGTTGCCATCATTCCTTTATGAGGAGAGGGTTAATAAACTGTAATATAGCAGAGGAGACACGAGTTAGGAGTCAGATCATAGGCACAGACAGAATATATGTGTCCTGGAGCAACTCAAGTCTACGAGAGGGGGGTTTCATACGCTAACAGACAACAGTAAGCTATAGATTTATATTTAGAGAGCTAATAAATGGAGACCATTTCTCTGTAAAGGATGCCAATTGTTTTTTTTTGGTAGCAGATATTTTCTCAAGTGAAATGTGTTCAGCGAGAAGGTTCAGCCAGTGGGTAATGTTGAGGGCTTTCTTATCCTTCCAGTTAACCAAAATAGTTTTCTTGGCTATGGCGAGAGCTGCAAGTGTGGGTTGGTATTGAGTGTCTGGTAGGGTCGTAGTTGTTAGATTGCCAATTAAGCAGAGATTTGGAGATTGCGCGATTCTGCAGCCCAAAATAGATGAGAGTTTCTGTGTGACTGTTTCCCAAAACTGACAGACAGGTGAACATAGCCAAAGAGCATGAAAATAAGTGTCGGCCGTGTTTTGGGTGCATTGAGTACATATGTCAGAGTGTGAGAAACCCATTTTATACAATTTAAATTGTTGTAAGTTGGAATTTTTTGTCATTTTAAATGTATTTTCACAGATCTGGGTCCAGAATCCGTGGTCAGGAGATATGGATAAGTCCTCTTCCCATTTGGAAATTGGTAGGTGTATAGTGTTTGACTTTGAGAGTGAACTATAAATCTTTGAGATATTTTTCTTGTTTTTTGAGGACAGTTTTGCGATGTATTTGACAAATTCGGGTGGCTGTAGATCAGGTGGTTGTAGAGTGGTCTGTAGGGCTGGAATTCTTACATACTTTTTACCTGTAGATATTGGAGAAAATTCCCATTACTTATTTCAAATGTACAGAATAAGTTTGTATATGTCATGAGTGTGTTATCTTGGAGAAGGTGATGGAGGTGGGTGACCCCTTTCTCTGCCCATGTGCTGTGATAGAGTGGTAGTTTATTGTTTACAAAGTCAGGGTTGTGCCAGATTGGGGAGAGTATACCGGGTTGTAGTTGGGAGCCTGTGACTTCCAGGGTTTTCCACCAAGCAGTCAAGGTGGAGGCAATCAGGGGGGTTCTTGAAGCAAGGATGATGTTTAAGGGTAGAGGTGATGAAGGGAAGGTCAGAGATTGTGATGTGGTTGCAGTCTATCTGTTCTAGTTCTAACTAGGAGTTATGCTCTTCATGTGGATGTATCCATTTCGTGAGATATTGTAGTTGGTTGGCTAAGTAATAATGCATAAAGTTGGGAGCCTCCAGTCCTCCTTCCTGTTTATTCTTCTGTAGAGTAGTCAGGCTGATTTGAGCTTTTTTGTTCTATGAATAGAATTTACCAATAGCAGAATTTAATGATTGGAACCATTTGGATGTGGGTTTGAATGGGATCATGGAGAAGAGACAATTGATTTGAGGTAATATTTTCATTTTGACTGTAGCTATTCGTCCCAAAAGTGAGATGGGAAGGTTGTTCCAACAGCTCAGATCACCACAGACTTTGTCCAAAAGTGGGGTGTAGTTCAAGTGGACCAATTCAGAGAGTTTTGAGGAAATATGTTTGCCCAGATATCTAATATTGCCTGTGGGAAAAGAATAATGTAAGTTTTGGGCTGCAGGATTCCACGAGTTCTCTGTTAATTGGGTTCTTGAAGATAAAGTAGAATGTCATCTGCATATAGATTAATTTTGTGTTCGGACCTCTGAAAGCAGATGCCTTTAATATTGGTATTTTGACGTACTGCTGTTGCCAACGGTTCAATAAATATTGCAAACAATAAGGGCGAGAGTGGGCATCCCTGTCTGGTTCCCCTTTGCAAAGTGAAGCTTTGTGAGGTGATCCCATTAGTGGTGACTGTGGCCCTAGGTGAGTTATACAGAACTGATACCCATTGAATAAATGACTCTCCGAAGCCAAATTTGTGGAGCACAGCGAAAAGAAAGGACCAGTTAACTTTGTCAAAGGCTTTTTCTGCGTCAAGTGACATAACGATTGCTTCTTTGTTGTAACGTTGTGTCAAACTGATCTGATTAAGAAGTCTTCTGATGTTGTTAGTGGAGTGCCTGCCTTTAATAAATCCTGTTTGATCATTGTGAATTATTGACGGGATAATTTTCTCCAGCCTGGAGGCGAGCGCTTTAGAGATAATTTTGATGTCGGTGTTGATTAGTGACAGGGGTTGGGTTCTTGAAGATAAAGTAGAATGTCATCTGCATATAGATTAATTTTGTGTTCGGACCTCTGAAAGCAGATGCCTTTAATATTGGTATTTTGACGTACTGCTGTTGCCAACGGTTCAATAAATATTGCAACAATAAGGGCGAGAGTGGGCATCCCTGTCTGGTTCCCCTTTGCAAAGTGAAGCTTTGTGAGGTGATCCCATTAGTGGTGACTGTGGCCCTAGGTGAGTTATACAGAACTGATACCCATTGAATAAATGACTCTCCGAAGCCAAATTTGTGGAGCACAGCGAAAAGAAAGGACCAGTTAACTTTGTCAAAGGCTTTTTCTGCGTCAAGTGACATAACGATTGCTTCTTTGTTGTAACGTTGTGACAAACTGATCTGATTAAGAAGTCTTCTGATGTTGTTAGTGGAGTGCCTGCCTTTAATAAATCCTGTTTGATCATTGTGAATTATTGACGGGATAATTTTCTCCAGCCTGGAGGCGAGCGCTTTAGAGATAATTTTGATGTCGGTGTTGATTAGTGACAGGGGTCGATAGCTAGAAGGATGCGTGGGATCTTTTTCTGGTTTCAATAATAACTTTATTGCGGCTGTATTCATGTGAGCGCTTATATAACCATTACTTTTAATCTCTGTCACTGTCCTGAAGAAAAGTGGTGCTAACATTAACCAGAAGTGTTTAAGGAATTCCATGGGGAAACCATCAGGACCAGGTGCCTTGCCTGCTGGCATGCTGTCTAATGCACATTGCAACTCATTGATAGTCAACGGAGCGTCTATGATGTCTCTGTGTTCAGTCGTTAGTTCAGGTAAGTTTAGATTGTTGAGAAAATTATGAATGTCTTCTTTGTTTGGGTTAACTGTTGCTGAATATAACTTATGGTAATAGCTGTAAAAGATCTGGTTAATTTCCTCAGGTGATTGAGTGTATTTGCCAGTGGGATAGCACTGGTTGGTTGGCTAAGTAATAATGCATAATGCATGCTGGTTGGTTAGCAAGAAATTTGCCTGATTTGTTGTTATGTTCGAAATCGTTGTATCTTAGTTGTTGTAGTAAAAATTCTGTTTTCTTTGATAGGATATTATCGAGGCATAACTTTGCATTTTGTAATTCAGACCATAATTGGTCGCTTGGATTTATTGCATAATCCTGTGTAAGTTGTTTAATTTTTTCCTCCAAATCTGTCTCTGCTTGTTTTTCCTTTTTTTTTCTTATCTGAGGAGTACTATATTATTTTACCTCTGATTACAGCCTTCCCAGTTTCCCCAAGTAAAGAAGGAGATGTATCAGGAGAGTCATTTTTTTTTATAAAGTCTGCCCACTCCCTCCTTATTATTTGATCGAATTCCGGGTCTTTAAGTAGAGATATGTTTAGGCGCTAAGTCTGAGGAGGTTTACAGATGGGATCAGTTTGCAGGCTGAGAGATATTGCAGCATGGTCGCTGATAATGATTGGGTGAATCCTAGTGGTAATTTTATGTGCAATAGAGTTATTTGAGAGGAAAAAGTCAATTCTTGAAAATGTTTGGTGCACCGGAGAGAAGAAAGTATAGTCCCTCTTTGTTGGATTTTTGAGTCTCCACACATCGTCTAGTCCAAAATCTTTCATGTAAATAAAATACTTTCTTTCTAAAAATACAAACTAAGAGTTTGTAAGGTCAGTTCTACCTGCTTTTGTGGTAGCACTACAGAACAACTTACTTTCTTACTAAAACAATTGCAGGTTTGAGTAACTGCACACAGTCTGTGTGTGTGCTGATGAAGGACTTCTGTTTAGGGAAAGATGAAGGGGCACAGCAGCCATATTGAAATGAGTGATTAACAACTACTGACCAACATTAATGTTATGGATGAAGGTACAGTAATTTACTCAGTAACCATCTCCTTTACATTTCACAGGCCACATCACACTGTATGTGAGGTCACACTGCCGCCTACTGGCCTGGCATGTATACTACAGTGTTTTTGGTCATTTTTGCAGATTCTCGTGCACGGACGTTGTTATCAAAACGTTGTCGTCTGAACGTGGAACTTTTTTCAAAACGAAATTAAGAAACAATTCCGTTTTCAGTGGATAGTTTTCGTGTAAACATTGCCTCAGGTCATCACTGCTGCACTGTTGCGTTTCCCAGTTGCCAAATGCGATTGGCCACAAATTTTATTCCTGCACCATTTAATCTATGGTGTTTCATAAATTCAAAAACTAAAGTATATTTCTCCTACCTCTTGTATTTCTGCAGTTTTCTTCTTTGCTTAAGAAAACTAAACTAAAGAAAACTAAAAGTCCTCCTCTCTACTTCTTACAGTTTTCATTTTAGGAGCTCTCTTAAGGGCTAAGATGCTTTGTGAATAATTTTTATCTTTATCAGGACCTAATCTTAACTTTAAGGGGAAGTCTCAGAAAGTGTTGTAGTTTGAAGAATTTTTGTTTTTATAATTTTGTCACTAGGAGCGACTCTTTGTACTAAAAAGCTTTGTGAATGTGGCCCCTGGAGTGCTTCTCCAAACAGTTGGTGGTTTGAGAAGTGTCAGAGGTGATATTTATCATTTGATACAAACACGTGTGAATCCAGACACTATCACTTGAAAACAGTAACAAAGAAATGTCCATCCTAAATGTGAATGACAAATCCATCCACTTGATAAAAACACATCTAGCAGATACAATTGTTCCTCCTTTTCCCACTTTTGTACTGACAGCATAACCATGTCCCCCAAACAGTGAAGGGGCACTGAGAAGGAGAGTTGTTGTGCTTTTCATAGTATACATTCTGTTTTGTCAAACTTTAAAGTACCAACTGGTCTTGTTTATTTCAATGGGGATGACTTAAAAAAATGACATTACTGTTGACAATTGGCAGTATGAAGAGTGTGTTCTTGGAATGTACATAGCTCACCTTTTACAGTGGTTAGACCTAGTCAAGGGCCTCTCAGCTTGTATCCAAATACAGACTGTCATCAGCCCTGCCCAGTTCCTATGGTGACTATGCCTCATACCTAGATGAACCAGTAGTACCTCTGAGGTGAACAACATGTCTTTGTTCCTGTGTAATAAACCAGAACCTGACTGCAGGATTAAGAATCTAGGGATGTGTGGGGGATGGGAAGCTGCTGAATAAATATACACTTTCTAACTGTGGATGTATGGTCAGATGTTATAAGTGTTCATTTGAGATAAGGCACGCCTCTGATACTCTCAAACCTACATGACAAAATAGCTAAATGTCTCAGTGGCTTTATAATGGCAGTCTGGAGATTTGGCTTGTGGCAAGTCTTTGACTCACTTGCTGGCTGCATTTGGGAAGCAGCCTCTACCAGTAATTTCACTCTGTTGATTCTCTTTTTCTCTCTTTCTGCCTCAGGCTGTTTTACACTTCTCTACTTTACTCTGTTTTGCCACACCACTCCCACCTCAATGCAAATACCTGCTTGAGTACACAACCTGAGCAAACAAATAATCATGTAAAGGTATGATAAGTAGGCCACTTTCAAAAATTAACACCAAGGTTTATTCTTTACATCTGCCTCACTCATTTTAATTAATTTGGACCATAGACCAGCTATAGAAACACATTGTGCTAACATGAAGAAAATGGCCTTAATCTCGCACTAAATTTTCACTGGCCTAACCTTTTCTCTGACTCACTGCAAGCTCAAGTCACTTGATGCTCAGTCGTCCTAACAGATATGAACCTCATGTTTTCATTAGTATGAAAAGCCAGCTTTATAACTGGTGGCCAGTGAAAAAAACTGCTCATGGAGCACAGTTCTCTCAGCATAATGGAGGCCCTGTCTGTGCAGACAGCCACTGGTTCCAACCAACACCTCAGTCCATGAGGTAATTGCCTGGAATAACAGAGAGCAGTGTATGTGATAACTTCTCTCACACTCTTCGCTTGGCCCCTGAGTAGTAAGAGACTTAGAGGAGACAAATTACATGCTTTCCTAAAAAAAGACAGATAATTCAACCAGCTTTGTACTCTAACAATGTGGATAGGCATGTGTAGTAATGACCAATGGTAAACTTCCCTCCAGTGCTCCAGAAATGAGTCCCACACTCTAAAAATGATTCATAGGGATAGTGGATAATGTTTAAAATAACAATTTTCAGCATTAAAGATTACGTTTGTTTTATCAACATGTTTTAGTCAATTGACAACTTATTTTAAGAACTTGGTCAAAATCAACATTTTTGACATTTTTGAGCAGTATGGCATTAAAATAAATAAGTTAAATAAAACAGTTACTCAATAATGCCAGAGTTGGAACTACTTAAAAATGTGCATGGAAGTTGTTACTTTAATTTTTTTTAAGTGTAAAACCTGGAAATTTGCACTCCCGGTTACCCCATCTTGAAGTCAGTGGGTATTTTGAACTGGTATTTGGTTAGATGCCTGAAATAAGATCTGTGGTTAACACAAGCTAAAGAGACTTTCACATTTTGTTTTATGCCATAAAATATATCAGTAAATAACCCACTGTTGAAGCTTTTATGTGTCTTCAAAAATACGGTTGCTAGAAAGTGGATGAGACTACAGAAAATATGCTGACACAGCTTTACAGCCCTGTTGTGGTGGCAACACTAAGACATGCAACTGGCGTAGTTCATTTCTAGGCTAACATTAGCTTTTACTTTTACCAAAACATGTAAGTATCGTAAGTGTTTGTTTGCCACAGAGCTTATTATCTGCAATTACCCAAAATCCAATGGGAAACTCCTAGAGGCTTTTTGACAAGGGAACCAGTGTGATGCTAAGTTTCATGTTGGCGTACAGAAAAACGTCATCCCAGGAGCACTCTATTTACCAGCGAAAATTCACTGCATGCTGCTGCATACCACGTTTGTTATCATCCATGGATTTTCCCAGCTCTAGCTCTTCCATATTCTCTGCCTGCCACCATGGACACCAAGAACTATCACTGAACTGAACAGAATTAAACACTGCCCCACCATTTTGTCATGAACTATATTGAGAGTCATTCAGCTTAACTCAAACGTGCAATAATGGGTCAACTTGTGCAATACCACTTTTAATGCTATTTTTTTATATTTATTGATTGGGATGATTGTGTACGTGTATGTGTTGTGTATGTATCACTGTCTAGTTTATATTTTTTATATTTCAGGCATGGCACAGCAAATTTCATTGTACTTCTTATTCAATGACAATAAAGTCTATTCTATTACATTCTGTTCTATTGGGTCTGCCTTAGTTTCTCTCTCTGTCTCTCTCTCTGTCAATTTCTCTCTCTGTCTCTCGTTTTTTGGGGGGTGTTTTTCCTTATCCACTGTGTGGGTCCAAAGGACAGAGGGATGTTGTATGCTGTAAAGCCCTCTGAGGCAAATTGTGATTTATGATATTGGGCTTTGTAAATGAAATTGATTGATTGATTGATATTTTAAAGAGTATAGAGGACAATTGAGAAAGCAAGCTGCCTCTTCCTCTCTAAAACTCAGAGCAGACTGTTAAACTAAGCAGCACTGATCAAATATAAACCAATATTCTGTTACTGTATTACCTATTTCTAAATTCTAATCAGAAACATATTTTAGTGTACTCTTAAGCTGTAAAATAAGAAAGCTGGCCTGGCTGATGGGTGATGCTTGGTACTCCATTTAACTGTTTCCAACATGGCAGCCAGGTCACAAACTTTCTCATGTTACAGCTAAACAGTACACTACAATATGTTTTTGATAACATTTGTTGAGGAAAAGACAATGCAGTGACAGAATCTTGATTCATATTTGATAAGCACTGCCCAGTTTACAGGTGTGGGTAGCAACGTGTTACAAGTAACACACGAGTGAAAATATATATTTTTTAAGGAACAAGTACTTTTTTTATTTTCCTTTTTTTTAAACTGTACCTTTACTCTTTACTCAAGTATTTTTTTGAGCCAGTAATCTAATTTTTATGTCACTATATTTGCCATTTATACTTTCATTCTAATTGGTCTGCTGTAACAGTGGAGACTGAGTGTAGGGGTAGAGCATGTAAGCAGCTCTCTACTGCAGATACCGATGATAGAGCAAAACACAAAAAGTGTATTTTAAGGTCTTTTTAAAACAACAGCAGCCTAGAGACAAAAGAAAAACACCCTCCTGACGTGACAATGAATGCTGATGAAAATCGATTAATTAAGATGCCGGTCATGGTGGCGGTCTGGCTGCTGTATTTAAGGAGAGCTTCAGATGCCGAATGATAGCTGCTAATAATTATTCCAGCTTTGAACTGCAGCTGTTTGTGATCGACCTTGCCTGCCCCGTGCTGTGTGCCACAGTCTATCGCCCTCCCAAATTTAATAAGGACTTTATTCAAGAGTTCTCTGAGTTTTTGTCAGATATTATCTCAAAGTTTGATAAACTATTGATTTGTGGAGACTTTAATATTCATGTTTGTTGTGCAGCAAACCAACTGGCGAATGAGTTTAAAGGCCTCTTGGATTCCTTTGGTCTCACTCAATCTGTTAATGCACCAACACATGAGCATGGGCACACTCTCGACCTTGTCATTTCTCATGGGCTTTCAGTTTCCCTCAGAGAAATAGTGGACACTGCCATCTCAGATCACCTCCCCATTGTTTTTCACTTTGCTGCCCCCCCACTTGCCAATAAGCCTGTTTCCCCAGCTCGCAGATGCCGTATCTTCACTTCATCGACGGCTGGAGAGTTTGCTGCTGCCTTTAGGGACTCTCAGCTGCATGCTGACAGTGGACTGGTTCCTCCCTTTTGTCCAGACAGCCTGCTCTCCACTTTCAGTTCTACATGTTCTGCGATTCTGGACTCTGTTGCCCCTTTTTGGCAAAAAAACACCAAAACCAAGACAGATCCCTGGTTGAATGACCACACCCATCTGCTCAGACAACAGTGCAGACAGGCCGAACGGCGGTGGAAAAAGGACAAACTGCATGTATCCCTGGGCTGGTTAAGGGACAGTTTGGCTGCTTATCAGAAATCTCTGAGGGAGGCCAAGTCCAAATATCTGTCCTCCATTATAGCCAACAGCTCTCATCATCCAAGACTGTTATTTAATACCATTGACTCTGTTATTAATCCACGCCCCACTGTCCTGTCTGAGGCCTCCACCGCAACTTGTGAAGAGTTTCTCTCTTTTTTTATTGACAAAGTGGCTTCAGTCAGGCAGAACATCAGTAACATAGATATGTCCACTGATGATGTGTATGCTCCTCCTCCACAGTCTGCTGTTTTCGAGCAGTTTGAGACTATTTCTTTGTCGTTTCTCACTAAGGTGGTTAGTGGCATGAAACCCACTAACTGTCCCTTAGACATCATTCCTGCCAAGTTTTTGAAGGAGGTTTTTAATTCTGTTGGGTCAAGTCTACTTGTTTTTATAAACACTTGTCTTAGTGCAGGGTCTGTCCCAGCTGCCTTCAAACACGCTGTGGTTAGGCCCCTTCTTAAAAAAACGCATCTTGACCCCTCTGTGCTGTCCAATTTTAGGCCTGTCTCCCATTTGCCTTTTCTTTCTAAGGTCTTAGAAAAAGTTGTTTTTATTCAATTACAGGCATTTTTAGAGATGAATTCTGTTCTCGACAAATTCCAGTCTGGTTTCAGATCCCGACATAGCACTGAGTCAGCACTGCTAAAGGTGCACAGCGATATTGCCTTGTCTGTGGATGCTGGGTATCCCGCTGTGCTGGTGCTGATGGACCTCACAGCAGCCTTTGATACAGTCGACCATGCAGTCCTTGTATCTCGCTTAGAGCAGTATGTTGGCATCCGTGGCACCGCTCTCCAATGGTTTAGGTCATACTTGGCAAATAGGAGCTTCTCTGTAATGATTGGTGACCTCTGCTCTTCATATGCTTCCCTCCCTTGCGGGGTGCCACAGGGATCTATTCTTGGCCCTATTCTGTTTTCATTGTATATGCTACCTCTGGGATCAATTATAAAAAAACACAATCTGTCTTTTCACTTTTATGCTGATGATTTGCAGATATATCTGCCCATGAGACCCAGTGAAAACACTGCACTTACTAAGTTACTGGATTGCATTTCTGATGTAAAGCAATGGTTGGCACAGAACTTTCTGCATTTGAATGACAGCAAAACGGAATGTATTTTGTTTGGCACATCACCCATGTTGAATGGTTTCACGACAAACTTTGGTACTCTGGCCCCCTTTTTTAAACCACTTGTAAAAAATCTTGGGGTAACGTTTGACAATGGGCTTAAATTTGATAAACAGATTAGTTCTGTTGTTAGAACGAGCTTTTTTCAGCTCCGTCTCTTGGCCAAAGGAAAGCCCTTTCTCAGTCGCCAGGATCTTGAGAAGGCAATCCATGCATTCATTAGTTCAAGACTGGACTGCTGTAATGCCCTTTATGTTGGCCTCAGCCAGTCTTCAATTTCACGTCTCCAACTTGTACAGAACGCTGCTGCCCGATTTTTAACAAGCACGCCCAGACGTGAACCATCACCCCTGTGCTGTCGTCACTCCACTGGCCTCCAGTTCGTTTTAGAATTGATTTTAAACTTCTGTTGTTTGTTTTTAATGCCATCAATGGCCTGGCTCCCTCCTACTTGTCGGAGATTTTAACTGTCCGAGATCATGGCAGGGCCCTGCGTTCTTCGGGTCAGCTTCTGTTAGAAGTCCCAAGGTCAAGATACAAACAGTGGGGTGATCGTTCTTTTGCTGTCGCTGCTCCCAGACTATGGAACAAACTGCCCCCTGACATTCACTCCACTACTGATCTCGGCCTTTTTAAATCGAAGCTAAAGACCCACTTTTTTGGATTGGCTTTCAATTGTGGCTAGGGCAGTCTCGTTTACCACATGGCCTAACAGCTTTTCTGGGGGAAGCCCTGCAATTACCACCCACATCTGGCCACGCTTCGTGTAACAAATTCTACAAAAGACAGCAGATACATGATAAAGTGCTGCTGTGCCTCCTGAAAAACGTTTCTGTGAAATATACGGTAAAATACTGGCAGCTGTGGTTGCCAGAACTTCACCGTAAAGAATACGGTGACAATGTATATGACATTACGGTATGTTTTTTTGGGAACCGTAAATTTCACAGTCAAAAACTGTTGTTCCTTTACGGTGAATTACAGTGACAAAAATGGTTATATTGTAAACCGGTAATTTACTTTAAAAATAACAGTTTTAAACTTGTTAATGGTAAAGCTAATTACAGTCTAGCTTAGTAATAAACACAGTACAACTGTATGACATATTACGGTATTTTAATGTCAAAGTTTAACAAAAAAAATACTCTGAAATACACGGTAAAATACTGGCAGCTGTGGTTGCCAGAATTTCACTGTAAAAAATACGGTGCAATACATAACGTATTACATTTGGTTGGCGTAGATTTTACAGTTAACAACTGGTGAAGGTAAATTAAGAATAAAGCCCACTGTAAACAATCAGACTTTCACAGATATGCTCTAAGAAACAGTTTGTGCACTTACACAGTCTCTGTGAAAAACAGATTGAACTGATCCAATAACTTCTCCAGTATACTCAAAAAATTCATCGAACTGAAATAACAGCCTGCCAAAAAAATAAAAACATAAAACAGTGCTGTTGCCTTGACCTTGCTGTTCAGCATTACTAATTACACCAAAATCTACAATAATACAGTTAACATACATTTAAAAAGAACCAAAACGCCTGCTGGCAATAAAAAACAAAATCAAAATTGGCAAACTCCCTACATGAATGTAAAATCTTTAAGAAGTAAATTGCTGTGTGCTACCTTCAGAATAATATAATCAAAATCTGTTTGTCTTTGAAATTGTTTCATATAACTGAAAGAACAGCCTGGCAAAAAAATAAATAAATAAAAACAAAACACTGTGGTTGCCTTGACCTGTTTGTGTGGCATTAGCAACTCCACCAATGTAAATAAGCTAGTTCACATATATTTAAAACAACCGAGACACCTGCTTAATAAAACACTTAAGGAACTGAATCCTTTGAAAAGTTGCTTCTGACAACAATAAAAAAAATAAAAATTGGAAAACTCCCTGCATGAATGTAAAATCTTTAAGAGGTAAATTGCTGTTTGCTATTTTCTGAATGATGTAATCAAAATCAGTCTTCCTTCAAATTGTTTCACCTAACTGAAAAAACAGCCTGGCAAAAAATAAAAACAAAACGTTGTTGCCTTGACCTTATTGTTTGGTATTAGTAATTCCACCAAAATGTACAATAAGCCAGTTCACATACAGTACATTTAAAAGAACTGCCTGCTTATTAAAACATTAAAGTTATCTGAAAACATCAAAGAATACTGTGCTGAATATAAATGGTTAACAGTTGGGGTACAGTAAAGTGTATACTGTCCCATAAAGCTAGTGCTGTGGAAGCGTTTGGTCTTAACATTTCAGTTGGACAAGTCCATCTTTATCATGCCACTCTCCACTCATGATCAGAGAGATCTGCAATTAGGGTGAGGACTCTTGGGTTCACTGACAGTCGCTTCTTGTTTTTCTTTGTTCCAACCTTTGTGCCCTTCTCTGGGTTGATGATGGAGAAACACCTTTGTGAATACAAGTATTGATAATCAAACACTATGTGTAATAATTTCTTTTAAAAAGGATGAAGTAAATAAAAAAATATTTCTTTATCTCTGAAGGAACTCAAGAGTGGAGCCCAGGTCCACGGGATAGTGGATATTGAGACAGTAATAGCTTCCAAACATCAAACAGATGGCAGAGATGAAGGTGGGAATTTGGTCATTCACAACTTTGCCGTCTATGCTTAGCATGAACTGCCTTGAGGCATAGCAGGAGGATCCTACAAATAAAAGACAGAGAAAATAATTAACAGCGCACCAGTCAATATCATCCAAACTAATAAAATACGCCTGATATTTCCTTACATTAGCTTAAGCTCCTTCAGTAAAACTGAAAATCAATTTACCACATACAATGATGCATGGTGTCACAGGCAAGTTTTCCACTTGTATTTCTATTGCTTGACATGTTTCTTCCACGTAGTGGAAGAGGTTTTCCTCTTTTTCGTCAAAATAGGAGACAAGAAGGAGCACCATATCCTTGACATCTTCTGAGCAGCCCTCTAACTGTCCTCTCCGAATTTTCAGCTTTGTGACAGCCTGCAAAAATCGCTTGCTCTTGTCTGCACAAGTGGTTCTCATGAAGTCCAGTGGCCATTTTCCCTTTTTGTCCACACTGGTGAGGAAGGTCTCCTTGAGTGACACCCCAGTGAGCTCATGGAAGTGGACCGTCATGCCCATAGACATATAAAGAGTAGACGCCGCATTGGTTGCTGGGGCACGAGAAATGCGGCCGCCATCTTGGACCGGTCAACATACTCCTAGTTGAGCAGCAGAAGGAACAAGATGCCAGAGCACTGTGCAGCATATTCCTGTTTAAATCGGCGGACTGTCGAAAACAGGGCACGGGGGATTACTTTTCTTTCTCTCTCTGACCTGATATGAAGTATACTGATACTCTCTCTCTCTCTCTCTCTCTCTCTCTCTCTATATATATATATATATATGATTTTCTCGGATATATCACTTTTATCTATTATATATATATATGAATGATAGTGATACTCTGATTTATATATATTTTCATTTTCTCTGATATATAACTTCTATCTATTGTTATGTTTTATATAGAAATATAGTGTATTCATAAATTGTTTATGTAAATATACATAGCCTAATCATATATTGTCTCTTCAAATTATTAAAATAGTTGACTTTACTGCCACTATCTGCTTCTCTATCATATATTAGTGTGTGTGTACATATATATATATTATGTATAATGTGTGTGTTTGTAGTGTTTGCAAAATACCTGTCTACAGTCTAGGCTATATCAGAATATTCTATTACTGTTAATACCACTATGAATATTAAAATACGCTAAACCATTTGTCCTGTATCATAGCTACATGTATGACGTTTGCAGCAAAAAAAAAAAGCGTGAAAATCAGTTTAGTATTCAGAGAGTTACGATGGATTAAATGCGCTGACACTTCATTGCCCAAACCACTGAGTGGAGCGGGTGACCGGTCCAAGATGGCGGCCCCACGGCTCGTCAGCGCCAATAGGCAGTAGCGGTCGATGCGGCGTCTACTCTTTATATGTCTATGGTCATGCCAATCTCCTGGAACAAAAAAGGCCACTCCTCCATGAGGGATTGCAGATCTGTTCCCTTGTTTATATCTTTACGTTGGGAGTAGTAGGTGCACTTCATCAGAGTTTTTACCTCGTCTGGGCTGAAGTGAGTCTGTCCACTAAGCGCCTTCATTTTGTCTTGCTTCTCCTGTAGGCTTTCTGCTGTCTCACTCACTGGCATGAATTTCATGTCCCACTTTAAGTAGCCATATGTCCTGAACAGCTGCCCTTTGCTCAGCTGGGATTTCGTCTGTGTCATAATCATCTGACCCTTGTTTACGCTTCACAGTCCTTGGTGCTGAAGAATGCTTTACATTTTCTATTCCGGTTTGTAACTGTTGACCAGTGAGTGATATCCTGCTCCCACCACATCACCTTCTATGACATCTTGCAGTGATCGAGGATACGTGGCAACCATTTTTTTGGCAACTTCTGTTGAAGCTTTTTTACTAGGAGAGGCACAGGCTTTCATCACCTCTGAAACAACAATGCGGATCATTTATCTCCGTAACCGTGGGCTAGGCCTTTTCCCCCTCTCAAAATATTGCATCAAGGCTTCAGGAAACGTCTCCCACAGAATCTGGAAGCTATCAACCCAATCTTCAGCAGTAACTGGGTGGCAGGGCGAGGAAGAGGGAGAGAGTGAGGAGCGTGACGAGGAAGCTGGAGAGACTCTTACTGACTGGCTGTAGATTTCGGTGTTCTGTGCTGTTAAACAAAAATAAAATTAACAAAACATTGAGTAATGTTTTATCCTTGGTTATACTCATGAATAAATTTTGTCGAAATGTACTTACTTGTTTCCAGGCAGCCACCAATTTTCTTGCTTGAATTGGTCTCAGTACTGAAAGCAGATCAGCTTCCTGGATGAAGTGAAAATCCTCAGTGGTCTCCACGCCCAACGACTGTAGTGTTTCTTCTAAGATATTTAGAACTGTGGCTGGGAGGTCTGGCAAAACCTTTGTAATGGTGCTGCTTAGGTTGCTTTGCTCTGCGTCATCCATTTCTGAGTATGAGTAAGTAAAGTATAATTAGCACCAGAATGACAGCCCGAGACATTCATTACTGTGACAATACACTATGGGCCAGATCCTCAAAAGGATTGCACTGCTTTTGCGACCGCTAAACCTGTGCAAATGAGATACAAAAAAATAGCGTGCAATCCACAAAGCACACGCAAAGGGTGAAATGCACGCAAACTGAACACAAACTGCACTGCCATTCCTAGCTGCGCCGGTCCAATTTGCATGCATGTAAATTAGGGAATATTCATAAATTCAGCGCAAAATTGCCCCCTTCCTATGCAAATAAGCCTCATTGCAAATACCACCTAATCCACAAAGACCAGCGCTAATTGCCACGGGCAGTAAAGCGGTGCTATTTAACGCCAGTGAGACCCGTGTATTAAATCCGCGCAACTTCTCTTTCTCCTTCTCTCACTCTCTCTCTCACGCAAAATGATTGCAAATCGCACTCACTTGGTGGTAACTGTGGAGCATAGCCTATATAAGGGCTGTCATGCCAGGACTCTCCGGTAATCATGGCAGCATACCTGTCAAGTTGTGAATTAGAAAATAAGGGAAATTTGCCGGTGCTCGCTGCGAGCCGTCCCATCACTCCAACCAAGCTCCAGTATCCCTTACATTTTAAGACAGGTGTACAAGATATCTAGAAACAACTTGTCAACCGCTTACTAACTACAAATAGGTGATCAGAATCTGATAGGCCAACCTTTGTTGACACTGAAATGCTGTGAACATTCCTACATTATAATACAGCTTAAATGAAAACACAAAGGGTATATGAAACACATTTATTTATGGTTTATAAAACGGGTGCTTCCCATCCTTAAATGTGATTGGCTGAGCCGCGTTCCATGCCGTTGTAAAATAGACCGCAGCGTCTGTGTTGCTTGGCAACCATTCTGTCCACTCGATCTTGCTTGGTGGAAGAATGAATAGTTCTCAGTTTTATTGTTGCATTATTGCCAATAAATTGTTGATTCTTTTTTTGTGTGTGTTTATTTTATGGGCTATATGTAGGGTAACCGTTTTATAAAGTAATAAGCCCCTTGAAGCCGTGAGTTACAGTGATTTTACAACGGCTGAGGGACACTGAACGCCCCTCAGCCGTGACAGTGACAGTGACAGAGTTCAGTTTGGAGAGGCACAGCAAAGTTTGTTTTTGTATTATAATACAGGGGATTTACGGGAGAATACTAATACGAGAGGACGGCGGGAAAGAGGGGTAAAATACGGTAGTTTCCCGGCCAAAACGGGAGACTTGACAGCTATGCATGGCAGCAGTGATTGTAGCCAGGCGAAAGCACCGTAATGGCAGGCGCACACAAGTAAGGATTTATCGGAGGAGATTATCACTTGCGCTCAGCGCAAACTTTGTGGGCGTGTTAGCGCCGGCATATGATTAGAGCAAATTCTTTTGAGGATAAGGTGCTAAAACAGGGCAGATTGCGTGAACTAATTCTGCGCAAATAATGACGCTATTAGCAGGAGCAATCCATTCTTTGTGGATCTGGCCCTATGTTTCAGTGGAACCATTTGGTATCCATCCTTTATGTAAGATTGCAATGGATAGAAATCAATCAAGTCACTGATGTTAAGACACTGCATCTTTTCACTGTCTTTCCTAACTGAGTAAAGATGGTACTGAGGAAGGAATTCTGTTGTGTGCACTGACACCAGAAAATGAACAGTCATTTTTTATCAAAATTAGCACTAGTTCACCAAACTCCACTGAGTCAATGTTCCCTGTGACGAGGAACTGACCTTTCTTGTATGAAGTTCCAATATACAGCATTTCTACTGTAACCTTTGTGTTGGTCTCATTGAAGTCTAACTGCATCTTGAATGGCTTTACTGTATAGTACTGGGTAAAATGGAGAACCACTTTTAACTTGCAAAACATCTTGAGCCACTGATCCTGCTGAAAGATAAGCCTGCATCATCTGATGCCTTTCAGGGAGAGTAAGGCAGAGGTTTTTGAAATTCTTCAAATTCCTTGCACATCTCTTGAAATAACTGCTTACTTTCAAAGCACATTGTCCATAGTCTAAAGGGCCAAATTTCAGAATCAGTGCTGGGTAATGGCGTAAGTAGTGATGCTTTGGTATCAGGTTACTTTCCGGGAAGAGAGCTTTTCTGGACTCTAAATATTCTTGAATGAGAACATCAAGATATGCAACCTGAGCCACAGAAATCTTCTGAGCACATATCATGTCCATGATATCCTTAAGGTGCAGAGTCAGCTGCCAAACATCATCTGTTGTATCTGTCACCTATTATGAGAGGCAGCAGCCTTAGAAAGTTCAAATTCTGCACGGCCTGACCAGAGTTTAGCTGCTTGAGGGCTGACCTCACATGGCTTTGTAGAAGCATCAGAGACACAATACTTGAATTGTTTAATGCGCCGATTCAGAGTGGAGTAAGTGGACCATGCCTTTTTCTTTATGAAATACTTAAGATACAGTGCAACATCATACGACAAAACACCCTCAAAGAGATCATGTCCTAGACAAGGTGGCAAACCTGGCTGACAGACAGACAGATTTCAAAGAATTGAATACTGACTTGAACTTTACTCCTTCTGGTGTATCTTCAGTCTGGAGGCGGTCAACAGCAGAATTGTGGCTTTCGATGGTCCGCTCTGGTCCACACAGATTTGGGTCATCACCCTGAAATTCAGATCGGATTATTAGGCAGTACCTACAAAAATGTTGTGAGCGACTAAAATTTTCAGAGAAGCCACCGATGCAATGCGAGCCCAGATTATCTCCAACAATGCAATACAAGGTTCCTTTGACCAGTGTTTCATCTGATACTACAATCCCATTGTTCTCCAATTCCTTCAAGTCTGCTAGTAATTCAGAGAACACCTTAGCATGCTCAAAGGCTTTGAAGTCTTTCTCTCTGCACAGTAGAACCAGTGCCATGTGGTCTGTGTCAGACTGGACATGAGGTGGCAGGTTAGCAACAGATGCATAGACAGCCAATACTTTATGTCTTGTCCTTGCCGGGCCTAAGGGGTTAACGACTTCAAAGGCATCCTGGTATAGCACTAGCTTGAGACAGGATGGATTTTGACCAAAAAAGTCATTGGATTTGAATATCTGACCATCACTAATGTCACTTAGAACATCTGAGGGACACTCAGTCGAGGGCTCTCCTGACACACATTTCTGCCACAGATCAGATTCAAACAAACATTTCAAAGTTTCGCTCAGGGGTACATAATAGGCAAACCTATCTGTCCCATTCTCATCTCTTCCTAAAAACATTTTCTTAGGCTCTACGTGGTTGAACTTTTTTTTTTTTGAAAGACTGAGCTCGTGAGTATGTCGTCCTCATTGGTCCTGTATGACATGCAGAGAAAAGATCAGATCCCCTGACGGACTCACAAATTTTGGCGATGTCCTCATCTGATAATGATGTGTCTTTTTTTAGCAGTGAAGTAAGTTTGGTCAAAGTATATGTCTGACACAACTCATGGATGTTTTGCATCTCCTCAACAATGTTTTGTATGGTTGAGGCAGGTAGTAGAAACTGCCCCTGCAACTTTGAGTAGAATAAACTGACATTTCTGAGAAAAAGATCACTGACATTTTCTGACATATATCTTCACCATCACCTTCACCTGTTCCTGCCTCATACACTTGAGGGCCAAGGTCATCTGGTTCGGTTGGAACAGATAATGAATGGGAGGCAGATTCTCTGTACAAGTCACTGACACTGCTGTCTTCAAAATCTCTGTGTTTTTCCGTGACATGTGGGCGGAAAATGAAGATTTAACCTTGAATGTAATTGTACAGGCCTTCACAGGACAACTTACAGTGTGTCCTTCGGCAATATGCTCCTTCAAATGCGTTATAAGATCTTCAAAAACCTTCACATTGGCGTTCACATAAAGCCATTACGCATTTATAAGCGGTAATGCTGACATCAGTCGTCCTAACAGGAGCAGATTGCAATTAAAGCACTTAAACAAACAACGCGGTTCGGTCCGATGAAGTCTGCAGTGGAGCACATAGCCCCTCCATGTGTGAACCGACTTGGCACAGAAACTAAAACTAAACATTTTCAAAACCAACCTCGTTAGCTAACACGGGCTTGTGGCTGGGAGGTCTGGCAAAACTTTAATAATGGCGCTGCTTATGTTGCTTTGCTCTGCATCATTCATTTTTGAATCAGGGACGTAGGCATATTAGGGCCAAGGCGGTCCTAGGCCCGCCCACTTTTTTGATTGGCCCAGGGCCTGGCCCGCCCTGAGAAAGCTTGCATGATTTTTCTCACTATTTTTTTATTATTGATATTTTTTATTCACTCATTAAAAATATGCTTAACATTGACATTCAAACCAAAACGTATAAAAATGTATTAATAAAAACGTTTTATTCTCTGTCAACTGTTACAACGGAACTAACTTTAGCAATGATTTTCCGGCGAACACTGAGATGTGCGCGCTGCGCCGCTGCTTAATTTTGTTGTCAGACAGCGTACACAATTAGCTAAGTTAGTTAGCATTCATGGCTCAGAGTAAACTGAGTAAATTTGGCTTTAAAAGGGTTAGACTAGAAAATGAGCCACAACCTTCTAGCAGCATCACCGTCGTTCCTACACCTGCTACTCCATCGACGTCGACTCCCACTCCAGAGACTAGCAGCACGCCGCCCCCCGCCAGCGCCTCCCCAGCCGGGCTGCCGACATCGGAGGGTCCTGTTCCTCCCCCCGGTTGCCAGCATGAAGGCCCACCCGCCACTCCAGAGACTAGCAGCACGCCGCTCCCCGCCAGCGTCTCCCCAGCCGGGCTGCCGACATTGCAGGGTCCTGTTCGTTCCTCCCCCCGGTCGCCAGCATGAAGGCCCACCCAGTGATTTGTCGCAACTAGATGAACCACCTGCCCAGCCAAAACCGAAGAAGTTCCCCTACACTGTGAGTCATGGGAAAGCACGGTGCTTCTCATTGAAGTGGTATGATGAATTTCCTTGGGTGGAATACAGTGTGTGCAGGGACGCACTTTTTTGTAAAATGTGCAGACATTTCCCCAGCGCGAGAGCTGAACGTGCGTTTTCACGGGACGGCTACACTGACTGGAAACACCTACGCTATTCTTTAGAGAGACATGAAAAAAGTGAGCAGCACTCAATTTCCTTATCCAAGTTTGAGGCCTACAGGGAAACCAAAACATCTGGAAGGGGAAACGTCATTGATCAGATGGACCTGGATGCGCGGGACAAAGCGTTTGTTGAAAGGAATAGGGAGCATATCAAAGTCATCCTGGATATTGTCATGCTTTGTGCCAAACAGGATTTAAGTTTGAGAGGGCGCAGGGAAACGGAGGCAGATCTCAACAGAGGTAACTTTCTAGAAATCTTTAAATGGGTCTGCAAATATGACCCGGAGATCAAAGCACGTTTAGAGCAGCTGCCCAAAAATGCAACCCTTATGAGCCCTGACATACAAAATGAGCTGCTAGAGTCAGCTGCCTCCTTACTGCTGCGTAAAATAAAGGATGAAATCAAGGAAGTGCCTGGTACATATTTTGCCATCATGGCAGACGAGTATAAAGATGTTTCCAAGCGTGAACTTGTCGCTGTGTGTGTGAGATACATCCATGGAGGAAAAATAAAAGAGCGCGCAGTCGGCTTTGTGGACACCAGCAAGGACATGAGTGCGCAGGGGATTTCAGCCAAGATATTAGAGATCATTGAACCACTGGGTCTTGATCCATCTCTATGCGTTGGATTCAGCTTTGATGGGGCTTCAGTAATGTCAGGCCATAAAGGAGGTGTGCGGGTTATTTTAAAAGAGACATTTCCCCATGCTGTTTACGTGCACTGCAATTCACACCGATTAAATTTGGTTCTCAGCGCAGTAACAAAAGCGTCTGGACATGTTAGCACATTCTTTGAAACAGTAAACATTTTGCACGCGTTCATGACAGGGTCAAGCAGACACACATGCTTTATAGAAATGCAGAAAGAGATGCACCCAGGACGGCCCTGCCTTCAACTTGAGCATTCTGTGGATACGCGCTGGAGCTCCAAAGCTGGATCAGTGGACAAAATACTGACATTATTTGATGTTATACTTGAAGTGCTGGCTGAGTGTGCAGAAAGCAGTGGTCAAACGAAAGTCGATGCCCAGTCCCTGCTCCAACAGATACAAACAAAGAAGTTCCTATTTCTGCTTGTAACATTTGGTAAATTGTTTGAAACAAGTTCTTTTGCCATGAAGGGATTACAAAGTCCAACCCTGTCAGTCACTGGATGCATTGACTTAATCGAGGGACTGAAAGACAGTTTTGCAGAGTTTAGAGACAAGCCAGAGTGTGTTTTCCAACAAGTGATGAAGCTAACCGAAGACCTTGTGCAGAAATATGAAATCACAAGCTGGGATATCACAGTGGGGACCAGAAAGAGGAACCTCCCTTCCAGGCTCACTGATTCTGTGGTCTCGACGACTCTGGGAAAAGCAACAGCTGTGAGGAATGATGACGACCTGAGACACATCTGGAATGACATACTTGACAGGTAACATAGGCTGATAGGCTGTGTATATTGACCTCTTGCATTTATTGAAGGCTATGCATTATTTTGATTGTGTTAAATTCTTCAGGTCCTGCAGAACAATGTCATTGATTTATATAACCTATTGTGTCAACTGAAGTAGAGTGTAGAATGCCATAGACTGGGCCTGAAGTTGTTTTCAGTATGTGCAATTGAGGGCAGTCTTGTCCATGTTGTTTATCTAGGCCAGATTAACAAATTTATAGAACATTCTGGTACTAAGTTAGCCTAAAGTAATAACTAATGTAATAACCAATAACAGCATACCACTTCTTTCATTAGGCCAAGGCAATTCATAATGAAATATATATCTATATAATAATTTGAGTTTCCTTGTCCCTAATTTCCTTTTACTCCTTAGGCGTACTGTATTCATCATCATTATTTTTCTTTTGCTGTGACCTATGGCATGCATAGCCTACTTTAGCCTGCATTTGATAGACTATTCTTTTTCTTTTTCTGACAGGCAGCTGACCGAGCTTGATACCCGGTTCCAGGAGGACCAGTACGGCATCTTGAAAGCTGCAGCAGCTTTCCTACCACAGTCACAAACCTTTGGCGAGAAGGAATCTCTGCGCTCTGTATGTAATCACTACAACATTTCAGTCAGGGATGCGGAGTTGGCGGTATTCTACGAGCAACTGAAAAGGAAAGCCTTAAAAGAAAACTTTCCTTCACTGATGGAGGTACTGGACATCTGTCCAGCAGACATATTCCCAAACCTGAACAGAGTCCTTCAAGTCATCCTAACCCTTCCTATAACCTCGTGCAGTGTAGAAAGACTTTTCTCAACTGTGGGCCGCATCAAAAATTACCGTAGATCAAAGATGAACACTGACCGTCTCAACCACTTGTCCCTCTTGTCATTTGAAAGGGAAATTAGCGACTCTTTGGATTATGATGAGATCATCACAATTTTCAACCACAAACCCAGGCGTTTGCGCCTTGTTTAACTCTTTAGGAGAACAGAGCAGAAGAGAACCAAGTGGAGTAAAACAGCAGAACGTGAATATAGCAGAAGAGTAGAGTAGAATGGAACAGCGGGACATGAGCAGTGCAGAAGAGAACAGAATAGAATAGAAAAGAATATTAGGCCAATATAGCAGAGCAGAATAGAATAGAGTAGAAGGCAACAGCAGGACATAAACAGAGCAGAATAGAAAAGAGCAATGTAGAATATAACAGCAGAGCACAACAACTAAAGAGCAGAACTATTGAGAAGAAAAAAAACAGAAGAACAGAATAGGAAGAGAGCAGAATAAAAAGAGCTGTTTCAAAGAGAACAAGACAGCAGCACAAGTTTTAATACTTTTCTATATGTGTTTTTATTTATGTTTATTTATTTATGTTTTATATTTATGTTCTCAGTTTTAATGAAATTCAAATTTATTATGTTTGACAGTTAATGTTTTGTATCATTACTCCTGCCCTTGCAATTCTCTACCAGGGGGAATATAGGACACCTGTTTTAATAATTTTATATATGTAGGCTATGTTGTCATTAGGCCTATATTTTGAGATGTTCTCATTTTCATCAAATTCAAATTTTGTATTTTACAATAAATGTGTTGTATCTTTACCTCTGCCTTTGCAGTTCTTTTGACATTAGCTGTACCAGGGGGAATATTAAACACCAGTTGTCTTTTTTTAATGGAGGAAATGTGTTTGCAAATCAACAATGCTTAATTTTGTATTAAATAATATTACAAGCACAGCTACACTATAGAAATATAATGTTGTACTGTAGTAGTCAGTCCACTGTGTCAGTGTGCACTTGAGGACAGCAGGGTGCGCTGTTTCACTTAAATAGGTCATAGAATAATTAACCTTAAGGTTGTTTCTGCTAGGCATTATTGGATATTTTATTGATTTTTCCTCTGGCAAAAGTTGGCCCGCCCACTTTTCTTCAGGCCCGCCCTATTCAAAATTTCTGGCTACGTCCCTGTTTTGAATATGAGCAAGTAAAGCTTAATTAGCACCAGAATGACAGCCCGAGACATTCACTATTGTGACAATACACTATGTTTCAGTGGAACAATTTGGTATCCCTCCTTAATGTAAGATTGCAATGAACAGAAATCACTGATGTGATAACTGTTAACTAACGCGAACCATCAGCTAACGTTAGCTAACGTATACATAAAAGAAACACCTGACGCTAAAGTTCACTAATCAACAATGTCATGCAAATTCAATTCTCTACTTGTAAGATAGCGAACGTTAACGTCCTCTTAAACAACTAGTTAACACTAGTACAACAGCAAAACAGAACTTTAGAAAATACATGTTAATAGCCAATATGCTTACCTCAGAGATCCCCGCTCAGTAACAGCGCAGTTAGCGCGCAAAGACGGTGCTCACTGCGAACGTTAACGGTCCGAAAGTTCAAAATCCACTTGGCGCGTGTTTCTCTCATCTGTCTTCCTCTTACGGTCTCCTCTGTTTGTCCGTCTGTCTGTCTCTTTTTCCTCTGTCTCTCTTCGTCCGTCCGTCTCTCTCTCTCTCATTACACTTGGGTGATTTGAAAGTAAGCAGAATAGTTTGTGAGCAGTTAGTCAAACACAGCGCTTTATGGGCTGTAGCTATGGTAGACTGAAAAATAAAATATAAAATCATGCTTTTGAAAAAAAATGCAAATAGCATAGTATTTTGAATATTAATGCATACAAAATCTCACAAATGTCTTTTAAAAGGCTTATATTGTAACGGACAGGGCGATGTAATGTTATGGGAATGGATTCTGTTACTGTTAAGAATGTGTTCAGCTACACGTCATGGTAGGTTTTGAGTTTTACGTAATGTCAGTGAACATGTCACTCCCTGCGGAGTTATGTGTTTTAGACGCTGTGAAGCCTGTCAATCAATATTAGCACCTATGACAATGACCTGTGTGATATACCAACCTGTATTTGGCAGAGGCTTGAGAAGGAGGGTTGTTGTTATGCCTAGTGTGTGTGCGCGTGTGTGGGGGGGGTACTACGCAGTGTTGCCAGATTGGGCGGTTTTCCGCCCAATTGGGCTACGTTTGATTACGACGGGCGGGGAAAAAAATGCATTGGGCGGGTATATTAAATTTGGGCTGCTTTTGCCAACATTTGGCGGTTTTTTCATAGTGTAACAAGCTGTTATTTTATGGTTTTACAAAACGAAAATTCAGTATAGTTCCACTCACTCATATTATGGACTTTCATCTAGGCTAATCAAAAAATATTTGATTGACGTGAGTTGTATTCAATCACCATCATCTAATTTGACAACGTATAATGACGTCAGTTCAACAGACTAGCGTAGTGTGCACTGCGCAGGTGCATTGAAGACTGTTGCGTTTGAACCTGTAGGCTGTAGGCTAACGTAGCATCATGCCGAAGTGGGGGAAATATAAAAAACTGTACAGGAAGGAATGGGAGACCGACCCCGAATTAAAAACCTGGATCGCGCCTGCCCCAGCAGATGACTCTAAAGCTCGTTGCAAGTATAGTAATGTAGAAATAAGAGCACACCTCAATGATTTGAAAGAACATGGCGCCACAAAAAAGCACAAGTCCCGCTGTATGCCCAGTGTGAAATCTTTTGCTGTACCGGTGGGATCTGGTGCAGGACAAAGCACAATCAAAGATGACCAAAAACGTCGTGAACTTAGGATTGCAACCTACGTTGCCTGCCACACTTCCATCAATGCCGTGGAGGATTTGTCAGATATACTCCAAGAGGAGATGGGAGCATTCAGAATGCACAGGACTAAGTGTACGGCCGTTATAACATCTGTTCTAGCACCACACTTCGGAGAGGAGTTAAAGGAAGATATTGGTGAGTCTCCATATTCTCTCTACCTGGATGAAACCACCGATATATCAGTGAACAAGCTCCTCTGCATATGTGTAAAGTACCGATCACAGAAACACAGCAAGTTTGTCAGTACCTACCTGGGGCTTGTTGACCTTCTCAATGCTGACGCTTATGGCATATCAGATGCAATAGTGTCTTTTCTGAGTGAATGTGGCCTGGACATCAAAAATATGGTGGGGATTGCTACAGACGGCGCAAGCGTTATGGTCGGAAAAAACCACTCGGTTTTCACACTACTCAAACAGAAGCAGCCTAGTTTGCAGCTTATTCGCTCCATTTGCCACTCACTGGATATTATTGCTAACAAAGCTATGCAACTTCTCCCAAGCAATCTGGAATACATGATAAGAGAAACATACAATTGGTTTGCACATTCAGCAAAACGCCAGAGTGACTATAACAGCATCTACCGGGCTATCAATGACGGTGGCTGTCCGCTGAAATTCCTGTCACCCAGCTCAACCCGTTGGTTGGTGATCGCAGACTGCATTGAAAGGATTTTAGATCAGGAGGATGCCCTCAAGCTACACTTCAGTTTGGCATCAGGTGCAGAACACTGCTATGCAGCCAGGATTTTGAATGAAATGTACAGCGACAAACCAAACAGTCTGTACATGCACTTTCTCCGGCCCGTGTTGATGGAAATCAAGACTGTGAACAAATATTTCCAGCTGGAAACGGGAGATGCGCTGGGTATGTTTAGGGATCTTGAGAGGCTGTACATGTCTACATTGAAGAGAGTTGTGAAGCCCAGCGTACTACGCATGAACAATGACAGTCGTCTCAGGGAACTTGATCTTAAATCATCCAGCCTCTACCTCTCACACCAGGACGCGGACCTGGGTTCCTCATTCCAACAGCTGCTGGAGGCCAGTACATTAGCGCCAGAAATTAAGGAGAGAATTTCATCGCGGTGTTTTGATTTCCTAAAGGAAGTGCTGGTGCAGTATCAAATGCGCCTTCCTGCATCAATGGAAATGCTGCGCAAACTGGAGCTGTTTTGCCCAAACTCAGTGATGTCCAGGACAAATAGGCCAGGGGTTAAAGACTTGCCCGCTGAGTTTTTCTCATGCCCGATCGACACCTTAGAGTGCCAGTGGAGAAACGTTGCATCAGCCGGCTTCTCAAGTGATCAGGCCATTGACGCATTTTGGCTGCAAACTGAGGCATTCAAAGATGCTGGAGGAAACCAGTGTTTTAAAGAATTAGCCCTCGGTGTCATCAGACTGCTCACTCTGCCAATATCAAATGCTCACGTTGAGAGAGCGTTTTCCCAGGTGACACTCCTGAAGGATGACACAAGAAATCGCATGGGATTACGGCTCCTTTCCAGCCTCATGGAAGTGCGCTCTGGCCTGAGCAGAAATGGATGGACGTCCGCTACTTTCAAACCTCCCCGGCAGTTGTTGGGGAGGTTCGATTCATCGATGTATTAGCCAGCTGACCTGGCTTCCAGTGACTGTACATAGTTCTACAAGTTCTGAACGTAGTTCAAGTTCATGGAAATACGCTGATTCTGCGTAAAGGTAAGCTGATTTTTATGTAACGTTATATTATATACACTGTGACTGACTTTCTTAATTGTATCCCACTATTTCTAATGCATATACTGATTTAAAAACTAGTTTGTCGTGGCTTTGTGTGTTCTGAATCTATGATCATTCAGCTGTTACATGCTTGTACAGCCGGTGCTGTGCACAGGTGTGGTGGAGAGCGGCGAGGGGGGGTAGGTGCTGTTTATGTGTGTAATTTGTTTGTATTTTACTTAATTTAGCCAGTAGGGTATACATGAAATGGTTTTTAGACAAAGGCTACTCTGTAATACGCTATAACATGTAGTCCACAACATACAGGTCATTTATGATGTAAATAATGAAATTAAACGTGTGTGATGCGGATTTGAAGTTTGTCTGGCAACTTCAAGACTGTGGGCGGGATTTTATTGGATTGGGCGGGTTTTAAATTGTGATTGGGCTGGAAACTGTCAATCTGATCTGGCAACACTGGTACTACGGGTTAGCGAGGTACGTTGAGTCTAAAGCCAGGGTTTTCAGTGTCACGAAGGTGGCTCTCTTTTAACCTTGCTAGATCACCATGGTAACTTATGCTTAGCTCATAACCTGGTCCCGACCAGGTTATGTTCAGAGTTTAATCTTAAAATCAGCTATAAAAGCGCCGCTGTTTCACAATTTAGCGCGTTTGGAGCTGGCGTAACCTTTACTTTGAAAGTCCAGTGGAGCTGGATCAGAACCGAGCACTTGTACGGAGGGAGAGATCGCACTGATCCGCTGGTGTTTACTTTCTCTCTGAGCGTCTCCGCCTACAGATGTTCAGCTGAGGGAATACACCACTCACTGTTGAGCCGAGCGTCGGGAGGACACTGAAACAAGTTGTGCGCTCGCAGCATTACAGATAATCAGACAGGTAATCAGTAAAGTTAATCATTTCACTTTGATGTGGCCATGAATAAATTAATTTCAGTGCTTCGCCTGTTATATGGCAGTGTTGCCAAAACACAAATCTTGAATAGGTCTATGCTATTTTCACAGTTAAAAAGGTCTTTGTTGTCATTGTACAGAGACAATAGGCTATGAGATTTACTTGTACAGCGCCTAAAAAGTCCACTGTATATTCATACGCACACCCAGCCTCACTTTCAATAAAACACACTCGCATTCTATAATTGCGATCAGTAAAATATATGAAAACAATATAAAACACAATTTAAAAATGACAGTTGTTGCTCTAGTTTATTTTGTTTGAATGGATAAAGCTTCTTATTTAAAAGTACCGCAATGTTCAGCTGTCAGAAATTAAAATCAGCCTCCTCTCTTTACTTATTAATAATTATCATATTTGCAGCAACAGTGTTGCTTTTGGCTGTGATCACGCTTTTTTATATCGCTCATACTCTCTCCATTAAAACAACCTGCTCCCCTTGGCTGAAATCAGCGACCATGTGCGGAAGTAGAATCATATGACGCCAAACACCTCTTTTTATGTGAACGCGCACGAGCACAAAGCTGAGAGCCGGACTTGACAAACCAAGTTGATAACCACCTTCGTGATACCGTTTAACTCTGTTTAGGGGCTTTAGGTTTTGTTAAGCCAGAACAAAGCCTGGCTGTGTTGAGCTTCCTTCGTAGTACAGGCCTCAGGTTATGAGCTAAGCATAAGTTACCATGGTGATCTAGCCAGGTTAAAAGAGAGCCACCTTCGTGACACTGAAAACCCTGGCTTTAGACTCAACATACCTCGCTAACCCGTTAATCTCGCTTCGTAGTACACCCCTCAGGAGTTGTTAGAGAGCCGCTAATGAGAGGACACTTGTTAAGCAATCCGGTTTGTCGTTTTGGCGTTGGATAAGACCCACAGTAACCTGCGTAACAGTTACAGAATAAAAAGCTAGCAGTTCATGCCTTGTAGCTTCATTGATAAGGGTCGCTACAATGTTTTGATTATTTTAGGGAGTCACACAATAAGCCTGTTTTCTGGTCGTCCTCGCCCATCTTTTAAAGTGTCCCTTACCCCACTTCTTCTATCCATCCAACATCATCTATTTTATTGTATGCAATTACGCTAATGAAGAAAAAATAATAGTATGGAAAATCAAATTACTGTTTATAGATTTAGTTTGTGTGGTCAGTTATGTTTTTCCATTCAGGGGACATCCTTTGATCTGCATATGCATCATTTTAAATCAACTGTTAAAATCATTTTAAAGTGTTTAGATCAATATTTTGTGTCAAAAGTCTTTAGTAATTAGCCATGTTATAATGATGCCGGATGCAACACATCACCCTGTCCACAATAATCCCTTGCATTGCCTATGACAGTATATTTAAACATATAAGTTTACCTTGAACTCAACATTATTTAAGAAATATATACCATATTTTTAAAATCTTATTTGTGTAGAAATGAAGGTACATTTTTGCTAGATGGGGAAAGGTTTTATACTGTAAATTTAAAAGTACACATCAGTAAAATCTGTAATTTAAACAGAATAATATTGTTAATTTTATGGTAATTACATGCTTTTAAAATGATGGTATTTTTCAATTAATTTGACCAGAAAAGTGTATTTTAACAGTAGAACTGTGTATTTTCCACATAATATGACAGTAAAAATTAAAGTGATATACTGTTTCTTGGTTTAGGGTAATTTAATGTATTTACTACAGTGATATACTGTTTTGGATTTTACAGTCTTTTACTGTTGCTATTTAACAGTTTTTTACTGTAATTTCTACGAACATTTTTTACAGTGTACTCCTCAAGCACTTTAGGTGAAATGAAGTTAGGAAGCTAATGTTGGCTAGCAGAATTGTCATTTTTCGTGTATAACGTTAATCCATGATGTTATGATAATGACATTCATTTATCTTGTAGCTAGCAGTCTTCTGAATTTAGTAATCCTCACTAAAAGGGGTTGGGATTATTAATTAACTGAGAAAGGTTTCATCAAAAAGTGCTGTTTTGTTTGTTTGTTTGTTTGATTATTTTGGACTGGTCTGCACACCCTAAAAAAATATTTAAATGGAAAGTAACTTGTACTTTGACTAATTTATTAACCAGGTACTTTTTACTTTGTCTTGAGTAGTTTTCTCAAATAGCAATTTTCACTTTAACTTGATTCATATTATATGGGAGAAATAATAATTTTACTTGAGTAGACTTTTTCGCACTCTCCCCAGCACTGCTAGTTGAACAGTTTGACAACAGTGATTGACATGATTAACGCCTCCTCGGCTCTGACTGGTTATTTTTGGTCACATAAAGTAAGGCAGTGAAGGACAATGAAATTGGATTTAAATTTCTTACATATCTTGTATCCATATGTAATGGAGTTAAAAATGCACTTGATTAATTATCATTTCCAATTTGTATTTGTGAATTTTATTTATCATTTTAGGATTATTTTGAGTATTTGTGAATTTTATCTCAATTAGTTATTTTCATTTACTGGTATTTTATTACTTTTTCCTGTGGAAATGACTTTCCTGCACTCTGCCCTTTCCATACCTCCTGGTCTTCCGTAGTCCCTCCCTTCTGCCCTCACAGTGCTGTTTGGCGTTGCTGGGGGTAAATTAAATGAGAAAATGCTGCTGTGATTTCATGTTATTTCCTTCGGAATTTGAGCCAATTATGTTGAAATCTTTGGTGTATATTGTTCACTGTTGCATATTACTGCGTTACCATGCTGTTCTGTGTTGTTTTGATCGTTAATATAAGTTGTATAGACGTTTTTAGTTAAGTTTTTTTTTTTTTTTTTTGGCGCGATTTGCGCTAAGGCAGTCCACCCTGTGTCATGTAACCTATGCAGCACAGCTTGCATTTTCAAGTGTAAACATTGTGCATGTTTGCATGTTTAGGTCCAGGGACGCAGAAGAAAGCTCCAGAGAGCAAATTGTGTGTTTTTTGTGTCTTCTGCAGGTATGTGTTGTTCTTTGTTAAGTTATGAATTTTGTTGTTACCGTTTGGTCACTCCACCCCACGCTCTGTGTTCCTTTGTCCATCAGGAGGCACTGTTTTCTTCTTGTATATTGGCTTTTATTTCTATGGTTTTAAGAAGATTTGTTATAAAACTGATTGTAGGTAAAATGTTTTCCTGTAAAATTTTAAAGCTCCTGATTCGTGGTGTGTAAAATGAGTTTTTTAAATTGATTTACTTATTTTTAATTCAGTTTATAAAGGACAGTGTGCACTTACATTACTTACTCGCAAGAATAAAAGATGTGTGCACCAGATTTAGCAGAGAAGCTAATTTCCATCAGTAGTCCTAGTTGGATGCATATTGAAATGTAAAACAAAAAAAAAATTGATGCATATGTATTTTGAGAATCTAGACAGTGCTGTTTGGCATTGGTGGGGGTGTAGAGATGAAGAAGAAAGCTCCATAAGGCAAATTGTGTGTTTTTGTGCCTTCTACAGGAGAAATAAATGCAGGAAACAGTTCGCTGAGTCATGCTCCTTCGTGTCCCATCCACACACTCGTTACACTGGTGCCGTGATCCTTTGGATCTTCAGATCAGCTTGATGCTCATCGCCGTGGATGCTGTGTTGCCGTCCTGATCTACATTTCAAGATTTTTCTGCGGTCAGGTTTACAAGAGACTGTGGTTTAGGGCACTATGCTTAAAAAAACAAAACAAAACAAAACAAAAAAATTACCCTGATTGAGTTTATATCTTTTGATTACTGATGTATATATATTATTCTTGTACTCCCAGTTTACTTGTTTTTCTACTCTACATTTAATGGTTGAAAGGGGCTGCTAAAATAACAATGGATGGGTTTACTAGTCCTACTTTACCTAAGGGTAGCTGTGTTTGGTTCAGTGATATTGCTGACATTAAGGCTGTGGGACATTCAAAGTTCACACCTGATGGTTGTGCAGAAACAGGGTTTGGTCAGAGCCCAGGTTGTACTCCTGTTAGTGGGATAATGAGGGAGGGTCCCCTTATTTCCACACCCCACAGTGATGTTGATGACATTCACCACCTCACAGACATGGTAGGGCAGTTAGGTGCTCAAATCGGTGAATCCATTGTTGCTAAGCTAATGTCAGCTGGTGTTGTCAACATGAATAGTGACCACCATACTACCTCTGCCACCCAGAATACACAATGTGACGTTAACAAACATGACCCCCCACATGTGACAGTCCGTGTTAAACCTAATAAAGTACTCCAGATGTTCAGAGGTGACAGCTCTGACAAATACTCTATTGAGGACTGGATTGACATGACTAAAACCTTGTTCACATTACATGACTGGCCGACCAGTCTTGAGTTGCAGAGACTATCGTAATCTTTTGAGTGTTCATACCTGGCAACGTGTTTTTCTGTCATCGGGAGTCTCATCAACTGTGTTACGACCTGTGTGTGTGTAACCAGGAAGTAGAATCACTCAGAGTCCTGATAGCAGTTTACTATCAACCCAGGATTTATTTGTACATTTTCTGGGACTGAAATGCTTATCACCTCATCTTGTCACCACATCACCATATGGTATTCAAAACAACTCCAGAAATACTCAAATTTATCAATAGTATCAATGTTTCAGGAAACAAACAAAAAAAACAGTACTTAGATGAAAAACATTCACCTTTTTCTATATATATGAAATCAATTGAACCCAAAATCTCCCACTTTGAAAATGGGTATTTCTTTCATAAACAAATAAAAGAAAAGGAAAGGGAAAACCAGCTTTCAGTCTTTTAGAAAAGTCTCTAAATTGTCTTTGCAAAAATAAAAAAAATAAAGTGCTGGCCAGCAAAAGAAATACAAAAATAGAGCGCTCTTTATTTATGTGCGTGTATGTGTATGTGCAAGGGGCTGGGGTAATGTGTTTGTGTGGTTGCCTGGGCAACGGTCAAAGGGCGACGGGGAGGGAAGACGACGGGCAGCGAACGTCCTTCTCTGCAGGTCACTCGGCCACAGCACCTCAGCAGCTCAGCAGTCTCTCTCTCTGTAACCCCTCAAGTCCACAGTCGCGGATAGCACCTGTCCCCCTGGTGGCTAGCATGGAAAAACATCACTGTATGAATCGCTCGTGGTGGAGCCTCTGTACCCCACATGTGGCTGCAGCTACACCCCTCTGAGGCCGCGAATCCCCCACTTCCAACATATCACCAAGCTTTTCACATTATATAAAATATTACCCAACAGCACATAGGAAAAGAAAAATATACAGAACGACGCAACACTCAGCCTTAAAACATGGCTCGGGTTAGCAAGTCAGTTACATTCAAAACAGTTAGCAGGCATTTAGCACTGGCGATACTCAATGTCAACAAATCAATAATCTCAATTTTGGTCATGTAGCTCAACTTTCATATACACAACACCTCAGTACAACACCAATAACAGTACACATTAAATGTTAATGCTCACCTAGCATGGAAAAACATCACTGTATGAATCGCTCGTGGTGGAGCCTCTGTACCCCACATGTGGCTGCAGCTACACCCCTCTGAGGCCGCGAATCCCCCACTAGGGGCGGTATCGTAAACCAGTTTGACTGTTGTGAGAACTGCCATCATGCGGCGCTTAAATGGCAATGCACCCAAAACAACCTGACAGAGGTACATTAAGTAACTGCAGTTACTGCTGGGTTACATGTGCACACCACAAGATTTCTCTAGCGAGCTCTCGCCAACAGAGGGCCCTTTCACGTGGTCCATGTAGCCCTCCGAAAGTTCCCGGAAGTGCTTGGCGGGCAATTCAAAACCCACAGGAAAACCGCGACAATCGGTAAATAATGTCAATAAATGCTTTGCTTTGCAATATTTTTATGCTCACGTTAATTGCTTTGAACTCTGTTAAGTTTACTAAACCTGTACTTTCATTGACAGCAATAAAACCGTAATATTTCTGTTGTTTTTTTTACTTAAAGATATGAGTGAGGCAGACTTGACATTGTAGGTGACTAACAATAAGTGTTCTAATAAGAAATCCGCGGCAAATAAATTTTCATTTGAAAATCTTCAATAAATTCAGTTCTATAACTATTTACCTATTCCTTCCTTGTAAATATATGTTTGTGTTAAATGCTTTGAACTCCGTTACCTTTACTAAACCTGTACATTTGTAATATTTTCCCTTTCTCTTCTTTTTAACTTTCAGACTTGAGTGAAGAAGACAGGTGACTAACAATGATTTGTCAATTGACATAACTTTGTTCTAAGAGGAAACCAATGTCAAATAAATTAAATTTTCATTTCAATTCATTGCAAATAAACTGAGTTCTACCACTAAATATATATGCTTGTGATAATTGCTTTGAACTCTGTTACCTTTACTAAACCATTTGTTGACAGCAATAAAACAGTATTATGTCTGTTTTTTTACTTAAAGATATGAGTGAGGCAGACTTGACGTTGTAGGTGACTAACAATAAGTGTGTTCTAATAAGAAATCCGCGCAAATACAGTTTCATTTGAATTCCTTGAAAATAAATTGAGTTCTATAACTATTTACCTATTCCTTCCTTGTAAATGTACTATATGCTTGTGTTGATTGTTTTGAACTCTGTTACCTTTACTAAACCATTCGTTGACAGCAATAAAACTGCATTTTCTCTCTCTCTCTTTTAACTTTCAGAGTGAGGCAAACTTAAAGTTGACTAGCAGTGATTTGCAAATTGACTACACTCACAACAGCATATGATGTGAGTTCTAATAAAAAATCTGTGGCAAATCAATTTTCATTTGAATTCATTGAAAATAAATTGAGTTCTATACCTATTCCTTCCATGTAAATATATATGCTTGTGTTAGATGCTTTGAACTCTGTTACCTGTACATTTGTTGACAGCAATAAAACCGTAATATTTTCTCTCTCTTTTTTTCTAACTTTCAGACTTGAGTGAAGAAGACAGGTGACTAACAATGATTTATCAATTGACATAACTGTGCTCTAAGAGGAAACCAATGTCAAATAAATTAAATTTTCACTTCAATTCCTTGCAAATAAATTGAGTTCTACCACTATTTTTTACCTACCCGTTACCATTCGTTGGCAGCAATAAAACTGCATTTTCTCTCTTTTTTTTTAACTTTCAGACTTGAGTGAAGCAGACAGGTGACTAACAATGATTTGTCAATTCACTACACATTAAGGATGAACTTGCAACAGCATAACTGTGTTTAAATCTGGAAAACAATGTCAAATACATTAAATTTTCATTTCAATTCATTGCAAATAAATTGAGTTCTATGTATTTAACTATTCTTGCTTATCCCAAACTTACACTACTAATTGATGCATAGTAAATCACACAGTCCTTTTTTCTCAACGCACTGAAGACCACAATTAATTCCTTAAAGACTTAATCTACAGAAGTCAAACAGATCAGCATGTAAAGCTGTTTGTGTCATTCCCACTATGTTGTCCTTGATAGTCTCCACCATGGTATACTGTGCTGCATGGGGATGCTCCAACCGCTCAGAGAAAGGCATCCACATGTATGGCTTCCCCAAAGACAGGGACAGAAGAAAGGCATGGGTGGCTAAAGTCGGAGGGAGCAATTTCTCCGTCACAAACAAAGATTTTAACAGCAAAAAAATATGTGAGGTAGTCATATTCAAACAATGTATTTGCACTTTCGAACACTTTCAAATACCACACCACAAGGAAAATTTTAGATTTTTTTTATAATAAAGAACATATAAGAAAGAACAGAAAAACAATGCAAAAACCAAGAAGTTACTAAACAACACGGGTAACCCCAGAAGACCTGAAGGGGCTTCAGGACATTGCTGGACAAATGCAGAGAGTGACAGACTGCTAAGCAGAAGTCCCACTTGAAGTATCTCCCTGCACCCTGGCCTCCTCCTGCAACCCGGGAGAGTGCTGCGTGCTGTCTCGTGCAGGAAATACAAGGCAGAGAAAAAAGTATCACTTTAAAATATGGAGAGCCACATTTTCCAATCATCAACAGCTTTTGCTGCTTATGGTTAATAAGTATAATCGGCCACTGATGTGTAACACATTTGTCAAGTTGCCTCATGTTCTTAACTGTTTAATATGTGCAAAGATTTTAAACATATCTTCTAAGTTTACTACTATCTAATAGTGTGTATTCAACCACAATGGGATATATGCTAGACATGTCCGTCCACTACTATAAATCGACAGGGTTGGATTAAGTTATTTAGCGAGCAGAATTTACATTTATCAGCCTGTTGCACAGGTTGCTATCATTATCCATTGTGCTAGCCTAAACTTTTATCTGTTAATATTCTCTAAATCCTCTAATCTAGACGGACAAAACCCGCCAACGTACTTAATTACTCATGTCAATTTAATTCAGATGGCCTAATGATATGAAAATGTCATTCTTTAAACGTTTTACCTCGAACATGTGTTGCTCCGACCAGCTGCTCCATTAGAATGTATTGAGCGGCGGTTAGCTTGTGCTAACTTCCGGGAACTTTTGAGGGGCTCCATGCTCCGCCATTGCTCTGAAAAAAATGAACCATTGCAGTGAACGGAGGTGGCGCCACTCTCTCTCTCAAGGCACTCTAGTAGAGCCGTACCTCGCATTGCTGTATCCCGCTTCTCATTGGCTGATGCTCTTTGTCAGTCGTGCCAGACTTCTTCAGTTTTCTAGCATGCCAGATATCCAGTCGCAGACGAGGGCGCAACTTGCTCGTAGGCTTGTTCACATGAGGACTCGTTGTGGCAGACTATTTGCCGACTCACCCCTGACCCAAGGACTTCCTAATGGCTCTCAAGATCCTCTGCGACGTCAAAATCGTGTAATGTGAACTAGGCTTAAAGCTCACCTCAGAAAACAAGAAATTCCTGTGTGTGAACAAGCAGAGAAAATCATGAGCCACTTGTTGGGCAAGGCCAGGGATGTTGTGAAGATTGCCTTGCGTAGTGATCCTACACTTGATTTTAAGATGAAACCTGAACTGATATATGTTCTTCTCCACTATTTCAGTGAAGCTCCCTCATGTCTCCCTCTTGCTGACTTTTACGCTACTCTGCCCAAGCACAGAGAAAACCCTGTCAACTACTGGATAAGACTGAACAAGGCAGCTGACCTAGCTCTTGAGCTCTTGTAATGACTCAGGCCACACCACCATTTCACACTGCATGTCTGAGAGACTGTTTTGCCTGCCTGGCCCCTGGCCACACCAGACTGAACTGCCCTGCTAATAACTCCTCCCAATCCCAGTCTGAGGGAAACTAGCTGACCTGTATTCGGAGGGAGGCAGCACAGGTCACACCACAAACTCCCAAACTGATGACATGTCTGGTGCTGAGACTGTTTACACATCTGTGAGAGACTCATGTAATGACTCTGAAGTTGTTGTTTATCAGAATGTTCACAGAGTTTGTAGCAGTGGCAGTCCCTTCTACACAACGGTGGACATGGGTGGGACAGTGAAAATTGGCAGAATGTTGGATAGTGGTTCAATGGCCTGCAGCGTCAGTGAGACAGCTGAAGTGAAGCTAAGAGAGGTTGGAGTGATAACAGACCAAAAACTGATTGATGTGAATGTGGTCCTTGTTGGATGTGGTGGACTTCGTGTTAAGCCAAAGTGTGCTTTTGATGTGGAGATGTTAGTGTATGGCTGTAAAATGTTAGTCCACACACACTTGTTGTTCCTAGACAGCATGATGAGTTGATACTAGGGACCAACGTCATAAAACACATCTTGCATCAGTCCAAGCTATGTGAGTCCTACTGGGAGACAGTGTCCGGCCCCTGCCCAACCGGAGATCCAGAAACAGAAAACTTCCTGTCCATGCTATCTGGTCTGAACCCCTGGACAGGCAATGATGTTCCTGACAAGGTTGGTACAGAGAAGTGTTACTCAGCTACCTGCCTTGAGCCTGGCTGTGAATATCTCATCTGGGGAAAACTGCCCAAAAACACTGCTGTTTCCCCAGACAGCACCGTCATGACAGAGCCAACATCATCCTGCTCAGCCCGCAGAGGTGTTTTGGTCACAAAGATCGTAGCTACATTGTGAGGAGACAGATGGGTCCCACTAAAGCTCATCTAACAAGCCTGTGTTATTAAGGCGGATGCAACGCTGGCTGATGTCTACCCCGTCGTAGCATTTGAGGACATGGATGTTGCTGAGTGTTCACAGGTTCCCCTTGCTAGCTTCACTCAATCAGCTGTGCTGCCTACTGCAGACGCAAATTCTGCCAAAGACAAGCTCAGGTCAGTTGGGCTCAGTAGTGTTGATATTGAGTCATGTGAAGCATCTGAGGACTGCAAGAGTATTGGCTGGCCTCATTTTGCAGTATGAGGATGTGTTTTCACGCCACCATCTTGACTTGGGGAGGCGAAGGGCTTTGTACACTACATACACCTGTCAGACAACAAACCATTCAGGCGAGTGCCCCCGGGTCAGTACCAGAAGCTGCGCCAAGTGCTGAGTGAGATGGAGGTAAAGGAGATCAGAAAAATCGACCAGTGAATTTGAGATTTACTTATTTTTGAAAATAACCAGGGACAGTACATATTAATAAACACTTGCATGTAAATATGCAGGATTATAGCCAGTGGCTAATTTCCATCCTTTGTCCCTAGGCAGGTTGATGTTAACAATATACAATCAATAAAACAAATAATCATGAAAGTTACCATAAGCAGACTAACAACAATAAACCATGTAAAGCAATAATGGTGAAAAATACAATAAGCAGACTAACAAACAATATACCTGTAACGGGTGTGTGTGAAACCCAAATGCAGCACTCGTGTAAACAGGAACAGGTGGAAAATGTCACAACGGCTAACAGGCAGCGGAGCAGCGAGCGCTAACACCGCGTACAGTTCAATCTTCAGGCGGAACGCCCGTACAAAGTCTCTGAAGCACAGATGAGGAACGGCGAGGCAGCCGAATCCAGCCACGGAACCGAGGGGAAGCACCAGAGCCCCCTGGATCCGAACAGTTCAGTTTTCTCTCAACATACGGTGAAAAGAGGAAGCTTACTTCAGCCGCTGATGACGGAGAGAGGGATCTGAAGCCTGAAGATCCAGCCGGTTGTGCAGAGGTGCCGTTGAGGAGAGAGCTGGGGAACAGTCGGTGACGGGCGACGGGGTCGAAGCCAGGTGAGCAGTCCGCGTAGACAGAGGTACCGATGGGGAGCAGGCAGAAGGAGAGCCGGGGCCAGGCGGATGAGTTGAAGCCAGGAGAGCAGACAGACGCCAGAGACGCTGAGGCAGAGAACGTGGTCAGGGACAGAAGGCAGGTGGGTTTACCAGCAGGCAGACGAGGAGAGCAGGTCGGGGACAGGCAGAGTCGGTACCGGGTGATCAGACGGGTCAGGAACGCTGGAAAGTCTTGCATGACGCTGAAGAACAATCTGGCAATGAGTGAGTGTGCTGGAGAGGCTTATATGCCGGGCTGATTGGAATGAGCTGCAGCTGCGTTGACAGGTGAGTAGAGTGAGCTGATGAGATGGGTGTGGTTGGCAGGTGAGTGGAAAATTACTGAGGACAGGAGGGAGGCAGGGAGAATGGAGCTGTGACAATACCATGTTACTCATAACAGACCAGAAATTTAATGACCATAGGAATTTGGATTATTAAAGTGCTAAAGTGCATTAGTGTTAAGATATACAAGAAAAGAATTGCACATCGCCCATTTCAAAGTGCCAATTATATATCTCCCCGTATCACAAGTTTGTGAAGTGCTGATGTAAATTGCACATTGCCGTATTGCACATATTTTGCATGCTCAGGTGTGTGTGTGCAGGTGTTATTGCACAGGTTAGCATACATAGTTGTAATTATGTACGCACTATTACACAATATTTGCATACATAGCTAAGTGTATGTAAGCATACAAGATCACAAGACTGGTCTGTCACCAGCAGCATCCCCAACAAACAGACTTGACTTGACTCATGCAAAAAAAAAAAAAAATCACTTACCTCAGGTACATGTAATAATACAACAACACATCCAGTGGATTTTTAGGATTCATTATGAGTGCAGTTTTGATTTTCCAATAACCACATTTTTAAATGCTGAGTGAATGAGGTTAGGGTTGGTAAGTCTCGTATGTGACTTGGTGTTGTGTTCCATAAGTGCGACGCTCGATATGAAAAAACTGACTGCCCAAAAACACTTTTCCTGAATGGAACCAGACAGTTGCCTCTAGACCCTGCTCTAGTTAACCTATTTGAGTTTATCTTTATAAATTCTTTTAATGGAGGTGGAGCTAGTCCACGGAGAATCTTGTAAACTAAGATAGCGTCTGCATATTTTATTATATTTTTCCCAGCTCAGCAATTCTTCAAGATGTTACAATGATGATATGAGTTGGGTTTTTTGTCTAAGACTTTAAGAGCTTTCTTGTATGCAATTTCAACAGGCTTTAATGTGGACTTACATGCAAGTGCCCAAGTTGTTATACAGTAGGTAATATGTGGCATGATCATCGCACTTAGATATAGCTTCGCAGAATCAAGAGTTAAATTATTTCGAATGTATCTAAAATTTGACAGGTTGTATCTTATTCTATTCACAGTTTTTTTTCCTTGTTGTTTGAAACATAGTTGTGAATTGATAATAATTCCTGTACTACTTCAAGCTTTGTTCCATGTACAAACACATCTGTAGTTACATCAACATTTGCCTTTTTAGAAAAAAACATACAAACAGCTTTTGACACATTGAGATGTAAGTGAGAATGGTTCAACCAGTTTGACACATTGGACATAGCAGCTGATAAGTCTTGTGCAGCTTGGCATTTTGTTTTAGCGTGCACATACACTACTGCATCATCAGCATACATCTGGAAAGTTGTTGGAATATGCATCACCTTTGGTGCTTGTATGGGAAAAAAATGGAGATCTCCACATCTGTACAGACTTTCATTGGTTGAACAAGAGAACCCGGAAGGACGCCCATCCCCTTCCTCACCAGGCAGATTGTTTGGCAGCACTGGGAGGAAACTGTCTGTTCAGCATGATGGATTTGACCTCTGGGTTCTATAATATGCCGCTCCACAAGGACGACAGGAAGTACTCAGCCTTCACCACTCCAATGGGCTTGTATAAGTACAACTCTGCAACAGCCCTGGGAGCTTCATGAGCATGATGACCAGCATTTTCGGAGACCAGAACTATCTGAGTCTATTTTGCTACTTGGATGATCTGTTGGTGTTTGCAACTGATGAGGATACTGCCTTACAGTGGCTGAAGATGGTGTTTGAGAGGCTGCGTGGCTATAACCTGAAGTTGGCCCCCAAAAAGTGCTTCTTCCTCAGGAGATCTGTCAAGTTTCTTGGCCACATAGTAAATGAGAATGGTGTTTCAACAGACCCCAGTAAGGTTGAGAATATCACAAACATGATGACCACTGACCTCATGGAACCCGATGGGGTGACCCCATTGCAGAAGCGGATAAGGTCCTTCTTAGGGATGGTAAATTACTATCAGCACTTTGTGCCCAGGTACTCCGCCATTGCCAAACCGCTCTTTGATCTGCTGAAGGGTGAGAAAAGAAAGGGCAAACACCATAAGACCAAACTGTCAGGCAGGCAGTTGTGTCCCACTGACTGGACGGTGGAGTGGGAACAGGCTTTTGAACTCCTGAAGTCCTCACTGATTCACAGTGTTGTCCTGGCTCATCCAGATTTCACCCATCCCTTCATGCTGTCAACTGATGCATCCCTGGATGGCATAGGTTCTCTTCTGTCTCAGGCTCAGGAGGGTGAAACACGAGCCAGACCCATTGCTTTTGCCAGCAAGTCATTGCCTCAGTCCCAAAAGAACTACCCAGCTCACTGGCTAGAATTTTTGGCCTTGAAATGGTCAATTTGCGACAAGTTCAGTCACTGGCTGAAAGGCCACAGATTCACAGTCTGGACCAATAACAACCCGTTGACTCATATCCTGACAAAGCCAAAGCTAGACTGTTGTGAGCAACGCTGGGTAGTCAAATTGGCAAGTTACAACTTCGATATCAAATATGTCTCTGGTCAGCAAAACATTGTAACTGATGCCCTGAGCCGTGTACCATTTGCCAAGGAGAGTGTAGGCCGAAGGCTGCTCTCTGAACCCTGTGCAGGTCTTCTTATCCAGGTCAGGTATGTGTCAAATTCCTCTGTCCAGAATGCCTTCCGGTCATCCAGTGGTCACAAGAAACCCTTTCCTGTGAATGTCAGTGCCCAGTCCACTACGAATGCACACTCAGTCTGTTGCAGCGGAGGATGTGTCTGCTGTACTACAGTCAGACACTGAGTGGGATGCTGGTCCAAGGGCCCATGCTGTTGAAGTGTTGCAGTATCTGCCTCAGTTGGTTTCACCTGGACAGGACGCCTTACTTGCCTACACCGAAAAGGACCTCCGTGACAAGCAGTTGGAGGACAGAATTCTCTCTCATGTTATGTACTATGTTGAGAGACATCGGATGCCCTCTGGGAGAGAAAGGTTCAAGGAATCTGTGTCTGTCACGAAATACTTGAAGCACTGTGATAGGCTAACTGTGAGCAATGGTGTGCTGTACAGGACTGCAAGCAAGAAAACCAAGGCAAAGCGCTTCCAATATGTTGTCCCTGACTCACTCAAGACTGAGGTTCTGCATGGAGTGCATGATAGTGCAGGATATCAAGCTCAGTTCAGGAGCCTCAGACAAGACAGAGGTTTTTTCTGGCTGAATCTCGACAGAGATGTGAGAGACTATGTTCGCCATTGTCAGCGATGCATTGTCAGTAAGACCGTCGAGCCTGAGGGAAGGGCTCCCTTGGAGACCATAACATCAACCAGGCTGCTAGAGCTGGTATGTATTGACTTTTGGTCAGCCGAAGACTCCAGAGACAAGTCTGTTGATGTCTTGGTGATAACGGACCATTTTACAAGAATGGCTCAGGCATTTCCGTGTAAAAACCAGACAGCTAAGCAGGTGGCAAGGGTTCTCTGGGACCGGTATTTCTGTGTCTTTGGCATTCCTGACAGGATTCACAGCGACCAAGGCGCTAACTTTGAGAGTCAGCTAATAAGTGAGCTCCTCAGGGTCTCAGGTGTCAGAAAATCACACACAACCCCTAACCATCCAATGGGAAGCAGAAGTGTGGAGCGATTCAGTTGAACCTTGGGTGGCATTATCCGTGCGTTGTCTCCTGTCCAGCTGTTTGCAAATCTGTTTTCCAGGCTTTTGCTGTCCCTCCTCGTCCCCTGCTGGAGCAGGGTTCTTTTTTGTAGAGAAGAAGGACAAGTCCTTGAGGCCCTGCATTGATTATCGAGGACTGAATGAAATTACAGTGAAGAACCGTTACCCTCTGCCTCTGATCTCATCGGCTTTTGAACTGTTGCAGGGGGCCACCGTCTTCACCAAGCTTGACCTCCGCAATGCCTACCACCTTGTTCGCATCCGTGAAGGGGACGAATGGAAGACGGCGTTCAACACCCCTATTGGCCATTATGAATACTTGGTCATGCCGTTTGGTCTCACCAACGCTCCTGCTGTGTTCCAAGCCCTCGTCAACGACGTCCTCCGCGACATGCTTAATAAGCACGTCTTCGTGTACTTGGATGATATCTTGATCTTCTCCAAGACCCACAACAAACACATCCACCATGTCCAATCCGTCCTACAGAGGCTCCTGGAGAATTCACTCTTCATAAAGGCAGAGAAATGTGAGTTCCACGTCTCATCAGTCTCCTTCCTGGGTTATATCGTCTCGAGGGGCCACATCCAGATGGATCCTGCCAAGGTCTCCGCTGTAGCTTCCTGGCCTGTCCCCGAGTCCCGCAAGCAACTGCAACGTTTCCTGGGGTTCGCCAATTTCTACAGGAGGTTCATCCGAAACTACAGTTCTGTGGCAGCTCCGCTCACCGCCCTCACCAGTTCCAAGACTCCCTTCCTCTGGTCATCAGATGCTGAGAATGCTTTCCAGACACTCAAAAAGAGGTTTACTTTGGCTCCCATCCTCCAGATGCCTGACCCCGACCTCCAGTTCATAGTGGAAGTGGATGCCTCAGATGTGGGAGTGGGAGGAGTTCTCTCTCAGCGGTCCACCACAGACCAAAAGCTACACCCCTGTGCCTTTTTCTCTCGCCGCTTGTCCCACGCAGAAAGGAACTATGATATCGGCAACAGAGAACTCCTGGCAGTCAAGTTGGCTCTGGAAGAATGGCGCCATTGGCTTGAGGGTACCAAGGATCCTTTTCTGGTATGGACCGACCATAAAAACCTGGAGTACATAAACACTGCCAAAAGACTCAATTCCCGCCAAGCCCGTTGGTCGCTATTCTTCACCAGGTTTAACTTCACCCTGTCCTATCGCCCTGGCTCTCGTAATACCAAACCTGATGCCCTCTCACGTCAGTTTCTGCAGGACGATGAGGTCGCTGAGGGACCGACCCCCATTCTTCCGCCTGCATGGCCTCCCTGTCGATGTGGTCTCCGACCGTGGGCCCCAGTTCTCTTCAATATTTTGGAAGGAATTCTGCACTCTGACTGGGGCCACCGCCAGTCTCTCATCTGGGTTTCATCCCCGGACCAATGGTCAAACGGAGAGGAAGAACCAGGAGATGGAGACAGCTCTTCGCTGCATGGTCTCCCAGAACCCATCTTCGTGGTCCCGGCAACTTCTGTGGGTGGAATATGCCCACAATTCCCTCGTCAGCTCCTCCACTGGTCTGTCTCCATTCCAATGTGTTTACGGGTACCAACCTCCACTCTTCCCTGCCTTGGACAAAGATGTCTCCTGTCCTTCTACCTTAGCCTTTGCCCATCGATGCCGCAGAACCTGGGCCCGAGCCCGTGCCACCCTCCTGAGGACAGTTGATCGTTATACCACCTCGGCCAATCGTCGACGCATCCCAGCTCCGACCTACAAGATGGGTCAAAGGGTGTGGCTTTCCTCTAAGGACCTTCCCCTTCGCATGGAGTCCAGGAAGCTTGCACCTAGATTTGTTGGCCCTTTCACTATTAAGAAGATCATCAGTCCTACGGCTGTGAGATTGGCTCTTCCCTGCACCATGAGGGTCCACCCTACGTTCCATGTCTCCAAAATCAAGTCTGTGTATGAGAGCCGTCTCTCCCCTGATGCTCCTCCTCCTCCTCCTCCTCGCCTCATCGATGGGGGTCCTGTCTACACAATCCGCCGTCTGATCCGCTCCCATCGACGAGGGAGAGGTCTACAATATCTCGTCGACTGGGAGGGTTATGGTCCAGAGGAAAGATCATGGGTGTCCACCCGGGACATTTTAGACAAGGATCTGATTAGACAATTTCACCACAGGCACCCCAACCAACCTTCTCGCAAGAGGCAGGGGCCCCTATCTCTACAACCCTCTGTCGCTGGTCCCTCCAATGCCTATACCTCCGAAGAGGACTCAGCAGAAGAGGAGGAGGAGTTACCTATCCCACCACCACCTGAAATCCGGGAGGACTCCGCCTCAGAGGAATATTGAACAGCCCCTCCGCTCCCACCCTGTCATCTGGTCGATCAGTTGGGACGTCAGGAGCCGTCCCTTGAGGGGGGGGGTTCTGTCACAGTCTCCAGCCTCCTTCACCCAGTACTCTCCTTGCACCTCCCATCTCATCAGGCAAACTCCACTCACCTGTGCCTCTGAGCACATCTGCAGCTCATCCCGTGCAATCAGCCTCAGCATACTTAAGCTCCAGCTCCACACACACCAGTTGTCAGATCGTCTTCGCTCTCATGCAAGTCTTTCCAGCCGTTTTTCTTGGATTGATCACCCGTTGCCGACCCGTTTCGTCCCTGTTCCTGCCTGATCGCCTTGCCCTTGGATTGATTACAAGATTCCGACCTGTTTCTGCTCTGAACCTGCCTGCTTGTCTGATCCCCGGCTACCGACCTCGCCTTCTGTCTCTGACACCGAGCTTTCTGCCTGTAAGTCCTGACTGTGCTGGTTATCTGATCCCTCGCCTGTTCCCGACTCTCCAACTGTCTGCTCCCTGTCTTCTGTTCTCTGGATTGCAAGACACGCCACCTCCTTGTGGCCTGGAGGTAACGTCTCCGACCCTCCTGCTGGCACCGCAGATTCTAGCCTCAGCTGAATCAGTCTCCTTAAAGACTCTGTTCCTGTTGCCTGACTGTGTCTGTCCTTCGTGGCTAAGAGGAATTGTTGCGGACTCTCCCCCGGGGAGCGGGCTTCGAGTCCCGGCTGAATCAATTGCATTTTTCCTGTGTTAAATAAAGACTTGCTTATTACATCTGCTTGCTGCTTCGCACCTGGGTTCTTTCCTGTGTGTCTAGACGTGACACACTACACTATATTTCGGGGTCTTGTGGGGTGTATAAGGCACCCTGTTAACGGTTGCTGGACTGAGGGATAAGCGCTGCTCTCATGCCACTTCATCCTTATGGGGTACTTTTGGTGTTGGTTTTTTTTTGTGGATGGCCCCAGGTAATTTGAAAACTTTCAGTGTTTTCTATGGTGTTTACTGTGTAGTTGGTGCTCATATTGGATAAAATTCAGTGGGGGTGGGTGTAACAGAGTTAAAAATACACTTGATTAATTATCATTTCCAATTTGTATTTGTGAATTTCATTTATCATTTTATGATTATTTTGAGTATTTGTGAATTTTATCTCAATTAGTTATTTTCATTTACTGGTATTTTATTACTTTTTCCTGTGGAAATGACTTTCCTACACTCTGCCCTTTCCTGGTCTTCCGTAGTCCCTCCCTTCTGCCCTCACAGTGCTGTTTGGCGTTGCTGGGGGTAAGTTAAATGAGAAAATGCTGCTGTGATTTCATGTTATTTCCTTTGGAATTTGAGCCAATTATGTTGAAATCTTTGGTGTATATCGTTCACTGTTGCATAATACTACGTTACCATGCTGTTCTGTGTTGTTTTGATCGTTAATTTAAGTTATAGACATTTTAGACATTTTTTTTTTTTTGGCACGATTTGCGCTAAGGCAGTCCACCCTGTGTCATGTAACCTATGCAGCACAGCTTGCATTTTCAAGTGTAAACACTGTGCATGTTTGCATGTTTAGGTGCAGGGACACAGAAGAAAGCTCCAGAAGACAAATTGTGTGTTTTTGTGTCTTCTGCAGGTATGTGTTTTTCTTTGTTAAGTTATGAATTTTGTTGTTTCCGTTTGGTCACTCCACCCCACGCTCTGTGTTGCTTTGTCCACCAGGAGGCACTGTTTTCTTCTTGTATATGGGTTTTCATTTCTATGGTTTTAAGAAGATTTGTTGTAAAATTGATTGTAGGTAAAATGTTTTCCTGTAAAATTTTAAAGCTCTTGATTCGTGGTGTGTAAAATGAGTTGGATGCATATTGAAATGTAAAACAAAAAAAATTAAATGCATATGTATTTTGAGAATCTAGACAGTTCTGTATAGCATTGCTAGGGGTGCAGAGACGCAGAAGAAAGCTCCAGAAGGCAAATTGTGTGTTTTTGTGCCTTCTGCAGGAGAAATAAATGCAGGAAACAGTTCGCTGAGTCATGCTTCTTCGTGTCCCATTCACACACTCGTTACACATACAGCTTATTTGGAGGTGACAGAGTTATTTTCACCACTGTGAGCTGTAAGGGAGGAGACAGAGAGAAACTCTGAGTTTGTTGAAGAACCTGCCAGCCAACAGGTTAGGTTCACAGGAGTTTAAGTTACCTCTCTTTCTGTAACAGAAAACCCAAAGTTTCCCTCATCTCAGCATTAAGTAAATCAGAGTTTTCACTATAGCTGCTTTCTGAAACACAACCCTGGGGACATATTCACAAATATTCTGAGAATACTCTCAGAGAGCTCCAAACTTAGGCTAAAAAAATCTAGTAAGGAGTCCTAGCTTAGGAATGATTTAGAAAAGTTCTCAGAGCAACTATGAGTAAGGTGGGAATAGAAACTTGATCTCAGTGAGGAGGTGTGGTTGACCCTGATGCTAGGTATGACACATTCTCTTAATAGATGTGATTGGTTGTCCTTCTGTTACACTTCAAAGCGTAGACAGCCGAAATGAACTGTATCATAATATGTGACAAAGTGTTGTAACTGTTTGTGTGATCACTGCTGATAGCAGGTTGAGACAGACCCAAATCTTCACTGCTGCACTGTTGCATTTTCCAATTTTCTCAATAGCCCATTTTAGAGTTTGTTGCGGCCGCCGCTCGGCTGCTCACTGCTTACCGTAGCGTGCCGTGTGTGTGTGTGTGTGTTCAGCGCCGGCACAGAGCGCAGAGGCGAGGCTGCAGGATGATAATGAATTAAACCAAAATGTGTAGTTAAAAGAACCGACACCATTGGTGCTTATCAATACTACGGTAGAAATGTTTATTTGTAGAAAGTCTGCAGCCACACCGACGCGGATGTGCGGAACGCTGCATGTGTTCCACCAATCAGCGTTCTTCAGCACACAGCTCCGCCCCTCAAAATTCCGGGTAATCTGAAAAGTCCTACCCCGCTACCAGGATCTTTTTTCAGGGGAATTTGGGGGTAGGGGGAACTTTATTTACCCGGGTAATTTCGGTGGAAACGCACGGAGGCCTTTCAATTACCTGGGTAAATGAAAAAAGTTCCTGCGGTGGAAAAGGGGCTATGTCTTAGTGTTGTCATCACTTCATTCTGGTGTTTGCATTATTGTGTTGGGTGGGAGGTGTGAGCACATCTTTAATGAAATCAACCATTAACGTTATCCCTGCACCATCTCATCTATGGTGTTTCATTAATTCACTGTGATCCAGGGATTTGAGAATATCTCTCCAACCTGTTTCCACCATTTTCTCCTCTGCTTAAGAAACTCAAGCCTCTTGAAAGTCCTTGTGTCTACTCCTAAAAGGTTTTTAGGAAAAGGGCCAAGATGTTCTGTGAATATTTTTTTTTATCTCTAGCAGGACCTTGTCTTAACTTTAAGGGGCAACTCTTAGAAAATGTCATAATTCTTAGAATTTTCTTTGATTTCATCACTAGGAGCAACTCTTTGTACTAAAAAGCTTTGTAAATACGCCCCCTGGTGTTACCCTTTTGTACAGCCTGGCTGTGGCTGACAACCGTCAACAACAAATAATCTGCGGATTAGGAATTAACCTGCCCCCTGGGTCAACTGTTTGTGGGTGAATAGTGTAGGTCTATGTTACTGTATTGTAACATTATGGCGGTAGGCCCTCTTGGAGAGTCTATGGTGTTATACGGTGTAAAAGGTTTGAGAGCCATTGCTGTAGGTAGGGTTTCTTTCAGCAAAAGGGGAAACATTTAGACATGAGGCCCCGCTGACAGAGGATAGAGCTGTTTTCCACCAAATAACTCAGGACCTACTGACAGAGCAGATGTAGGTTATCACCATACCTGCAAGATTATGGGAATTTAATGTGGTGACAGTAGAAATGGGGTCTATATGTATTAAAGACTGGACTGTTTTGATTCTTTATGGCATTTACATTTTCAGTCTGAGATACTTCAAACAGGAATATAATGTCAGCAGGACTTTTTTTCCACAATCGGTCTACACAGTTGACCCGGACAGCTGTGAAAACATTTTAAGAAAGGATTGCAATCACAGCTTGTCCAGTTTAAAATACGAACAAGATTATAATTCTACTCCACTACATTTGAGAGGCAAATAAACTACTTTTTGCTCCTCTAAGTGTGTACATATCTATATTTATCTCTATCTATCTATCTATCTATCTATCTATCTATCTGTATATGCATTATACAGGAATACCCATGGGTATTCCTGCCAAAAATGCATGCTACTCCCTGAGTCATGTGACGGACAAGGAATAGTCATGGGGTATGTTCAGGGGGACTTGCGTCAGAGTATCTGACAGTCATCTCAGGGACACAACATATTTAAAAAGAAAACAACAACAACAAAAAACACATTAAAAACGTTTAAATAACAAAAAATAACATTTGGTTAGGAATATTGGAAATAAGGCTATACAACAATGATGAAAATTGTATAATTTGTTTGATTTCTATCACTTATATTTGTAATTTAAGTTGGGCAAACATGACCAGGGACATAGCCGTTTCACCTACTTGTGCTAAAATCAGAGTAATTATTTTAAATTTAATTAATCCATTCTGTTATATGGTAGAAGTGGGTTAACAATGTAAGACAAGCTTTCTAGAAAGAAGTGTAGGCCCATTTTTACACAAAATAGACCATACTATATATCATGGAGACTCAAATGGCATCGAATGCTGGGAATGATCCATAAAGTTAATTCTGAATACACTGTTTGACTAAAACGCATTTAATCAAGTTTGATAGAGGTTTTAATTTTGAAAGTAATGACCGGAAGTATAGTGGATTTTTTTTTAACCACGTGACTAATATGAGCGTAAAGATGGTCGCCACTGTAACTAAGTCAAATCTCGATCGATTGAGACGTTTCTGGTTTATATGTCCAATGTTTCATTTGAAAAACATCCGTGAATTAACATGTTTGTTTCTTACCGTGTGTATTTTGATGAGCCAGTCGTTGGCAGATGACCGGGACTTTATGGAGGAGTTTTTGAAGCGGGAATATTCTCTGGCGAAGCCATACCGTGGTAAGTTTACTGTCAACTAACGTGAGGTCAGCGTTACTTCAACGCAAACGTTAGGTCCTCCTGTCGTAAATGAGCATTTAGTTAAATGTAGACACATTCTCGGACAGTTAATGCTGTATTAACGTCAGCTGCTACAGTGGTAGAGGATGGCATTTAACTGACGTGAAGAACAGTTGAGCCTCAGGCGCTTGTGCTTACAAATTGTTACACTGTGGTTACAATGTCACAATACGGGAAATAAGAACAAAATATCTTATTACCTCAAAACAAATTACAGCTACATCAACGTGGTTAGATTATCACAGTTAATGTTAATAAATTCTAGTTTAAACTTCACCCAGTTTAACAACAGTTTAACAGTAGTAACCGAGCTGACGTCACGGAGTGACGACAAGTTGATGGTGGACAAAACGCAGGCAGTGCCATTGATCATATTATCTGAACTGTTTCAGTAAGTGAAAACCCTGAGTTAGTTAATGCTGACACGAGGGAAACTCTGGGATTTCTTGAACTCCTGTAAAGTTAATGTTAACCTGCTCGCTCGTTTGTCTCTGTCTCCTCCCTCTGACAGAGACTGACACACTGTTTTGCATTATATTATTGATTCAGTCTCTGTCACAGCGGAGGTTTACTGTATGTCTCAATCTAAATTCGGATTCAATATTATTTTGTTACGCAGGACTAATTTACCTAAAAGTCACTCCTTTTTTGTCAGTCTTTTCTTTGAACAGCAGGTTTTGCCCTCACATACAGTGGGGGAAATAAGTATTAAACACGTCAGCATTTTTTAATTTAACATATTTCCAGTACATCTATTGACATGAAATTCACACCAGACATTGGTGTTAACTCAGTAATTCTTAACTGATAAAGAAAGTATAATATTTTAATCAATTAGGCTATAGAAATGATGTGCAATAAAGTGGAATAACATAGGGGGAAAAAAATATTGATCAGGCCAACTAAAATGTATTAATTAATTGGTGGCAAGGCCTTTGTTTGCAATGCCAGCTTCTAAGATGCTTCCTGTATGGAGACATTAATGTTTTCCAGTGGTCAGATGGGATTTTGGTCCATTCTTCCACACAGACAAGTCTTAAAGTCTAGAAGATTCTGAGGGGCCAGTTGGTGAATTTTGATCATCAGCTTGTTCCACAAATGTTCTATCAGAGTCTGGTGATTAACTAGACCATTTAAACACCTTTTCTTAAACATGGCTCATTGTATTTTTGCCCAAAAGCTTGTTTTAAGTTTGCTACACATTTTGAGAAGCCTGTGGATTACTGGGAGAACTTTAGTGTGGTCAAACAAGACAAAATGTACCTTTTCTTCAACAGTTTGGGGGAAAAATGTCTCTCTATATGACCTTAGAAATATCACACCTACGGTATAGTATGGAGGTGGAAGCATCATGGTATGGGGCTGTTTCTCTTCTCATTGCAGCAGCAGAATTCAAATAATCAAAGAGTAGATGAATGGTCATGTACCAGGAATTTCATGAGAAGAATCTGTTGCCATTCACCTGGATGGTGAAGATGAGACACAGATGGACCTTCCAGCAGGACAGTGATCTGAAACACACTGCAAAGACTGATTGAACATGTATGGAAGAAGCTGGCGATCAAGACTCACCACCCCCCAGACTGTGTTTGAACATGATTGCATTTCAGTAACAATGTTTAAATTTAAGCTATTATTTTGTTGAAGTAGCTGAAATGAAGCCACAGAATGCCTTTGAGACCAAGACTTAATCAAATGTCTATAATTTAAAATCTACTGTATTTTAACCTCTATACATTTTCAAGTGCAAAATACCAACCACTTTATTACTGGATCAGATTGTGAACTTGTGTCTATGTCTTTAATTTCTATTTTTTTTTTTAATATCTTCAGCTTTTTTTCATCTTAGTTGCTGGCCCCTGTGTTTTTGTCCCCTTCAGATTAAAGCTGAATCAATATATTTGAATGTAATGTAGGCTATGGTGTACTAATGAATTTAAACACTTTTTCCCATTCTCACTCAGGCTCTATTTAAAACATAAAAAACAAAAAGGAGAGAATAAATGTGGTAGGAGAAATGTGCACAGTTAGCATATTCATAAATTAATATCTCTATGTCCACTGGATTGGAGATGGAGGCTCTGCCTTTTATTGACCTGTTGCCCTGGTAGTTGTCTGATTCTGGTGTCAAGTTTCTCCTTTTTCCAGCTGTCATCACCAGTATTTTCTTGTGTAATATACTGACCAAAATAAGTGATACTGTTGGTGCTGCCTGTGTTTTGCCGATGAGCAACCGCATGTTGCTTCCTTAAGAATATGGGTCATTCATCCTTTTGCTGATCAGTTCATTTTTTATCAGTGCAGCATGGCAGCTTGCCATGTCTACCCGCTGCTTTGCACACTATATTTTGTGAGATGAGAATGATGCTTTTCCCCACCAGTGCTATGTGCATCCTGGTTTGTGTACAAACACTGCTTCCCCCTTTTGAGGTATTGCTTTAGTGATAGTGTTGTGTCAAAGGCTGTTTCCCCATCACTTTGTGTTTTCCCCTTACCTAAACCTAAACCTAACCATTCAGGGTGGCACAACACATAAGCAGGAGGGAAACACTATTCGATGGGTAACATATTTCAATTTAACTCTAGATCACCCACGTGTCAAATTCAGTTTAATGACCTAATATTTAAACAGAGGACAGTAGTTGGAGTTTACATTAGTTGATGTGTATTTTACTTTTAAGTAAGATTAGATTAAATTCAGAGATTTTTGAGGGCAGTTTGGGTAGTAAGTAGCCTGTTCTATTGTATTGATTATTGACAGAATAGTTAGGAGGGATTATAGGAGGGATTCCTATAATGTGCATGTACTGTTGTAAATGCTGTAGCTTAAAGGTATATTCTGTTTTGCAGGGTTGGGTTTCTCTAGTTCTTCACAGTGGGATCTGATGGGCACTGCTATGGTTACACCTGACCATGTGAGGCTGACCCCAGACCTGCAGAGCAGACAGGGAGCTGTGTGGAGTCGAGTTGTAAGTCTACTGCAGTTAACTTCAAAACCCACCTACACTACATCATTACCAGACATTCCATACCTCCACCCTCACATCCTGCTCCGCTCTCACACAGTTACTCTAAAACTGTCTGAAAAGTACACATTAAAGGTATAGCCTACAATGCAAGATTTATCTAAAAATCGGCATGTAGACTCAAGTAAAAGTAATCACTGTAAGTCATCACTTATTACTCACTAGAAGTGTGTGATGGTGTATATAGCAGGCATCCAGGAGGAAGCTACGGAAGTCAGACACAGCACAGAGGAAACGCATATTTGGCGAACAGGAGTGAATCAGGGGTGGGCTTTCACATTTTCTTGTGACATTGCTTACAAAGTGTAACTGAAAATTCCTGCATAGTAAACATGCACACTTAACATGAACTCGATATAAAGTTATTAACTATTTTATCAATATAATACATTAGTGCTGAACGATATATTGTTTCAGCATAGACATTGTGATGTATGCATGTGCAATAGTCACATTGCAGGATGTGTGATGTCAAGTTAACAAGTTAGCAAATTACTCAAACATGTCAAGCAGCAACCTTTTTGCTGCTCAATACAAAAGAAAAACTTGCATGTTTCACATGTTACTGGCCACACCTTCACCTTTAAAACAGGTTATGTGTGTATGTGAAGTAAGGCCCTTCTACTCTGCCTCTTTAAGGCGCGAATTTCACGCCGATTTGCTGCCTCACCACCTCACCGTTGTTGGGATTCACTGAACCACAGATGACTTGTTATTTGTGAAAATCTAAACTGGACATGTGAAGGCTTTTCCTCCTAAGATGGAGGGACCTCATGTTCTTTGGTCTTCAGCAAAGACAGTTACCTGACACCCATCTCAGCAGCATGCCCACCTCACACCTCTTTGAGAGACAAGTCTCAAAACGTGATTGGTCAGTACTTTTACAGTGTCATGTGACTCTGTGATGTCACCAGGCACACAGTAGAAGTTCTTCTCCCTTCACTACAGTCTCTCTCTTGCTCTTGGGGTGATCAAGCCGCTTACACATCTTCCCTTCTGGGCCCTGGACCAGCCCAGATGTGCTCTTCGTCCCGAACCATCAAAGGGGGGAACAATTGCTCTACAGACTTTTGTTCCTTTTCTCCTAAGACTCTCATGCCCTTGCTCAAGGCAGGAGCATAACTGAAACCAGAGAAGTTAGAAGGACAAACACAAGGTTTGCAACTAACCTCCCAGCAATAAGGAGAATCAAGTTGAGTTAGCACCCCAACGTTTAACTCTGCAAGGACCCAGAGCGACTAGCTTCCTTGGATCTGCACCTTTGGAACAAGGACACAACAAAGACTGCTTCTAGAGCCACAGCTCTTTCCAGCCTTCTTCACCGGCTAACAAGGACAGCATGCCTCAAACCAATTCTTCCCTCAATCCATTCAGGATTTGGTAATGTAACAGCTGGGCATAGCTTTATCACAGCTGTACAGGCTTAGTAAGACTGTTAACTTGTTGTATGTGATTTAATGCTGTTTATTAAGTTATTGTTGTGATTGTCTGTAATTAGGTTATTGATAAGTTGGTTTTACCAAAGCAAAGTCATTTTTAGTTTGCTAATGCTGTTCACAGACAACTTCTTGCATGTAACTAAACATCTTCTGCACTAATCCAGACCCTTTGTAACACAAATCACATTCACATAGACTCACTTACAAATGGGCTTTCAACAGAGCTACACCCAAACAGATAGCTCAAAGTTCCCGCTTCTTTTCATCTGTCTTTGTCCTGACCACACGGTCAGACAAACACCTCCCCCGCTCTGAAGCCAGCTTTGATTCGGCCATCTTGTCGTTTTCTGTTGTCAGCCATTTTGTTCTGTAGGCCAAATGACCCTTTGATTACCACACCTGCCTTTGTCTTTCTCTCTCTCTCGCACACACACACAGACACACCCTTACACACATATGCACACACACACACACATGCTTGTATATAGTTAGTTAGGATTTTTGTGTTTTGGTTTTGCTTTGCTTTGCTTTACGAATAAATATAATTTTGGAATCGTACCTGCTGTCTGTTTAATGTTGTAAAACAGTGAATAAATAGCCAACCTCTGCTGCGCCAACTCCGAAATCCTTCAGGCTTTATCATTAATTTGGTTATGGTTATTAATTTAATTATTAATTGAATTCCCAAATTAATAGTTTAGTGAACTTTATGAGGCTGATATCATTAACTGGCTATCTTTTTTCCCTTTTTGGGAATGGTGCCCCACGAGGTGATTTGATGTTAATTAAGTCACGTTATTTAACATAATCAATAATTATTGCTAATAGTTATTAATTAATTCTGATAGCCAATTTGATACTTAAATTATAGATTCCCTACATTTATGGTGCCACCGTACAAAGTCTATAAGTGTGTATTCCCAACATTTTGGTGCCCCTTGATGAGGCCTAGTATTATAAATCCCAACACCGTTGTGTATAAAAGGTACAGTCGCAGAATGTGGGGGCAGAGTTGTCTCGCCTCTTAGCTGGAAACAGAGGTAGTAATAGCGCAGAAATGATGTCTGTATAAACAGGACAGCTGGCAGGATTGGATCATGGATGGGATAAGTGTGACGTTTGGCCAACATGTTATGCATGCAACCTGCTGCAAGAGATTTAAAAAGTAGATGTTAGCAGCAAACTCGAAGAAAAACAACAGCCAAATATGTCTGCAAGTAGGGAAAATGCTAAGGTCCAGGAGCTCCTTACCCTCGGAGCAGAGGAAGAAATCTGCCGCCATGTAACAGAGATAGTAAATGATTATCGACATGTTATGTCATTGTAATTGTTTATAAAACACTGCCAACACGGATTTTATATGTCACACTAGAGGCTGACGCTGTTGTGTTAAATGTTAGGATTGTCACCCCTCTTGATTTCATGATGCCAGCATGTTGTCTAAAGTCACACACTGGAGTGACATGATGCTGCTGTTGTTTGGTTCTGTGTAAAAATGCCAAGGCAGCATGAAGAAGGGACATTGTAGCAGCACCGTAGCGCCATTTCTGTGTAAATAGGGCTAAAGTCTGGTGACGTTTGTTATGGGAAATGAAACTTTCCTGTCTGTGTCTGTGTAGAAAAGTACAGTAACCAGGCAGGCAAGTGCCACAGACACAGTGAAAGGGGATGTGTTTCCAAAGCTACAGCAGTAAACAAAGTGTGTAGATAAGCGCAAGATCCTGTTTAATTACTGTAAGAAGGGCGTTGTTTGTGTTAAGGTGTTTTCACACTTGGTCCTTTTCAACCCTCTAAGCGGACTCAGGGCGGTGACTCAGGAATTTTTTGTGCAAATGTGAACACTAAAAGAGAACTCAGACCCCTCTGAAGCGAACCGAACCGTGGTCTGAGTTCGGTTCGCCTCAAGTCTGCAGTGCGATTCACTTAACCTGTGCCTTGTGAACACAAAAGGCTCCAAGTCCTCCAGGCTTGCTGTAGACAGATCACACGCTATTTCAGTGGGGTGCATAATAAATGCAACAGAACCATGGCCACAGGTAACGACAGCACAACCAGTGGACAAGGAGCACTTGAAACAACTGCACTCCTCCAGATATGAAAGGAGGAAAACATCAAACGGCAACTGTCCACAACAGAAATGCTAAGGTTTTCATACAGTTTTAAGTTCATAACCACACTGCAGTGCCACATCCAAGTAAAAACTACATCAATATATATTATATATAGGCTCATCAGAGCTTAAGTGGACCAGAAAGAGAACTGAGTCCTCTCTCATATGAACTGACAATGTGAACACAAGAAGAACCGAGTCCCCTTTCTGCTGGTCCGCTTTTTGGTCCACTTTAAGAGTACTGAGTTTGGTTTGTTTAAAATAGACCAAGTGTGAAAACACCCTTAGCTACACAGAGGAAATAAAGCATCAGTTTCTTGCAACGTTATCACAACGTCTCCTGACCATTCTTTACTGGACTGCAAAAGCCAGTTAGCAGAGGCAGGTTAAAGCTAATAGCCTAAAGAAACCAGAGGTCTTCCAACTACAGTTTAGAGTCACAAAGCTGTAAAGGTAACTTAAACACCAATGTTAATCTACTAGAAAAGTACGTCTGATAAACAACCAAAGCACACCCCGCTAGTAGTCGACCACAACCTGTAAATGAGAAAGGATCAGGAGGGGAGCAGCAGCAACAACCCTCTTATTTTAGGGTAACATGCATTATTATTATGACATTGTAGATCATTGACTTTACCCTGGATTGATAGAAGAGTATTGTATGAATACAGCTGTGTCGGGGTGAGTCAATCAGTGTTTTAAACTACTTAATTTCCCCCTCCTCCCCCTCAGAAGTGTCTTCAAAGTGAAAAGTTGTTTCTCATCTTTTACTGTTATTGTTGTCCTTATCTATGCAAAATCACACCACTAATTCCAGACTAATTCATTCTTTTCAAACAGCTATTCAAGTCATCTGCTGAAGTTTCCATATTGTAATAAACATCACTGACAAAAAAATATTGTAATGTAAGTTTTTTTTTACAATATTGTGCAGCTCTTACACAGACCCTTATTTACTGACGCTGTAACATTCCACAAGTGCAGTCTGTTTCTGTCTGTTGCTCAATTCCATTGACAAATACATACTAGAAATAGCATAGCACAGGAATAACCTGCTTCTGTTTATTTCTGTTACTTTCCAGCCTTTCTTCGTGCGGGATTGGGAGCTTAAGGTGCACTTTAAAATCCATGGCCAGGGAAAGAAGAATTTGAATGGGGATGGCATGGCTATCTGGTTAACCAAAGATCGCATGCAGAATGGTAGGTAGGGACTGGATCACTCTGGAGGTGTCATGTCTCATACAATGAAGAGGAACTACTAGATGCCGTAAATCATGTAATGTAATGTGAAATGCACAGGATGGACCCCTTTATCCCTAGGACCATAGTTACTAAGCCATATATTTAGAGAGCTCAGCAAAATTTTTAAAGGAATAAACCAGTGTTTTGGGAAATGTGCTTCTTTGTAATCTTACTCTGCTGTGTTAAAGTCAGATGATATGACTGATAGCCTACATCAGTCATTTCATCTCTCTAGATCCTGTACAAAGTTCAACTGCTCCGAAAACCACAATATTTCAATTTTCTATTTTTACACAGAAATATACGAGATTCAATATGTAAATATGACAGCAGCAAGGCCCATGTAAATCTATTTAACTCAAGTGTATGTTTCTAAAGCCCCATTTAGGCTGGATTAAGAGTGATTAGCATTAATTAGATCCAGCGCACAGTACTTTGTAAAAAAGAAAATATGTCCCTTTCAAAGCTGGTTTGCCTGTTACTCCCGTTATTTCCTTCTTCCAAAGCAATGGTATGAACACCTGGAGCAAGGAGTTGAGTTTTCATACACACAGAAAACAATGAGAGGAGAACAGCATCACCTATCTGTTTGAACCTAATATTCTCTGGTCTAGCTTGGCTAAAAACACCTAGTTCGTCAGCACATTAGCATGTTGCTCTCGGCGCAACACCGTTGTTGGTAGGCTTAAAACATAAAGCTAAAACATAGGGTTACCTAAAGCCTGATGCTGTCCTCAGCTGCCAAGCTGGCAACTGAAACAAAAAACATGGTTGCCTTATATTTTGAGGTATAAAGTTTATCTCTCTCTCTCTCTCTCTCTCTTTCATATATAAACATTAAACATATAATAGTGCTTCTCAGCAATAAATCTTATACGGTTGGAAAGCCTGTTTATTTCCCTCTTAAATGGTGTCACATTTGTAAGAAACATGCGTTTGTGGGATGAGCAGCAGAGCTGAGTATGTGGGTTGTGCCCATGAAATCTTCTCTGCCAGTGAGAGGGTGATTTATATATATATTATATATAAATATATATATATGTATATGTATGTATGTGTATGTATACAGTACAGACCAAAAGTTTGGACACACCTTCTCATTCAATGCGTTTTCTTTATTTTCATGACTATTTACATTGTAGATTCTCACTGAAGGCATCAAAACTATGAATGAACACATGTGGAGTTATGTACTTCACAAAAAAAGGTGAAATAACTGAAAACATGTTTTATATTCTAGTTTCTTCAAAATAGCCACCCTTTGCTCTGATTACTGCTTTGCACACTCTTGGCATTCTCTCCATGAGCTTCAAGAGGTAGTCACCTGAAATGGTTTTCCAACAGTCTTGAAGGAGTTCCCAGAGGTGTTTAGCACTTGTTGGCCCCTTTGCCTTCACTCTGCAGTCCAGCTCACCCCAAACCATCTCGATTGGGTTCAGGTCCGGTGACTGTGGAGGCCAGGTCATCTGCCGCAGCACTTCATCACTCTCCTTCTTGGTCAAATAGCCCTTACACAGCCTGGAGGTGTGTTTGGGGTCATTGTCCTGTTGAAAAATAAATGATGGTCCAACTAAACGCAAACCGGATGGGATGGCATGTCGCTGCAGGATGCTGTGGTAGCCATGCTGGTTCAGTGTGCCTTCAATTTTGAATAAATCCCCAACAGTGTCACCAGCAAAACACCCCCACACCATCACACCTCCTCCTCCATGCTTCACAGTGGGAACCAGGCATGTGGAATCCATCCGTTCACCATTTCTGCGTCTCACAAAGACACGGCGGTTGGAACCAAAGATCTCAAATTTGGACTCATCAGACCAAAGCACAGATTTCCACTGGTCTAATGTCCATTCCTTGTGTTTCTTGGCCCAAACAAATCTCTTCTGCTTGTTGCCTCTCCTTAGCAGTGGTTTCCTAGCAGCTATTTGACCATGAAGGCCTGATTCGCGCAGTCTCCTCTTAACAGTTGTTCTAGAGATGGGTCTGCTGCTAGAACTCTGTGTGGCATTCATCTGGTCTCTGATCTGAGCTGCTGTTAACTTGCGATTTCTGAGGCTGGTGACTCGGATGAACTTATCCTCAGAAGCAGAGGTGACTCTTGGTCTTCCATTCCTGGGTCAGTCCTCATGTGTGCCAGTTTCGTTGTAGCGCTTGATGGTTTTTGCAACTCCACTTGGGGACACATTTAAAGTTTTTGCAATTTTCCGGACTGACTGACCTTCATTTCTTAAAGTAATGATGGCCACTCGTTTTTCTTTAGTTAGCTGATTGTTTCTTGCCATAATATGAATTTTAACAGTTGTCCAATAGGGCTGTCGGCTGTGTATTAACCTGACTTCTGCACAACACAACTGATGGTCCCAACCCCATTAATAAAGCAAGAAATTCCACTAATTAACCCTGATAAGGCACATCTGTGAAGTGAAAACCATTTCAGGTGACTACCTCTTGAAGCTCATCGAGAGAATGCCAAGAGTGTGCAAAGCAGTAATCAGAGCAAAGGGTGGCTATTTTGAAGAAATTAGAATATAAAACATGTTTTCAGTTATTTCACCTTTTTTTGTTAAGTACATAACTCCACATGTGTTCATTCATAGTTTTGATGCCTTCAGTGAGAATCTACAGGCCAAAAGTTTGGACACACCTCCTCATTCAATGCGTTTTTTTTTATTTTCATGACTATTTACATTCATCATCATCATTACTTTAAGAAATGAAGGTCAGTCAGTCCGGAAAATTGCAAAAACTTTAAATATGTCCCCAAGTGGAGTCGCAAAAACCATCAAGCGCTACAACGAAACTGGCACACATGAGGACCGACCCAGGAAAGGAAGACCAAAAGTCACCTCTGCTTCTGAGGATAAGTTCATCCGAGTCACCAGCCTCAGAAATTGCAAGTTAACAGCAGCTCAGATCAGAGACCAGATGAATGCCACACAGAGTTCTAGCAGCAGACCCATCTCTAGAACAACTGTTAAGAGGAGACTGCGCGAATCAGGCCTTCATGGTCAAATAGCTGCTAGGAAACCACTGCTAAGGAGAGGCAACAAGCAGAAGAGATTTGTTTGGGCCAAGAAACACAAGGAATGGACATTAGACCAGTGGAAATCTGTGCTTTGGTCTGATGAGTCCAAATTTGAGATCTTTGGTTCCAACCGCCGTGTCTTTGTGAGACGCAGAAAAGGTGAACGGATGGATTCCACATGCCTGGTTCCCACTGTGAAGCATGGAGGAGGAGGTGTGATGGTGTGGGGGTGTTTTGCTGGTGACACTGTTGGGGATTTATTCAAAATTGAAGGCACACTGAACCAGCATGGCTACCACAGCATCCTGCAGCGACATGCCATCCCATCCGGTTTGCGTTCAGTTGGACGATCATTTATTTTTCAGCAGGACAATGACCCCAAACACACCTCCAGGCTGTGTAAGGGCTATTTGACCAAGAAGGAGAGTGATGGAGTGCTGCGGCAGATGACCTGGCCTCCACAGTCACTGGACCTGAACCCAATCGAGATGGTTTGGGGTGAGCTGGACCGCAGAGTGAAGGCACAGGGGCCAACAAGTGCTAAACACCTCTGGGAACTCCTTCAAGACTGTTGGAAAACCATTTCAGGTGACTACCTCTTGAAGCTCATGGAGAGAATGCCAAGAGTGTGCAAAGCAGTAATCAGAGCAAAGGGTGGCTATTTTGAAGAAACTAGAATATAAAACATGTTTTCAGTTATTTCACCTTTTTTTGTGAAGTACATAACTCCACATGTGTTCATTCATAGTTTTGATGCCTTCAGTGAGAATCTACAATGTAAATAGTCATGAAAATAAAGAAAACGCATTGAATGAGAAGGTGTGTCCAAACTTTTGGCCTGTACTGTACATATATATATGTGTGTGTGTGTGTGTGTGTGTGTATGTATGTATGTATGTATGTATGTATGTGTATATATGTATGTATACTTATTTACACACAAAACTTCACACCCGTCCTGCCCATGGTCCTGTCATGCTGGATGTCTTGTTTATACATACACCATTTCGGCGCTCTTACTACCTCTGTTGGCACCTTTAAGGTGAGACCACTTTGTCCGCCCTTTCCGCAATTGTACCTTATCATCACATCATATCCCATCAACAGACGCACGCAATGAAGGCATATGTAAAGGTAAACATTACAAGCCCAAGTCAACGTCAGTATGCAGATCCCTTTTTACTGTAAAATTAGAGCCCAACTGACACTCACAGAGACAGTCAGGTAACGTTTAGCTCTTTGTGTGTTAATATTTAAATTACAGGTAATAATAAGTCCTAAATAGTATTCATTTTAATATCAGTATTAGGCTCATCTGTGATGGTGGGTACATGGTTTTCCCACAGCATATTATTGTCTGTTACAGTACCAACTACTGGATATTTTATTATCAACCTCCCTGATGATTTGAATGCTCTCTGAGTGGGCCTTATGTTTGTGGTGAAACACAGCAAACTACAGCTCAAACATTGTGTGCTGTTTGTTGTGAGGCTGTTGACCTGAAGTCCCTCACTCTTTCTTGGCAGGACCTGTGTTTGGCAACATGAACCAGTTCATTGGACTTGGAATATTTGTGGACACTTACCCCAATGCTGACAAGAGCCATGATGTGAGTGACAGTTAGTAGCCTCTGTTTCATGCCTGTGTTATCATACTGTTTGTATTTCTAAAGAGAGTCTAAACCAACGTATCAAAAGGATAGTCTGCTTGTCATCTTATTTTCAGTAAGTGATCTCAGAAGTGTCATATTTTTCCCTCTGCAAACCTCTTCAGTGTGCAGAGAACACAAGCTGGAACTCAGGTAGCATCAGAAACAGCTATTAATTCCATGAGCAGAGAATGTTCATCCATTGTCTTCATCAGTTACATCCCCATGTTATCTCATCACATACATGTGTCTGGATTCATCAGTGCTGTCTGTGGTCTGCTACACCTGTGTCCTCCCATGCCTCCGTAGTGTGTTTAACTCCCCTGTCTCTCTCACAGAGGGTTTTCCCGTATGTGTCAGTGATGCTGGGGAATGGGACTCTGTCATATGACCACGATTATGATGGACGACACACTGAGCTTGGAGGATGTACAGCTATGACACGCAACGCGATCTACGACACGTTTATCCTCATCAGATACTCCAAAAACAGACTTACGGTATGAAACCCTCTAATTCAGGTGGGATGGGTACAGCATATTTACATGTTGGCTGTTACACTGTAATTTGTCTTTATATAGACATAGACGCATCATAAAGTGAAACAGTGACTATTACTGAGTGGCCTGTACAATGTTGTATTTTTTTCCATCATGAGAAAGTCTAAGGGCAGAACTGAAAACACGATGATGATGATGATGATGATGATTGTGGTGGTATTAAATGTTTTTTTTTTGTTTAAGTTTAGAACTCCTAACATCAGTTTATTCATCATGAGTGACTCATACTGACCCGTCCTTTGCCCACCAGATCATGGTGGATGTAGATGGCAAGCAGGAATGGAAAGACTGTGCTGACATCTTAGGAGTGTGGTTACCTACAGGCTACTTCTTTGGTGCATCCTCTGCCACTGGAGACCTATCAGGTGTGAAATCTCAAGAATCATATGAGGGCACCTTGACCACTGAGAACCTCTGATTAATTACATTAAGTGGATTAAAGTGTAATTCAGGGATGTCCCAGTCCAGTCTCAAAGACTGGTATTGGGATCAGCTATATAGAGCTAGACCCTTTGTTTTACGACAGCTGTCACACAGCTGTGTTTACTTGTAAAGCTTTAATGTACAGCAATGCAAAGTATTGCCGTTGTAAACTCTCCAACTTTACGCTGTCTCTGTCTCTTCTCTCTGTTTGTGTAAGAACAGGGGCTAAGCCCTGCCTGCAGCTATACACCACACACTAGAAACAGCAGCAAAATGCAGTATTTACCAGTGTCATGTAAACTTGTTTCATCTCAGCTCAATGTGAGAGTCTCTTGTGTTTTGCTTTTGTCATCTCCAATGCATGGTGTTTCATTCATGTAGGCACTGCAAGTGTAACAGAAGCCCTGTGGGCAAAAGCCAATAAAAGTAATTTATTAATGTAATTCATGTGAAAGATGTACAGACAACAAATAAACACTCAGTGAAATACAGCTCATTCAGGTGACTCATGCAAAGGCTGAAGAGAAAATGTAGAGAGGCTTGTTGTTTTATACTATATTATATTGTATAAAAAGGAAAAAAACACATCAAGAAACAGCTTGGATGCAGGCAGTTTTATCCTTAACGCATTACAGAGCCATTCAGTTTTCAATACAACCCCAGTTCTAAAAATCAATTTGCAAAACAGTTTTGACCTATGTTCAACTGAATACAATACAAAGACAAGATACTTAATGCTTAAATTGATAAAGGTTATTGTTTTTTCTAAATATGCAACACATTTTAATAAAGCTGGGACAGGAGCAACAAAAGACTTGGAAAATTGTGGAATGCTCAAAAAAAAAAAAAAAACCTGGAACATTCCACAGGTAAACAGGTATCAGATCGGTACTACCGGATCGGGAGCAGAGGGGTGTACTACGAAGCGAGATTAATGGGTTAGCGAGGTATGCTGAGTCTAAATCCAGAGTTTTCAGTGTCACGAAGGTGGCTCTCTTTTAACCTGGCTAGATCACCATGGTAACTTATGCTAAATCCATAACCTGGTCGGGAGCAGGTTATGTTCTGAGTTTCAGATTAAATTGGCTATAAAAGCGCCACCCCTTCACTGTTAATCCCCTTTAAACTCCACTGGATATGTCATCACCATTTGTAGATGCTCCGGTGGACCTGGGTGCAAGAATAATCAGAGGATCGCTACGGAGGGAGAGAGTCTTCCGTGATCGCACTGACCCACTGGCATTTCCTGATGATATTCACTATGAGCGATATAGATTTTCAGCTGAGGGAATACGATACATATGCGCGCTGGTTGAACCAAACATAAGGAATGCCACGAAGAGAAGCTGTGCGCTCACAGTTGGCCAAACGGTGTGTGTGGCATTACGTTTCTTTGCCACGGGGACCTACATTCATTCAGTCGGTGATGCTGAAAATCTGAGCAAGAACACAGTCTGCCGCGCTATACGCAAGGTTGTCCTTGCTCTCACTGAGAGACTGAACATGTTTGTGGTGTTTCCCAGCCATTTACGCGCATTAACGGTAGAAGAATCGTTCTACAAAATAGCCGGTAGTATTCATTACTATTTCGCTATCCTAAGCAGTATGACGTCTACTCGGGTGAAATTTAATATATAAATTGTATTCCTTAATAGGATTCCCCAGGGTTTTATGTGCCATTGATTGCACCCACATCCCCATCACAGGGCCCTTGGGAGAAGATTAAAGTGATTTTGTGAATAGGAAATCCTTTCACAGTAGCAATGTCCAGGTGAATTACTTGGTACTCATTTTTGTCTGGTGATTGATGGCACATATGCACATTGCATGCAGGTACAGTAATAGTGCTGCACAGTAGTATGCATATATATCAGAAATATTCACTTGCAGCACATTTTATTGTAGTTCTTCATCACACTTAATAAGCCTTATGAGTTCCTTTCAAAAAAAGCTCACTAGTTCCTTCATTTCAGTGCTGTCTTTGTGAAATTAACCTGAAATACATGAAAACCAAGTTTTTATGCTTGGTTTTAATTTGCTGCCACATCCGTTTAACGGTGTTGGTACCACAGCTAATAAATAAAATATTCATTAATCTATAGGTATTTATCACAGATAACAATCAATCATAAAATGATTCCACTCTGTATTGACCACAAATTAAATTGATTTTAACGTACCCCTGATTTTTGGACAGTGTCAGACTAAATGCACATCATGTTTAAATGCATTTGATGTTTTAGACCGACCATGATCAGCAGTGAAAATTAACAACAGGGTCTTAGAATTAAGTGTTATCTTATGCATTGACGCGCTCAGCAATTTTCTGCCAGTATTCCTCTCTTGCCTTATTTGCAACAACAGTGTTGCTTTTTGCTATAATCATTTTTTAAAATTCTCCATATCCTTCCATTAACTCAACTTGCTCCTCCTGGCTGAAGTAGGCGGCTCGCGATCGGTCCATCTTGTGCGGAAGTTGAGTCAAATGATGCTCCAGATGCCCCCTTTTATGTGAACGCACACAAAGCCTTAAGAAGAGAGCCTGGGTTAACAAATCAAGTTGGTAACCACCGTCGGGATACCAATTATCTCTGATTGCGGTTTTAGGCATTGTCAATCCAGATCATGCAAAGAAAGCCTGGCTGTGTTGAGCTTCCTTCGTAGTACACCCCCCTGATATCGGCAGATATAAGCAGATACTCAATAATAAATAGATACTCGGATTGTGATGAGGGACCAAAAAAAAAAACTTGATCTGGACCTTCCTACTGTAGAAGCTGTACATCCAAAACAATGCCAGTAAGTTCATAGATTCCCTTCCAAATGCCATAGATGCTACAATTGTGTGATTTTTTTTTATTTTTTTTATGTTACTTACTGACTTGTGCATGTTGCTCTAGATAATCATGACATCATCTCCATGAAGTTGTACCAGCTGACAGTAGAGAGGACTACTGAGGAAGAGGAGGAGGAAGAGGTCACCCTTCCCAGAGTTGACAACATGGAACACTTCCAAGGTAGATGCGCCATGGCCCACTCCACTCCGTTGGCTTTAAAGTAATCAATTCTTTGTCACAACAACATTGGATAAGCTTAGAAACATATAAACTAATATAATAATAATAATAATAATGATAATAATAATAATAATAATAACAATAATATTTTTATTTGTATATCACAATTCAGACAGCAAGTGCAACTCAAAGTGCTTTACATTAAGAAAATGAGAAAATACACATAAAAGACAGGATAAGATAAAGAAGATTTGATCACACACTCGCAGGAGCACACACAAACACACATTAAAATACGTATTAGGTTTGATACCAGTTAATTAAATAAAAGCTACAAAAATTCAAGATAGGTTTTAAGATTTCATTTGAAGCTGCAGTGGCGTCCCTATGCTGTTTTATTCGGGGCTAAAGCCCGGATGTTTTTTAATTAGCCCCGAATATTAATTTAAAAAAAAAAAAAAATTTTTAATTTTTTTTTAATCACATCCTCAAAGGTTAACTTATGTTGTTGCTTCAATAAAACAATGTTTTTGAACAGGTTTGAGTGACAATTAATTGTTATTTTGTTTTTTAAAAAAAATCCACTACTACAGCATTGGCACACAAGTGGTTAACACCTCCAGGTCGCAAGTCATTCACCCAAGAGCTTCAGCGGTCAGGCGCGAATTGGCTTGACAACAACAAGCAGTTCAGCTATTCTTTGGGTAACAGCAGAGCCCGTCTAGCAGCTAAAGTGTCACAAGATGTCACAGCATCAAAAAAAGAGTTCCATGTTTTTCCCCCAAAGGTGGTCAGCAGTCAAAGAGGTAATGGGAATAGGAATTATTGAAAAATGTATAATTTCGAAATGAGTGTTGCAGCTGGAGCTAGAGGGGAGTAGCTAACATTAGCTGGCTAGCTGGCTGATATTACATGGAAGAAACGATCTGTTATTATTAGCATCCGTCTGTAAATGCAATTGTAGTGTGTGAGAATTGTGTTCTTAATAATTAAGCTTGGGCTTGTTCTAGAGGGGAAAGTAGCTAACGTTAACGTTAGGCTATAACGTTAAACCATCTTGTTTATTTTCTTTTTCATGCATGATAGCTAGCAGACAGGGATGCGGTCAGGGATTCTGCACAGCCTGCCTCTTCTACTGTAATGTGTTACATGGAAAAACAATGTGTTGTTACCTAGCTAGCAAATGTCAGTGGCTACTTACGTGGGTGCAAACTAAATTCAAAATGGGTCATTCGTTTGATCTGTGATTATGGGATTGCATCGCTGTCACCTTTTTCACCGGTGATAGGTTTGCAGTGCACCCCTGTCCTTAGCCAAGCATTCGTCTGTGAATGCAAGTGTAGTGTGAATTGTGTGTTCTTAAAATAATTTAACACACTTCTTCTCAGATGATGATAATCAAGATGGTACTGCTGCTGCTGCTAGTGGTACTGCTGCTGCCACCAGACAGACAAGCGCAAGGGATGGTGGAAGAGGTAGTTAGCTTGTTGTTTCTTAAAATCAGTGTGTGATTATTTTAGGACATGGAATAATCCACCTGGCATTGTGGGATTGTGGTTTTTAACGTTTCACCATAGTTTCAAGGTGTGTCTCCACCACTAGGTGGTAGCATTAGAACAGGTTAACATGTTGTTCCCCAAAGCTGGTTGGGTTTAAATGAAGCTGGACAGATGGGCAAAATAGAGGAAAAGACAAGCGATTATGCAGGAAAATTTCAGATATCTCTTTTTTTTAATGCTACACTAGAGTGGCGTAACTGGTCCAGTGTTTGGGCATGTGAAAATGCCATAAGTTAGTGGCAACCTTGCCCAAAATTATTTGTATTAATAGCAGTGGGATACCAATATTTCTAAAAATTTCGGCGCGCGCTGCATTTAATAAGCTGCTATGGGCTAAGCCCCGGATGTGTCAGAAACCTAGGAACGCCCCTGTGAAGCTGTCTACTGAATCAGAGTGTCTGACATCCTATGGAAGGCTTTTCCAGAGATGAGGGCCAATGACACAGAATGCAGCATCACTGTACTTTTTAGTTGACTCTGTTGGACGTTTAGTAGACCAGAGGTGGAGAAACTTAGGGATCTGGAGGGGATGTATTTGACCAACTTATCAGATTAATAGTCAGGAGCCAGACCATTAAAAGAATTAAAAAGCTAAAAGCAAACTTTTAACAAGGAATTAAAATAAAGGGGAAGCCAATGAAGAGACTTTAAACCTGGAGTAATGTGTTCTCAATGTTTTGTCTTGGTGAGTAGACATGCTGCTGCATTTTGGATCATCTGCAGACATTACAGTCGTCAAGTCTGCTGGAGATAAAAAGATGAACAAGTTTTTTGGTGTATTCTTTAGATAAAAGAGGTTGTACATGGGCAGTGTTTCTAAGATGAAAAAATGCATTTTTGCTGAAGTTTCTTACTTGGGGTTCAAAACACAGGTGACAATCAAAGATGACACCAAGGTTTCTTACGTCATGCTTTGTTTTCACAGCCAGCTTTTGTAAATGACTATTAAATTGAAATTGCTTTTCCTTTGATCCAATGAATAGAACTTCGGTTTTGTCGTTATTGAGTCATAAGAAATTTTGGGACATCCACATATTAATTTGGTCAATACAGCAAGACAGGTTTTAAATCAGGCTTGTATCATCTGAGGAAAAAATGATATTTACAGCTGAGTATCAACAGCATAGGAGTGGAAGTCAATTTCATGCTCTCTAATAATACTTCCCAGTGGTAATATACACAGATTAAAAAGAGTGGGTCCAAGAATTACCTCAAGTTTGGGAGACAGTGACTCATGCAGGGACACAACATAGTCTCTTCCTGTCAGATAGAATTTGAACGTAGGTTAGAACTGAACCTGAGATGTTTAGATTGGTATGGAGCTGTTTTAGAGGGATGCTGTGATCAATAGTATTGAAAGCTGCACTTACCTTGAGAAGGACAAGAACTGAGGTCTTTTCCTCATCAAGTTCCATTCATTCAAGATCATTTACAACTTTTACTAGTGCCGTTTCAGTATTATGATGTAAAAGAAAGCCTTACTGAAATCAGAGCTACAGTGTGAATTCAAATAACTGTTAAGCTTTAGGGACACTAGCTTTTCTATGATCTCACTCATAAAAGGTAGATTAGAAATGGGCCTGAAATTGCTTAAGACCAGAGGGCCTGCACCAGAATTCTTGTGTAGGGGTTTGACAATAGCAGTTTTTAAAGCTGTGGGTAAAGTACCAGTGGGCAGAGATTGATTTACAATTTCAAGAACAACATCCTCAAGACAACCAAATACTTGTTTGAAAAAACGGGTGGGGATTGGGTCAAGCTCACAAGTTGAGGTTTTGAGATCATTGACCACTTTCCTGAGCTGATCTTTGTTGACAATAGGAAATGTGTTCCAGCTATAAGGGAGAGGGGAGAGTTGTTTGTCATAACCAGGCCAGGGAATAAATTTTTTTCAATACTCTGTCTGATGTTTCTTATCTTATCTTGTGCATGAAAAAATGGCGAAATCCTCACAACTCAATGTAATGTTGATCAGATTGGGCTCTGGGTTAAGAAGGTGGCTGATAGTGGAGAAAAGAGTGTGTGGGTTGTTTTTTTAACAGTTATAAGTTTCCAAAAATTGATTTGACAAGCTTTGGGGGTTTCTTTGTTCAGTAAAGCTAGTTGTTGACTTTAAATGGCCCATTGTACTTCCAATTTAGATTTTCTCCACTGCTGCTCTGCCTTCCTACAAGCTCTTTTAACTTGAGAGATAGCTGGTGGTTTCCATGGTGGTTTTTGCTTAGTGCAAATCTGTTTCATTTTACATGGTGCTAAGATGTCTAAAGGTTCCTTGAGTGTAATGTTAGAATTGGCATAAATTGTTAAAATGTTAAAAAATAGGTCACTAGGTCCTCTTTGGAGGTAGCTGTGGGAAATATGAAAGACTTTGAGCTAGAAACTTACAGGTTATTTCTGAGGTGAATTTGGAATTGTTTGATGGATAGTGAAGAAAATGCAATAGTGGTCTGAGATAGTTAGATCAGTAATTCAGATGATGGCAATATTTAGTGCGTGTGAGATGATGAGGTCTAGTGTGTGACCACGGTTGTGAGTTGGTGCCTGAGCATGCTGGGTATAATGTAGTGCATAAAGTGTGCTGAGGAATTCTGCAGCTTTAGAGTCAGCAGAGTTATCAATGTGAAGGTTAAAATCCCCAACAATCAAAATCCGACCATGATTAGTGCCCACTATTGATAATAGGTCAGAGAACTCATCTAAAAAAAGTATGTGTTAAAGACAGCCTAAAATCAGATATAAAGTAAGTTACAGCAGAGCTTTGTGCGGACATACACAATGCCAGCCTACCTGGATGAGGAATTGATTCAATTCTGTAGCATATTATTAAATATGATCTTTAATTTCTGTCTCATGACTAGGTGAAGATCCACTTGGGCACGGTGACAGACTACACAAGAGTGTTCTTGGGCAGGATACTGAACTGCAAATTACTCATGGCTGAGCCATCAGTGTATGATTGTGTATAAATGTTTAAGTGAGTAGCAGGGGGCACCTTGTGTGGTAGCCTCAGCCAGCAGTGTATGAATGTGTGTGTGTTGTGTGTGTGTTGTGTGTGTGTGTGTGTGTGTGTGTGTGCGTGAATGGGTGAATGTAACAAATAGAGCTTTGAGTAGTTGGAAGACTAGAAAGGTGCCATACAGGTGCGAGTCCAGTGTATCCTGGCCAATATGATTGCTTTTTACACACACACACGCAACACACGGACAGACACACAAACACAGGGTAGAGATGCCACGTTGAAGCTGATGACAGCTATACATAGTCAGGGTTTTTCCTGGCTCAAATTGAGGCAGAGGTGGTACCATCCTGACCATGCGCCATGACATGCATGTATTCTGTAAATTCAACTGACTCACTTTTTTTTTTACAGGCAACATACTTTAAGTTAAGAGTTCCAATAAGAATATGACTATTATCATGTTAAAGCATTCATTTATTAAAACTATATACATACACAAATCAGGTGCCAACTTTAAATTGAAAGTACACTTTATCCATACATCTCGCAACCAGACAGAGAACATTTCAGCCTCCTCTTTTTCATTCTGTAGAACCTCCTCATGCACTCCTTGTAGTCCAAGGCCTCCTGGTCTGGTCCATCAATGGCCACCTTACAACAGACATCCAAGTGCCTCTCCTTCAGTCTGTTGCGCAGAGGTGTCTTCAGAATCAGAATCAGAATCAGAATCAGCAATACTTTATTGATCCCCAGGGGAAATTGTTTTTGTTACAGGTGCTCCTTACAAGTGTAAAAGAAGAAGATATAGTGCAAACAAGTGTAGAAAGAAGATATAGTGCAAACAGAAGTAAAAATATAAGAAATATAAGAAGATAATTTACAAAATATATATGTAGAGACCACACAGCATAATTTACAATATATACAGGAACCTTATATACAGACTGAACAATGTAGTCAGTTATTGCACGGAAAAGCCTCTCCACATCTGCAGTCTGGACAGGGGCTGTGAGGGCGATAGCAGCTGCAAGGCTTAGGGTGGGATACAGCTCAGCAGATTCTGCAGATACAAGCCACAGAAGCACCTCCTACAGGGATTTGGTCTGAATAAAAGCAGTGAAAACAAAGATGAATGAAATTATTCAGTAAAACCAGACTGTTGTGGCGGTGATACAGTTAATGTAACTTAATATATAGTACCTTCAGATCAGGACTCCCCACTCTCAGTCTGTATGAGCTCCACTCAGACAACAGGTCAGACTCCCTCAGTCTTGGAAACTCCTCAGCCAGTGTCCTCATCTCAGCATCCCCATACTCTGTACTAGAGTTTGACAAAATTTGTCTGGGAGAGAACACATTGAAGACAGACAAACTGCCGGTGTTTGGGAATCTGTTGTCGATGTTCTCAGTCAGTGCAGTCAGAAATGGCTCCATCACCTGTAGAAGAAGTTAAAAAAAAGTTAAAACAGTCCTTCCGTCCACATTACACAAATACATTCTTAATACATACAGTGTTCTTGAAGCTCTCCCACACATCATCCTGGAAATATGCAGGGACCTCTTCCTGTAGAGGCTTCAGACCAGCATCATATATTATATTAGTTTTTGTAACTTTATTAGTTGAGTGTTTTTAAGTACTACCATCTTTAATATACTTCTCCTTCTGCTGCTTTGTGGATGGCCGTCACCTCATGTCTTTTTAATGTGTCCAGCCTGTAGTTGGTTGATGGCTGTCTCACTAGGGAGGCAGCAATTGCCTGCTGTGTTGGAGCACAGTGCATGCCTTCCTCAGTATGCCTGAGCCAGGTAAATTGATTTAGCCACTGCTTGTCAAAGCCACTGGCTCTGTGTTTTTGAGAAGATCTGGAAAGAGGAATAAAAAATAATGTTTCAATCACGTACACGTTGGCTTTGCGTTGTTATGCTCCTAATTGGAAACGGATTTAAGTACCTTCGCCTCACGGACTCGTCCTGTCCTGCATTCTGACCCTCGCTATCACCAGTCCCTTGTGAACTGCTTTCAGACCTGACACAAATTTCCACGTTGTCACCACCATGAATTATTAAATTTTAACTGCCTGTTACGTTAATTTCTCTGCTCTGTTTCACCTGGACTCTTGACTCTCCTCCTCGCGAGGTCGCTTTTTAAAGTAGTGGCTGATTTTGCCTGCCATATCTGCAACGCTAAAAATCATAAACGTTACTCTGACACGGAGGAAACTTTTTTTTTAAGAAACACGACATGCTTGGATGCAAAAAAAACAAGCAATATTTACCTGTTTGTACCATCCGCAAGGGAAAATCAGGACGCCAATAGCACCAACTAGCGGGAAAAAACTGGAAAAAACACGATTCGATCTGTTTCTTTTTCTGTAGTTGCTTCAGGTCTTTCCGGTGCACTGCTGTTGATATAGCGCCTCCATAGTGGCGCGACGCTGCAACTGCAGTTAAAATACGTAACTGCCGCAGAGGGACATCAATCGCTCAATCAACACAGCTGGAGCTTTGAGCGATATCAATCGCTCTGGCTGGGGGCGGCACAAAATTAGCTGGAGGCGGCCGCCACGCAATTTTGAACGCAGGAAAAACCCTGATAGTAGTCAAGTTTCAGAGAACTGTAATTATTGAAATATTCTCATTCAAAATGGAAAACAATATCAAATTAAAGCTGCAAGCAGCGATGAACGGGCTCTCGCACCTTCATGCAACTCGAGGGCACTGGCAGGATGCCGGCTGACGCCGCCGTGAATTCCTGTCGAAGGCAGACCCCTCACGCAGAAGTTACACGTCATATCCCTCAAATCACACGAAGACATGTAATTTTGCCAGTAGGTGGCGCCGTACTAATAACCAAGTATTGGCGTATAGATGTGTTGAGGGCAGGACTGTCATCAATCCTGTGAAATTTGGGGAAGAGTGGAACATGTATGGTGAAGTTGTGAACCAGTTACAAGCAAATTCAAAATGGCGGACTTCCTGCTGGGTTTGTTCCTACCAAGTTTCATAGGTGTCTGTCAAACCACCTTCGGGGACTGCTTCCTAGAACAGTTATGGGGGCGCTGATGAGCCATGTTGGTACATCGAAGATCAAAAATCACCTCACACAACACCAATTGGATCCTTTCATATGTGTGCCAAGTTTCATGACTTTACAAGCATCCCTTATCCCTCAAAAACAAGCTTGTGGTTTATGGCAAATAAGGCGTTGCCACGGTGACAGCGTTTGACGAGACATCATGGTTTTCACAATATAGCATTACCAACATCGTAAGGCCTTTCTGACAAAATGTGAGTTGGATAAGGTCAACGTCCTGAGAGCAGCACCTTAAATTCTAAAACATGGCTTTGTGTGTTTCCACCGGGGGCACTATGACAAATACGAAATTTCTGCATGCAGACGTGATCAGGGCGGGACTATTATATATCCAGTGAAGTTTGGTGCAGATCAGAACATTTACCCCAAAGTTACAGCAATTTTGTTTTTCATGGCGAGACATCAAACTTCGCCGCCACCTGACGGCCAAACCGTTTAACGATCTACTAATCTTTTGATAACTTTTGATTACAGCGTTGTCTAGATGGCACACAGTGATTTTGAAGTCGTTCTGATTAATCCTATAGGAGGAGTTTGTTAAAATACAACACGTGCAAAGAGCCAAAAATGGCCGCGAAATTCAAAATGGCCGACTTCCTGTTGGGTTTGGTCTATGGGTGCAAGAGGCTTTTATGTGCGTCTGGGTGTGATACATGTGGGTACTGATTTTCATGCATATCAGTGAATGTCCTATGGGGGTTACTTTTATGAATGGGCGTGACCAAGTCATTTAGCCACGCCCATCAACGAAACTCATAGCACATGTTCAGGCCTGGACCGTTAACACACATATGAAGTTTCAGGCAGATATGACCAAGGACACTGAAGTTAAGGCCACTTTTATGCGTTTTAGCGAAACATCGAATTTGCCGCGCTCTGGGCGCAACGCCGTTTGACGATACGTGACAATCTTCATAATATAGCATTACCAAGGTCTTGAGGCCTCTCTGACCAAATTTGAGTTGGATATGCTTAACGGGCTCAGAGCTGCACCTCAAAGTCTAAAACATGGCATTTCCTTTTACCAGCAGGGGGCGCTATGACAAATACAAAATTTCTGCATGTAGACGTGTTCAGGGCGGGACTATTATATATCCTGTGAAGTTTGGTGCAGATCGGACCATTTACCCCAAAGTTATAGCAATTTTGTTTTTCATGGCGAGACGTCAAACTTTGCCACCAAAAAGTCGATTCCCCCCTCAACGGGTAACTGATCTTTTAATAACTTTTGATCACAAAGTAGTGTAGATGATACACAGCGATTTTGAAGCCGTTCTGATTAATCCTGTAGGAGGAGTTTGTTAAAATACAAAATGTGGAAAACGCCAAAAATGGCTGCTAAATTCAAAATGGTCGTCTTCCTGTTGGGTTTGGCCTATGGCTCCAAAAGACTTTCTTGTGCGTCTGGGTGGGATACATATGTGTACCAATTTTCATGCATGCCGGTGAAACGTGCCGCAGGGGCTGCTGTTTAAGGGGCGTGGCCACGTCGCCAAAACCCATATCACATGTAAATTTCCACCATGACTGACATATGTGCCAAATTTGGTGAGTTTTTGAGTATGTTAAAGATCCCAAAAATGCGATTCATTTCAAGGAAGAGGAAAAATTAAAGCTGCAAGCAGCGTTGAAGGGGCCCTCGCACCTTCACGCAACTCGAGGCCAGTGGCAGGACGTCGGCTGACACCGACATTCATTCCTGTCGAAGGCAGACCCTTCACACAGGAGTTATCATACAAAGACATGGCATTTGGCCACTAGGTGGCGCCGTACTAATTACCAAGTATTGGTGTATAGATGTGTTCAGGGCAGGACTGTCATCAATCCTGTGATGTCTGTGGAAGATTGGAACATGTACGGTCAAGTTGTGAAGCAGTTACAAGCAAATTCAAAATGGCGGACTTCCTGTTGGGTTTGGCACATGGCTCCAAGAGGCTTTTTTGTACGTCTTTCAGTAATACATGTGCCTCCCAGGTTTCCTACATGTAGGTGAAAACAGCTTCGGGGGCTGCTTTGTTGAATATTTGTAGGGGGCGCTGTTGAGCCATGTTGGCACATCAAAGCACAAAAATGACGTCAGACAACACAAATCGGGTCCTATCATATGTGTTACTTTTATGAATGGGCGCGTCATTTATCCACGCCCATCAACGCAACTCATATCACATGTTCAGGCCTGGACCGTTAACACACATATGAAGTTTCAGGCAGATTTGACCAAGGATACTGAAGTTAAGGCCACTTTTATGCGTTTTGGTGAAACATCGACTTTGCCGCGCTCTGGGCGCAACGCCATTTGACGATACGTCAAAATCTTCTTAATATAGCATTCCCAAGGTCTTGAGGCCTCTCTGACCAAATTTGAGTTGGATATGCTGAACGTGCTCAGAGCTGCACCTCAAAGTCTAAAACATGGCTTTTTCTGTTTCCAGCAGGGGGCGCTATGACAAATACAAAATTTCTGCATGTAGACGTGTTCAGGGCGGGACTATTATATATCCTGTGCAGTTTGGTGCAGATCGGATCATTTACCCCAAAGTTATAGCAATTTTGTTTTTCATGGCGAGACATCAAACTTCGCCGCCACCTGACGGCCAAACCGTTTAACGATCTACTAATCTTTTGATAACTTTTGATCACAACGTAGTCTAGTTGGTACACAGTGATTTTGAAGTCGTTCTGATTTATCCTATAGGAGGAGTTCGTTAAAATACAACACATGCAAAAATCCAAAAATGGCCGCGAAATTCAAAATGGCCGACTTCCTGTTGGGTTTGGCCTATGGGTGCAAGAGGCTTTTTTGTTCGTGTGGGCGTGATACATGTGTGTACTGATTTTCGTGCATATCAATGAATGTCCTGTGTGGGTTACTTTTATGAATGGGCGTGACCAAGTCATTTTGCCACGCCCATCAACGAAACTCATATCACATATTCAGGCCTGGACCGTTAACACACATATGAAGTTTCAGGCAGATATGACCAAGGACACTGACATTAAGGCCACTTTTATGCGTTTTGGCGAAACATCGACTTTGCCGCGCTCTGGGCGCAACTCCGTTTGATGATACCTCACAATCTTCATAATATAGCATTACCAAGGTCTTGAGGCCTCTCTGACCAAATTTGAGTTGGGTATGCTGAACGTACTCAGAGCTGCACCTCAAAGTCTAAAACATGGCTTTTTCTGTTTCCAGCAGGGGGCGCTATGACAAATACGAAATTTCTGCATGTAGACGTGTTCAGGGCGGGACTATTATATATCCAATGAAGTTTGGTGCAGATTGGACCATTGACCCCAAAGTTATAGCAATTTTGTTTTTCATGGCGAGACATCAAACTTCGCCGCCACCTGACGGCCAAACCGTTTAACGATCTACTAATCTTTTGATAACTTTTGATCACAACGTAGTCTAGTTGGTACACAGTGATTTTGAAGTCGTTCTGATTTATCCTATAGGAGGAGTTTGTTAAAATACAACACATGCAAAAATCCAAAAATGGCCGCGAAATTCAAAATGGCCGACTTCCTGTTGGGTTTGGCCTATGGGTGCAAGAGGCTTTTTTGTTCGTGTGGGCGTGATACATGTGTGTACTGATTTTCGTGCATATCAATGAATGTCCTGTGTGGGTTACTTTTATGAATGGGCGTGACCAAGTCATTTTGCCACGCCCATCAACGAAACTCATATCACATATTCAGGCCTGGACCGTTAACACACATATGAAGTTTCAGGCAGATATGACCAAGGACACTGAAGTTAAGGCCACTTTTAAGCGTTTTGGTGAAACATTGACTTTGCCACGCTCTGGGCGCAACTCCGTTTGATGATACCTCACAATCTTCATAATATAGCATTACCAAGGTCTTGAGGCCTCTCTGACCAAATTTGAGTTGGGTATGCTGAACGTACTCAGAGCTGCACCTCAAAGTCTAAAACATGGCTTTTTCTGTTTCCAGCAGGGGGCGCTATGACAAATACGAAATTTCTGCATGTAGACGTGTTCAGGGCGGGAACTATATATCCAATGAAGTTTGGTGCAGATTGGACCATTGACCCCAAAGTTATAGCAGTTTTGTTTTTCATGGCGAGACGTCAAACTTCTCCATCAAAAAGCCGATACGCCCCTCAACGGGCTGATTAATCCTATAGGAGGAGTTCGTTAAAATACAAAACGTGGAAAACAGTAAAAATGGCCGCTAAATTCAAAATGGCCGACTTCCTGTTGGGTTTGGCCTATGGCTCCAAGAGACTTTTTTTGTGCGTCTGGGTGTGATACATATGTGTACCGATTTTTGTGTATGTCGGTTAAACCTGCAGTCGGGGCCCCTGTTTAAGGGCCGTGGCCCCGCCATTTTACCCTGCCCATCGCCGCAAACCATAATACACGAAAATTTTCACCGCGACTGATGCGACTGCCAAATTTGGTGAGTTTTTGAATATGATAAAGCCCTCAAAAGGCCAATTCATTTGGAGGAAAAATAATTATTCCTTCAGTTTCAATAGGGTCCTCGCACCGCTAGGTGCTCGGGCCGTAATAATTCCTTTGCATTTCAATAGGGTCCTCGCACCACTTGGTGCTTGGGCCCTAATTAAAGCTGCAAGCAGCATTGGGCGGGACCTCGCACCCATGCCCGTCGCCCCTTGCCCGTCTCCCCTTGCCCCTTGCCCCTAGCCCCTAGCCCCTAGCCCCTTGCTTGTTGCCCCTAACACGTTGCCCGTTGTGGGCTGTAGCTCCAGCTGTATGTTTGTGTTTACGTGTGTGTTTCTCCACTGTTGACCTAAGTGATGTTTGTGACCATCAAATAGTCGGAAAATATGCATTTTGTGTTACCAGTAGGTGGCGTTATTTGTAATTCCAAATATGTGTTCAGGGCGCGTCTGTCATCAATCCTGTGAAGTTTTGGGAAGGTTGGAGCATGAATGCTGGAGTTATAAAGTACTTCCTGTTATGTGGCGCTACGCCCAAGTGTAATGTTCAACATGTAAAATGTGAATGTACATGTACATTAAATAAAGGCCACAGCATGTCAATTTTAGGTAAATCCAAAATAAAGTGTGTGAAAAGATGTACTTCCTTTTGGCATTAGGTGGCGCTATGTGTAGTCCCAAATATGGACACATGGATGTGTGCAGGGCGGGACTGTCATCAATCCTGTGAAGTTTGGGGAAGATTGGAGCATGTATGCTGGAGTTATAAACATGAAGGCAGTTCAGCTTTTCTCCTGAGATCAGCAGGCAGACATTGTATGGGAGTGGATAGGACACATGGAGGGTAGTCACTGTCTTTGGAACTTTAAATGTAAAATTCTGTTCGTGAGTGTTAAAAGCAGACACTTTTATGAAAATCTCTACTACTTTTTCAAGAAATGGTGTGTCTAGCTCCAAAAATGCGGCCAGGTTTGCGATTTAAATAGTTTTTTTTTTGACAGTTTTCACAGCAGCTCCACACTCTGGCTGATGACATCACCCGCTGCAGCTGCCAACAGCGTGTCTCATACAAACCCATTGTAAAGTGATGAAAATGAGCTTGCGGTACTTCAAGAGGCACAACACAAAAACGGTAAAAGATACAGAAAAACCAAAGACATCTCTGAAAACCTTAGAGCTGTGGGAACATTTTAAGCTGCTTTTTAGCTGTATGTGATAAACGGCGTTGGACGAAATAATTTTTGAAAATGTGATTGTTTAAGTTTAGTTTAGTTTAGTTTAGTTTAGTTTAGTTTAGTTTATTTCAGTCATATATAAATTCAAAGCAGCAAAAGAAAAAAAAAAAAGAAAAAAACAATGCACAATTTTGACTGAAAAAGGCTCAGGCAGAAGCAAAGCTTATTAATGCCCGCCTACTATGCATCTTAAGCTACACAATTCATGGTGTCAAGTGGGAAGAGGAAAAAAAAAAAAATAATAATAATTATATATATATATATATATATACACATACATGACTCTTTTCCCCTTTTTCAATTTCAGCCATAACTCCTAAAAATAAATGCACATAATGATTTTTTGAACATAACAAAGGAAGTACATTGCTTAAGTTTGAGATCAGCACTATTCCACAGCTGAACCCCTTTAAAAGAAATACATCTTCTTTTAACTTCTTTTTTAGCTTTTGGTAACACAAATTTGCTTCCATCTCTCAACTCATATTTACTCTCAGACACTATGAAAAACTTATGCACACTGTCTGGTAGTGTTTTATTATTTGCTTTAAACATGACTTGCATTGTTCTATAATAAACCAAGTCTCTAAACTTCAGAACATGAGAATTTAAAAATAATGCATTTGTATGATCATAATAACCGGCTTTGTTTATGATGCGTATGGCTCGTTTTTGTTGTAACACAGTTTTATCAGTTGTGGTTTTAAACGTAGATCCCCATAATTCCACGCAATAAGTTAAGTAAGGAAGTATCAGTGAACAGTAAATTAAATATAAACTTTTGTGATTTAGCATGTCTTTGGTTTTGTACATGATTACAATTGATTTTGAAATTTTCCCTTTTACATACTCAACATGTTTTTTCCAATTAAGTTTGTGATCGATCACAACCCGAGGAATTTGGTCTCCCAAACCCTTCCAATTTCAATGTTGGAGATTTTTAATTTAGTATTACTTCCAGATTGACTTCCAAATATCAGAAATTTAGTTTTCTTTATATTAAGAGATAATTTATTGACATCAAACCAAGTTTTGAGCACTCCAAGCTCTTGTTCAACAGTGTGCAGAAGTTCTTCTAAGTTTCCCCCGGAGGAGTACAAATTTGTGTCATCAGCAAATATGATACATTTTAACTTATTAGAAACATAACAAATGTCATTAATAAAAAGAATAAACAATTTGGGACCAATAATGGAGCCCTGAGGCAATCCGCAGGTGACCGGTTTAAATTCTGACATTGTTTGGTTTATTTGAACATATTGCTGTCTATTTTCTAAATAACTTTTCAGCAAACAAAAGCCACAGTATATAAGTGCAAATATCTTACTTCCTGTTGGATTTAGGTCAGGGGTGTCAGTGTATGATTTGTAGGTCTTGATGAGACAAACAAGCCAGTGTTGGTTTGATCTTTGTATGACATTCCTATGAGCAATAGTGGGCATTTTTGTAAAAAAAAAAAAAAAAAAGTGTGTGAAAAGATGTACTTCCTGTTGCCAGTAGGTGGCGCTATGTGTAATCCCAAATATTGACACATGTATGTGTTCAGGGCGTGACTGTCATCGATCCTGTGAAGTTTGGGGAAGATTGGAGCATGTATGCTGGATTTATGAAGTATTTCTTCTGTTCAGGATGTGTGTGCATCATCAACTTTTAGAGCGTATTAAATCCAAACCGCTTGACCTTTGAAAAAGAGGTTCTGTTCAGAATGAGTAGAGGTATCTTGTGTGCAACTTTGAAGTCGATGTGATAAACGGCCTCAGAGGAGATATTTTTCAAAAGACTAATTTTCAGGCAAAATCTTATTGTGAAAGGGCAAATATCTCACTTCCTGTTGGATTTAGGGCAGGGGTGTCAGTGCGTGATTTGTAGGTCGTGATGACACAAACAAGCCAGTTTTGGTTCGATCTTTCTACGACATTCCTACAGGCCGTAGTGGGCATTTTTGTGTGCCCAGATGCCTAAGTTGCGCTATAGAGCTCATTTTGGCACTTGAGGGGTTAATTTTTTCATTTTATCAAATTTTCATGCATTTCTGACCAGTGTGCCAATTTTGGTGACTTTTTGAGCATGTTTAGGGGGTCAAATTTAGAGTTGTTTTTGCGCAAAAAAGTAACAAGAAGAAGAAGAAGAAGAATAAACCTAGCAAAAACAATAGGGCCTTGCCTTCTGCTCGGTCCCTAATAATAATAATAAACGAAGCAAAAACAATAGGGACCTTGCCCTACGGGCTCGGTCCCTAATAATAATAATAATTCCTTGCATTTCAATAGGGTCCTCGCACCGCTTGGTGCTCGGGCTCTAATAATAATTACTTGCATTTCAAGAGGGTCCTCGCACCGCTTGGTGCTCGGGCTCTAATAATAATCATAACAATTCCTTGCATTTCAATAGGGTCCTTGCACCGCTAGTTGCACGGGCCCTAATAATAACAATTCCTTGCATTTCAGTAGGGGTCTTTGCACCGCTGGGTGCTCCGGCCCGAAATATCTCCTCCTTTGCATGACAGTGGGCATGGCACAGCCACACCAGCACCAAGAAAAACAAGTGCTTTGTGACCTGCACCATACAATGTTGACCTACAATCACATGCACAAAACATTATAATAACATTTTGCAAAGATAGCGTTTTGTATAATTAAGGCAGATTCTGGTGCTTTAAACAACACAATAAACATGCAGTGTGTAACAGATATGCAAGGATTAAATACACCAGCTAAACGTACATACTGCATTGCACAAAAGTATGTTTCCACTTTAAAATAGCAAATAGTGTCGGTATTATTAACAAGTGTTTATCCGTTAGCATTAACGTTTAGCACTTTGTAGCTTTTAAGGCCAAGTTCAATGTTAGCTCCTGTCATAATGGCTGCCCTCTTCCATGCTACAGCTTTAAAGGGAAGTGAAATCCATGGCCTTGTTATGTCAGCTCAGTGAACCCTTACTGATACTTAATTGGCTGGCTGAGCAAACCTTTCCAGTTCATCATATAAAGATATTTAAAGCCAACTATATCTTAGCATTAATAGAGAAAAATAAATTACAATCTTTTCATATTGAGCTGTCTATATTTCCTCAAGGGTGGCACGGTGGTGTGGTGGTTAGCACTGTCGCCTCACAGCAAGAGGGTTCCCCGTGTCAGCGTGGGTTCTCTACGGGTACTCCGGCTTCCTCCCACAGTCCAAAGACATGCAAGTTGGGGATAGGTTAATTGATTACTCTAAATTGCCCGTAGGTGTGAATGTGAGTGTGAATGGTTGTCTGTCTCTATGTGTCAGCCCTGTGATAGTCTGGCGACCTGTCCAGGGTGTACCCTGCCTCTCGCCCAATGTCGGCTGGGATAGGCTCCAGCCCCCCCGCGACCCTCAAGAGGATAAGCGGTTAGGAAATGGATGGATGGATGGATGGATATTTCCTCAATGTACATTCATCATGTCTCTTAATCTTTTTAACACTGAACACTATTTTCTGTACATTCTCTTCATATGATAAAATAGTTTGTTTTATGTAACATCAATTTCAGTTCTGGTTAAATCTTATGTGCATAGATTATTTAACAATACAGTTAAATAATTACAATAGTATCTAGGGCTGGGTTAAAATAATCGATTCATCCGATTTAAATCGATCTTCATTTGAATGACTCGATATCGATTTGTAAAAACCAAGATTGATCTTTTAATATATGCTTTTTCCTACGGATGTGTAAAGCTTTAACTCCGTTAATGTTGCCAGTAGTAAACGAGCCGCAGCGCTAAGTTATTAATGACAGTAGTATTGAGAAGCTCAGATGTTACCAGCTCTTTTATCTGTAACTGTTAGCTTACTTTTCTACGTTTTCTCGTAATTTTTTTTTTTATCATACTGTAGAAGCCTCTCCTCCTGTGACACAAACAAACAAACATAGAGTGAAGATGCCGCAGTGGAGACAGAGAAGTGAAGATAACTTGAGCTAAGGATAACTACACTTGTTATTAAATCCAATAAAACCTCCACGAGGAAAAAGTCGATACTTTACTTATACGCCTGTTTAGCAACATGGAAAAATGTAGAAAAGTAATATTTCAATCTGCTCTGTCCAGTCTCTCAGCCACCGCCGCTCATATTATGTTTTACACAAGCACCGCCCACTATACAGCTAAAGGCAAATTGTTACTAACAAGTTGAAACAAAAACAACTGTTTATGTCTGACGGTTTAGCTTAGTTTGCCTCATATCTTAAAACTTACCTGCGGTAATGTGATCTGCAGGCAGCAACTCTCCTCAGCAACAGAGGGAGGATCAGAGAGGACTGGAGGACTGATACTGACTAATATCTGTGTTCTTCATTCTTCTCAGTATTGTGATGTCCAGGGGCATTCCTAGGTTTCTGACACATCCGGGGCTTAGCCCATAGCAGCTTATTAAATGCGCGCGCGCCGAAATTTTTAGACATAGAGACATTCTCCACGTAGCCTAGACTTATAGTCAATATTGGTATCCCATTGCTATTAATACAAATAATTATGGGCAAGGTTGCCACTAACTTATGGCATTTTCACATGCCCAAACACTGGACCAGTTACGCCACTCTAGTGTAGCATAAAAAAGAGATATCTGAAATATTTTATTTTCCTGCATAATCGCCCATCTTTTCCTCTATTTTGCCCATCTGTCCAGCTTCATTTAAACCCAACCAGCTTTGGGGAACAACATGTTAACCTGTTCTAATGCTACCACCTTTTGGTGGAGACACACCTTGAAACTATGGTGAAACGTTAAAAACCACAATCCCACAATGCCAGGTGGATTATTCCATGTCCTAAAATAATCGCACACTGATTTTAAGAAACAACAAGCTAACTACCTCTTCCACCATCCCTTGCGCTTGTCTGTCTGGTGGCAGCAGCAGTACCACTAGCAGCAGCAGCAATACCATCTTGATTATCATCATCTGAGAAGAAGTGTGTTAAATTATTTTAAGAACACACAATTCACACTACACTTGCATTCACAGACGAATGCTTGGCTAAGGACAGGGGTGCACTGCAAACCTATCACCGGTGAAAAAGGTGACAGCGATGCAATCCCATAATCACAGATCAAACGAATGACCCATTTTGAATTTAGTTTGCACCCATGTAAGTAGCCACTGACATTAGCTAGCTAGGTAACAACACATTGTTTTTCCATGTAACACATTACAGTAGAAGAGGCAGGCTGTGCAGGATCCCTGACCGCATCCCTGTCTGCTAGCTATCATGCATGAAAAAGAACATAAACAAGATGGTTTAACGTTATAGCCTAACTTTAACATTAGCTACTTTCCCCTCTAGAAGAAGCCCAAGCTTAATTATTTTTAGGAACACAATTCTCACACACTACAATTGCATTTACAGACAGATGCTAATAATAACAGATCGTTTTTTCCATGTAATATCAGCCAGCTAGCTAGCTAACATTAGCTACTCCCCTCTAGCTCCAGCTGCAATACTCATTTCGAAATTATACATTTTTCCATAATTCCTATTCCCATTACCTCTTTGACTGCTGACCACCTTTGGGGGAAAAAACATGGAAATCTTTTTTTGATGTTGTGACATCTTGTGACACTTTAGCTGCTAGACGGGCTCTGCTGTTACCCAAAGACAGCTGAACTGCTTGTTGTTGTCAAGCCAATTCGCGCCTGACTGCTGAAGCTCTTGGGTGAATGACGTGCGACCTGGAGGTGTTAACCACCTGTGTGCCAATGCTGTAGTAGTGGATTTTTTTTTAAAACAAAATAACAATTAATTGTTACTCAAACCTGTTCAAAAACATTGTTTTATTGAAGCAACAACATAAGATAACCTTTGAGGATGTGATTAAAAAAAAAAAAAATGTGTTTTTTTTTTTTGAAAATTAATATTCGGGGCCAATTAAAAAACATCCGGGGCTTTAGCCCCGAATAAAACACCATAGGGACGCCACTGGTGATGTCAGGAATATGATTTATTTTACTGACATTTTAGATTTGTTTCTAGTGAGATATTGAGTTTGTATTGTGTCTTTGCTGTATTAATATTACTGTTGCTTCTCTAGAAATAAAATTTAATCATAAAATATTAGTTTAATCCTGTTCTAAATTTATTTTATAAATAATTCATTTTAAAATTTACAGTATCAGTTCTCTGAGAAACTCTCTCATTCTAGCAAAAATTGGTGTTGTAACTGAAATATCCCCAGTTGAATTGATATTGAATCGAATCAAATTGAATTGGAAATCAATCAATTCGGGACCTTGTGAATTGAAATCGAATCAATTCAGGAAATCTGTGGTAATACCCAGCCCTACTTTTTATTGCATTCGGTAGTAAAATTGTATATCATCCCCTCACTAGTCTCACTCCCTAAGTCCCTAAGGAAACAATGGTAGAAGTTAGTAAACATTCTGCCAACACTCTGGTCTTCTTTGGGACCGTCTCCACCTGCCCACTTAATAATGTAGCCCAAGAAACTAACAACAGCAGTGTGGAAGTAACTCTTCTTTGCCTTAACATGGAGCTTATTCTCCAAAAGTCTTTGGAGGACCTGGTGGACAAGTGAGACATGGTGGGACATGTTCTGGGAGAAGGTGAGAAGTCATCATGGTAAAAAAACAGTTTAGGACGTCTCTCAGTAAATCATTCACAGCGAGAGCATTGGTGAGTCTGAAACACATCACCAGATGTCCTGGTGCACATACACAGTGTGCTGTTCATCCCAAATCCCCCGGTTCATTCCCCTGCTGATTTACTTTTCCAGGAAACTGCTGCCACCACACAGGTTAAGGGGGGGTTGGTGTCTGGATTGAAGGGCGAATCCTCAGAGACATCATGGTGGGTGAAGGCATCGGGTTTAAAAATTCTGGAATTGGGTCTGTAGGTGAGAGTTCAGTTAAAACTTCCAAAAACCAAAGCCCAGTGGGCTTGGCAGGAGGTCAGACATTTAGCTGTCTGAGCATAGCCTAAGTTCTTGTGGTTGGAACACACAACAAATACTTGCTGGGCTCCCTTAAGCCAGTGCCTCCATCCTTCTGATGCTAACTTGGTAGCGTGTAGTTCCCTATTACTTACATCATATTTGTGTTCTGCTGAAAAGAGTCAACAGGAAAAAAATGTACAGGGATGGAGCTTTTGGTCAGGACTGGAATACTGAGAGAGAATTGAGGGGAGGCTTTAGGTTGGACTGAGACTGGAGCAGAAGTGACGAGGCTCTGTATATTTTAGAAGACTTATTCAGCCTCTGGGGTCCAGGAAAACGGTACGAAGGAGGAAGTGAGTCTGGTCAAAGGTGCTTCTGGTGAAGATTGTGTTTCATTTGAGCTCATCTGAGATGGACTGACACAAAGTGGAAAAGTGAGCTGTAGTCTGACAAGTCCACATTCAGATTGTTTGTGGAAATCAAGAACGCTGTATCCTCTGTGAAATGAAAAATCAGTGATTTCTTTCTGAACACCATGTGGAGTTAGACTGTAAATTGTTTTTCATCATTTCTGTCTCCAGGATTTTTTGGGTGACCCTAAAAGCCTGCTAGATGACATGCTGGAACCATCCTTATCTTAACCCCTCCCCCACTACATAAATACTACATTACTTCTGACATTAGAGCGCATAGTATCAGTGTTGTTTCTACTGACCACTGTATGTCGGTGACGAGTTCACTACATCTCACAAGCTCTCTGAGCTCTTTAGTCCGATAGATACATGAATAAATGTCTCTGGCAAATGCCACAGCCATTAACAACAACAACAACAACAACAAGCTAAACAGCTGTCACTAACAGACCAGTCAGTCTCTCTGGCCAAATTGCTACTGCTCTGCTTTGTGCTGACGTTAGCTGCTATTAGCTGCTGAACGAGAGGCTAAAGCCACACATCTTGTACCCTGGTTCAGAGGGTGTGTGTAAACACAGTTTAGCTTGTAGATTTTATTTTCCAAATGTAATAGGATAGTTCGACATTCAATATGTTTTTTTTTGTTACACCCCTACATGCAATGCTTTATTCAGTGTCAGGAACTCTCCATATGGGCAGTTTATGATTCTCAGCAATGATGAATGTAGCATAACCACATTTTATTGTCTAGAGTAACACATTTTTGTTTGATTCTTAATTGTCAGGGGAGTGAGCTGTGGAGTAAAATAAATCTATCACGAAATGGTTTTATAAACTGAACATCTGTGTGATAATGAATCCTCTCTCCTTTTGCTTTGTAGTGGAAGTGGAGGCAGAGGGGATGAGTGGAGTCCAGTTCTTCTTCACCCTGCTGTTCTCCATCCTGGGCCTGGGTGTGCTGGCAGTGGTAGGGCTCATTGTTTACGGGCGCTGGAAAGAAAACAGACGCAAACGTTTCTATTGATCAGAGAACAACTGTTGGTTTTCAGAATGTATGTTTCTTGATCATCATAGATAAAGACAATGCAAAGACTGCCATAGTTTTACTGAATCATACAATTGAATGAACTGAATAAACAACCTCATGGAGACATGAGACAGCTCTAAAATATCCTGTATTGTGTGTGTGTGTGTGTGTGTGTGTGTGTGTGTGTGTGTGTGTGTGTGTGTGTGTGTGTGTGTGTGTGTAATGAAAGATAGTTGGGATAAAGCTAGTAGCTAGCTAGTTGGAATTTCTTAAGATTCTTAAAATGTTAAAAATTTGCTAATCTCAACTAAAAGCAAAGTCGGTTTTGAACAACTGCACTAAATGACACACTGTTGATTTCAAATAGTTGCTGATACGAATTTCAAGTGTCCGTTGTGGTCACTTCTCCCCAAACAGGAAGAGACGAACAAAAATTGCAGAATCAATTCCCAAAGTTGTTTGCTGACATCATGTTCCAGTATACTGTATATTGCAGTTTAAAGTGTAGTTACATCTTACTTGCACTTGGTGCTGCCAGCCTGCAGCTTTAATCTTACATGGAACTGCTGTGGAGACCAATCATTGTGGACTACTTCTTACTGCACTGAAAGAGTCAAATTGTACTGAGCTCCCTTGTATTGAGAGCACCTTATTAGACAGGCAAATACTTAGATCTGCTGAATTGGATTTGTGTTAGCTGTTAGTAAATGTGTATGGTCAATGAAGCATCATGCTCAGTGTTGTACATTAGAGGAAGGATTTGAGTTGCAAGTGCCATTTGAAGTGCCTAGCTAGGACCAATAAAGACAAGCTCTGACTTTATGTTCCTTTACGTATTTTCTGTTTGACATCACAAGTCATTTGTCTTTGTTTACTTTCTGTAGTTGCAATCGGTTCTCAGTTATGTTCAGTTGATGTAAACGTTTATCCAAAATCTTTGTCACTGTTGTGCATCAGATTTTTAGCAGATTTTTAATGTTGACAAATTCAACTTTTTCTGTGGTGCTCGATTTCATCAGAGCCACTAATAGAAAGATTTTGTTTCATCAACTAACTCATCTGTGATCATGTGACTTTAGGCTGTTTCTTCAGCATGCACTGTTATTTAATAGTCGTGTTAATAGTCATGTATTAAAATGTCAGTTTGAGATCATTGAGTATGTGAATATATACCATTGTTTAGATGTTTAACTAAAAATAGAAGTGAAGCCATCACAGAAGCTGGTGCCTGACCCCTGGTGTCCAATGGATGCAGCTGCCTGAAACCATCCAGTGCCTTTCATCATACTGGTGACAGGTGCACCTCACTTATGGCGCCAACCGGCGTTCTCGGCCAACACTACTTTTTTAGAGGCAGAATGAGATACTGGTATTATGTAAGAGTAGAAGACCTAAGGAATCCCTTGGTTCACTCCATGTCATGCTAGCCTGTTGGGAAAGTTGTTAAATAATGCTAAAGTCAGGCTAAATTTTGGTGAGGGAACAAACTGACATGGTCATTTCACAGAAGTCCATGGCTTCTATGGATATCCAAAGGCATCCCCTTTTCAGAGATGTCCACTTTATGCTAATCCTGCAGTTTTGGGCAAACCAATGCAATTTTTCTTATGCAGTACATATGTGTTATTTTCAACTATTTGGTAAATGGTAAATGGACTGCACTTGTATAGCACCTTTCTAGTCTTCTTACATGTCACATTCACCCATTCATGCACACATTTTATTTAGATTTATAAGGACAACACACATTAATCAATATTTCTTTCAATGTGCCAGTGATAGCCAGCTGGCTAATTTCCAACTGCAGTGCTTTGGCAAGATGTTTTCAATTCAATTCAATTCAATTTTTATTTATAAAGCCCAGTATCACAAATCACAATTTGCCTCAGAGGGCTTTACAGCATACAACATCCCGCTGTCCTTAGGACCCTCGCAGCGGATAAGGAAAAACTCCCCAAAAAAAACCCTTTAACGAGGAGAAAAAAATGGTAGAAACCTCAGGAAGAGCAACTGAAGGAGGGATCCCTCTTCCAGGACGGACAGATGAGCAATAGATGTTGTACAGAACAGATCAATATAATGAATTAACAGTAATCCATATGACACAATGAGACATAAGGAGAAACAGATATTATATTAATAATATGATTATATATGTATGTGACAATAATGATATGTGTATAATAGTACTGGTATGACTAATAGTAACAGCAGCAGTGGGAGGCATCAGGCAGGACCACGGCAGCAGCACAACCACGACACACCATCCAGGCACAGCTGCGGTACAAGTTAACCTGCGAGACAGTGGAGCACAAAGGCTCCGGAGAACAAGCCGAGTTAGTGACATGCAGTAGACCCGGGCTAGAGAGATGCATTAACAGGACATGAATACTAGCAAGGGAGAGAGAGAGTGAGAAGGAGAGAAGGGGCTCTGTGTATTATAGGAGGTCCCCCGGCAGACTAGGCCTATGTCCGCCTAACTAGGGGCTGGTCCAAGACAAGCCTGAGCCAGCCCTAACTATAAGCTTTATCAAAAAGGAAAGTCTTAAGTCTCGTTTTAAAAGTGGAGACGGTGTCTGCCTCCCGGACCGAAACAGGAAGCTGATTCCACAAAAGAGGAGCCTGATAGCTGAAGGCTCTGGCTCCTGTTCTACTTTTGGAGACTTTAGGGACCACAAGTAACCCTGCATTCTCAGAGCGCAGTGTTCTGGTGGGATAATAGGGCACTATGAGCTCTCTAAGATATGATGGAGCCTGATTATTTAGAGCTTTGTAAGTCAGGAGAAGGATTTTAAATTCAATTCTGGATTTTACAGGGAGCCAGTGCAGAGAAGCTATAACAGGAGAAATATGATCTCGTCTCTTAGTTCCTGTCAGTACATGTGCCGCCGTGTTCTGGATTAGCTGGAGAGTTTTCAGGCACTTATTAGAGCTACCTGATAATAGAGAATTACAGTAATCCAACCTCGAGGTAACAAACATGTGGACCAATTTTTCTGCATCTTTTAGTGAGAGGATAGGCCTAATTTTCGCAATATTACGCAGATGAAAAAATGCAGTCTGAGACGTTTGTTTTAAATGGGAGTTAAAAGACAAATCTTGATCAAATATTACGCCGAGGTTTCTTATGGTGGTGCTAGAGCCCAGAGCAATGCCATCCAGAGAAACTATATCATCAGATAAGTTTCTGAGCTGTTTGGGGCCAAGAACAATAACTTCAGTTTTGTCTGAATTTAACATTAGGAAATTGGAGCTCATCCAGGCTTTTATATCTTTAAGGCATTTCTGAAGTTTAGTTAATTGATCAGTTTCTTCTGGCTTTATCGATAAATACAACTGTGTATCATCCGCATAGCAATGGAAATTTATAGAGTGATTTCTAATAATGTTACCTAAGGGAAGCATATATAGCGTGAATAGAATTGGTCCGAGCACTGAACCTTGAGGTACTCCAAAACAAACTTTAGTACGTGAAGATGATTCATTATGAACGTGAACAAACTGAAAACGATCGGATAAGTACGATTTAAACCAGCTTAGTGCAGAACCTTTAAGGCCAATTGAATGTTCCAGTCTCTGTAGCAGAATTTGATGGTCAATTGTGTCAAATGCGGCACTAAGATCTAGTAAAACAAGTACAGAGACGAGTCCTTGGTCTGAAGCAATCAGGAGATCATTTGTAATTTTAACTAGTGCTGTCTAGGTACTATGATGGGCCCTAAATCTTGACTGAAATTCCTCAAATAAATTATTATCATGGAGAAAGTCACACAGCTGGTCTGCGACTACTTTCTCAAGGATCTTTGAGAGAAAGGGAAGGTTGGATATAGGTCTGTAATGGCTAACACCTCCGGATCCAATGTGGGCTTTTTTAACAGAGGTTTAAGAGGTTTAGGTTTAATTACAGCTACCTTAAAAGACTGTGGTACATAGCCTGTTAATAAAGATATATTGATCATGTCTAGTATGCAAGTGTTAACTAAAGGTAAGACTTTCTTAAGTAGCCTAGTTGGGATGGGATCCAAGACTAATGACTTGGATGAAGAAAATCATTGAGGTTAATTGTTGAATAGAAATCAGGGAGAAGCAATCTAAAAATTCCTTTCAAATTTTCGCGACATGTGCCTTAATTTTCTGGTTTGGGAGTTATACCAGGGAGCAAACTTTCGTTGCTTTGCGAACTTCTTTGTAAGAGGTGCTACAGAGTCAAGAGTTATTTGCAGCGAGCCTGCAGTGCTATCGACGAGATGATCAATTTCGGAGACTTTAAAGTCAGTACGGGAAACCTCACTTACAGAGGGTATTAAATGATTTCCGATGGAATCACTTCCTTAAATTTTGCTACCACACTATCTGATAAACACCTAGTATAGTAACTGTTACTGAGTGGCGTGTAGTCAAGTAGAAAGAAATCAAAAGTTATTAAGTAATGATCTGATAGAGAGGGATTCTCTGGAAAGACCATTAAGTTTTGAAACCATTCACACACTGGTGGCTGAGGCTACCTTACAAGGTGCCACCTGCTACTTGGTAACCATTCACCAATCATGCACTTGCACAGCAATGGAACAGCCAATGCAATGCAGTACTTGCCCCCCCCCCCCCCCCCCTTAAAAAGACAAAAATAAGTCTCTGGTACTGAGGGTGGAGTAGAAGAGGTTGACAAGTAACTTACCACTGAATCCATTTTCTTGAGTCAGTAGGTTGTATGTATGTTATTATGTTGTCCATAGATCGTGGTCCCAATCTGCAGTGACAACACAAGTTATCTTCCCTTTTGTCAGTCACTTCTATCCACTCACTTTACTCTTTGAAATGAAACTCAGTTTAAATACAGCCACAAATGAATGAATGAATGAATGAATGAATGAATGATCTTTATTGTCATTGCACATGTTACAGAGCAACGAAATTTGTTTCAGTTTCAACCCGTCCAAGAAACATAAAAAGACAGAGATACATAACTAGGGAAGGACAGGAGCGGGAGAACTGTGGGTCGCCATAGAACGGCACCCCGTTACTTAGATGAAAAAAGGGTGAACAAGAGGGAGGAAGAGGGAAAAAAAAGCAACTCCCAAACTAGGCTCCTGTAGGGGGGGGCACAGTGTGGGATTAGGAAAAAAACACTTCAGCACATAAAGCATAAACATGATAAACATTACAACAGAACTCGAAGACTTGCACATGTGGGAGGGGGGAGGATGTTCGGGAAGGGAAGTGACGCGGCACAGACATGGTGTGAGGCACGCAGCCACATTGGGCGCATTGCCACCACCTCCCATGCTATACCGCGACGAAGGGAGGGAGGGGGGATGGGGAGCCACGAAGGCGTTGAGGTGGAGGGTGTGTGTGTGTTATATGTGTCGTGTGTGTGTGTGTGTGTGTGTGTGTAAGCCCGTGTAAGTCATCTCCACTCAGTCTCAACCATTGTCTCTGCCGTCTGATAACTGATGACGAAGGCACGGCCGTTGCCGTGGAGACGACCTCGGAGAGTTCTGATCCAGAGACAAGTTAACAGGAGTAGGGAGGTGTTGGGGAGGGAGATAGGGCTGGAGCATCTTGTCTGCATAAACATCCAGGAGAGTGGAGGGATAACCGGCCTTGGGAAGGCTGGTTATCTCGGGGAGCCAATGAAGATAACAATTGTTTTGGGTCAGGCAGACACTGCAATTTCCATCTGCCTTGAGTCTCTGAGTCTCCCGGTGGCTTGCCTCCAATATGTCCAAATTCGGTGGCCAATTTCAGCCCAGGCGAGCTGGCAACTTCTCCAAGTTGACATCCATCTTGCGAAGGGGTTCATAAATCGCATCCAGCCTGCGATTTTGATCAAGAATCGCATCCTGCTTGCGATTGAGCTCAGCTTGAGTCAGCTCTGCCCATTCCCTCAGTCATGATGGGCAGCTTCTCGATTGCCAAAAGTACTGCCAACATCTTCCGAACTTTGCGATAAATCAGGAAGCTGCTAACTCCAAACAGCAGAATGCCTGTTATCATAATTCCAATTATGTACACGTCTTCAACATCCTCAACGGAAAGGATCGACAGGCACACGATCCTCCACCTCTCCCAGGAGTCCATCGTGTATCCGGCTGCAAACGTTCTGTCAGGGCAGGCGGGTTCTCCTTTACCCAGTCTCTTTGTTGAGAAAATTTGGAAAGACCAGCTGATCAATTCCATGATTTAGGTTTCGGAGAGAAATGCAGAGAGGGGCTCCGATAGATCAGACAGAGACAGCACAAGACAAAGAGCAGTAAGCAGAGCAGATAAGGGCAGGGAGGGAGCGAGAGAAAAAGCGTCCGCCTTCGTTGAGAGCCAGAAGAATAGTATCCTAATGAGCTGCAAACATGATTTTTAGTATGCTTGTGAAACTAAAAAATGTTCTAAACAAACAACTTGTTACTATGTTGGAAATGTGCCTCCACCTTCTGGAGATGCTCCACTTCTGACACATTTACAGTGGACATCTAAAGAGCAGTGGAGGGGACACTGCTGTATCCACAAGGGCACATTTTTTTCACAGCAGACTTTGGAACTTGTCATAGTGTGGAAGGTTACTGATAGCTCTGTTCTGACAGCTCTGTTCTATTGAAGTGTCCCAGTAACCATGACAGTGAGCTAGCATGCACTATACCAGGACCCTGAACCTGACACAGTTCATTTTATTATTACATTTTGTGCTTTTCTTAGCATGCCTGTCTAAAATTGGGGCCTTGCAGAAAGGTCCACATAAATTGGAACAACCCCGATTCCAAAAAAGTTGGAACGCTATGTAAAACCTAAATAAAAACAGAATGCAATGATTTGCAAATCTTTTTCAACCCGTATTCAATTTAATACAGAACAAACACAAATTTAATACATTCATTATAGGGTAGGAAAGGAGTAGGAATGCATGATAACATCAGCATGTCATCCAAATCTGCCATCAGAATCAGCGAACATGCTTTTTGTTATTTTGCCCAATGAATGAATATTCCACACATTGAAAAGTATTGTATTTCATGTGTCCATCTGCTGGTGGGCCATCATGATAAGAGGGTGCATGCATAATATGATGTTAACACCACTACAGAAGAGACTTGACAATCACTAACATTAGATAGGGAAAAAAGTATAGATAGATAGATAGATAGTACTTAATTAACCCCAAACTGGGAAATTCTTTTGTTACAGCAGCAAGTAATCAAACAACATGTGGACATTAAAATATGGAAATATATAATATATACAAAAATGAGCAGTACTAACATTTAAAATACTGTAAAATACTATTCTGTATGCCTTTCCACTTTGTTTGTAGGCTTCCCTGTCCCTTGACCTCAATGCTGAATCCCTGGCCTGGAGTAGTGCTCTGATATTGGCGTTAAACCAGAGTTTTTGGTTGGGAAATGTTTTCACCTGTTTCCGTGATGTTACATTATCCATGCAGAAACTGATGTACGATAGTACAGAGGAGGTGTGGAGTTCAATGTCTGGGTCTTCAAAGAGCTCCCATATGGTGTCCTCAAAACAGTCCTGCAAGGATAGTGTGGCCTCCTCAGTCCAACACTGCACTGACTTGTACTGTGGCTTAGACCTGCAGATGAGGGGCTTGTAAGCTGGTGTCAGGAACAGGGAAATATGGTCTGAGTGTCCGAGGTGGGGGGAGTGGCGGGCTCTGTATGCTCCAGAGATGTTGGTGTAGACCTGGTCTAGTGTTCTGCCCTTCCTTGTTTGAATGTCAACATTCTTGTAAAATCTGGGGAGCACAGTCTTTAAGTTGCTGTGATTAAAGTCTCCAGCTACGATGAAGAAGCCCTCTGGGTGTTTGTTCTGTTGCCTGGTGATGCTGTCATGCAGCCTGCTCATAGCTACGTTAGCATTAGCTCGCGGTTTCATTGTTTCCCATGATGCATTGTTTCTCAATAAAGCATTGTTTCTCAATAAAGGCAGCGTCCGTGCACCAACTGTTGTTAATATAGACGCACACACCTCCTCCTCTCCTCTTACCGGAGACTGATGTGCGGTCCGCCCAGAAGATTGTACGTCCTGCTAGCTCCACGGCTAGGTCCGGGATGTTTTCATGCAGCCAGGTCTCTGTTATCACCATGATACAACTGGCTATCCATTTGTTAACGTCCCGTGGTTTCATCTCGTCCATCTTGTTAACCAGGGAGTGGACGTTGGCGAGAAAGACGCTTGGAACCGCTGGTTTATTGTCAGACAGAACACTGCCCAGTCAGACAAACTGGTCTGTCTGTCAGGTAGTTGGTAATCCAGGAAATTGCGGATGTGTCGACCCTCATTTCCTGCAGCTTCTCCCTCAGTAGCAGTGGCTGGATGGTGTTGAACGCACTGGAGAAATCAAAGAATGTGATTCTCACAGTGCTGCAGGGTCCATCCAGGTGCAAGTGAGCTCGCTGCAACAGGTAGATGATGGTGTCGTCCACTCCCAGGTGAGGCGAACTGGAAGAGGGTCCAGTGGCAATTTCACCTGTGGTCTCAGGTGGGCCAAGACCAGCCTCTCCAGCACCTTCATCATGTGAGATGTGAGGACAACTGGTCGATAGTCATTGAGGCCAGATGATGTTGACTTCATAGGGACTGGAACAAGGCAGGACATCTTCCACAGCACCAGTACTCTCTCCTGACTCAGGCTCAGGTTGAAGAGATGTTGCAGAACAGGAGACAACTGGCTCGCACAGGTCCTCAGAACCCTTGGGCTGATACCATCAGGGCCTGCAGCTTTGCATTAGGGAAATCTCTCCAGCTGTTTCCTAACCTGGCCTGTAGTCACAGTCATATGGGGGAGGGTGTATGATGTTTCCTCTGTTGTGTGGGAGGGGAAAGGGTGCTGCAGAGGTGGTGTGTCTGTGTCCAGAGAGATCACTGGGGGGGTTGAGTGGGGTGGGGGAAGCACTGGGGGTAGTGAGGGTGTGTGGGGGTCTGGGTGTGTGTGGGTGGTGGAGGAGACAGCACAGGGCTGTGAACTAAACCTGCTGAAGAAACAGTTCAGCTCGTTAGCCCTCTCAACGCTGCCTGCTGTCTGTCTGTCTCTCACCTTGAACCCAGTGATCTCTTTCATTCCGATCCACATATCCCTCACGTTGTTCTGTTGGAGCTTGGCCTCCAGCTTCCTCCTCAGATCACGCTGTGCCCTTCTGAGTTCTTCACTGTCCCAAGACCTGAAGGCTTTCTTCTTATTTTTAAGAAGGACTTTTGTCCAGTGTTGCATGATTGAAATCCCCAGCAATAACTGCAAAAGCATTTGGGTGCTGAGTTTGGAGCCTTGCAACTGTTGAGTGAATGACGTCACTTGCTACCGCTGCATCAGCTGATGGAGGGATGTAAACACCAGTCACAATGGCGGACCTGAACTCCCTCAGCAGATAGTATGGACGCATTCCCACAGCTGGCAGTTCAATGTCTGGGCTACAGAAACATTCTTTCACGTGAACAGACTACACCACTTCTCACTCGCATACAGTGCAATCCCTCCTCCTTTCTTCTTACCGCTTCGTGAAACAGCTCTGTCCACCCGTACAGTCCTGAAGCCGGGTACTGCCATGCTGTGGTCTGGGATATGCAAGTGCAGCCATGTCTCCGTAAAACACATAATGCTGCACTCACAGTATGCCCTCTGGGTCTTAATCAGCGCTGCGAGTTTGTCCGTCTTATTTCCTAGAGACCTCATGTTCCCCAAGATGATCGCTGGAACAGCAGGTCTATATTTCCTCCTTTTCTCTCTCCGTTTGGCTCCAGCTCTGCAACCCCGGCGTCTCCTCCGCAGTTCTGCCGGATTTCAGGCCTTGCTCCCGGCAGCAGTGCAGGTTTACACAGCATGATCAGCTGTTCTCACGTGCAAACACTGCTTTTGCCTCTCATGGTATGGCTCTCCATTACAAAGAGTAACAAAAGTATCAGAAGAGCCGAGAGAAAAGTTGCAAAACTAAGGGAAGATATTGCCCCTTAATTACTGGTCCTTATGTATGACAGAAAACACACAAACAAGACAAAAATTTGACAAAAAAGATGAAAAGTCAAAACACATGACAGGAGCTGTTGCAACAGGCTGCCACCTAGCACGGCGCCATCTTGCATACAAGGTGGATATATTGACATCGGTACCGGTTGTTGGTCAAATGAGTTGTTACATATCGGCATATTAGATATCGGCAAAAAATCTAATATTGTGCATTCCTAGAAAAGAGCATCCTTGAAACACTCAGTTGTTCACAAGCAAGGATATTGACTTTATGAAAAACTGTGAACAGTCCAACAGTTTAAAAATCAGGGATTTCACCATCTACAATCCATAATATCATCAATAAATTCAGAGAATCCAGAGAAATCTCTGCTTGTAAGTATCAAGGATGAACACCAACATTGAATTTCCGTGACCTTTGACCCCTCAGGCAGCACTGCATTAAAAACCAACATGACATATATATTATATATATATAAGGATATTACTACCACCATGCACAGTGAAAACCATATATTAATAACATCTAGAAACACAGCAGACTTCTCTGGACCTGAGCTCATTCGAGATGGACTGACATAAAGTGGAAAAGTGTGGTCTGACAAGTCCACATTTGAGATTGGTTTTGGAAATAAAAGACTTTGTGTCCTCTGGGTAAAACAAAATGATTTCTTTTTGAACACATTATACATGTAAGAATATACTTGTTTAGAACATATAAAAGACTGAACTGTTTTTCACTGTTTCTGTGTCAAGGATTTTTTTGGGCGGGCCTAAAAGCCTGCTCAATGATGAGTTGGAGCCATCCTTAACATAACCCCTCCCCTACTATATAAATACTGCATTACTACCAACGTCTGGATGCATAGCCTCAGTGTAATTTCTTTCACCTACTGGGTATGAATGGCAAGTTCACTACATCTCACAAGCTCTCTTACCTTTTTCAGTATAATAAATTCATGAAGAAACATCTCTGTTAAATGCCACAGTCAATTAAACACAAGCTTAACAACTGTCACTTACAAACATTTTAGTCTCTGTGGCCTAATCAGCTACTGCCTGCCAGCAGTTGCTGCTCACTGCTGTGGGTATGTGCTTTGTGCTAACATTAGCTGCTGAACAAGAGGCAATAGCCGTGTAGCAGCTCTAGTTTCCTGGTTCAGGGTGTGCCTTTGTGCTGTGCAACCACAGACTGTGTGTGCTACTGGCTTAATTACTAACAATAGTATGTAGCTGCGCAGCAACTTGTTCTTCAGCTCGGGGTTTATGTATATTACTGTGCTACTTATTTAGCTCCCAACGAGTATGCCATTTTGCAGCGGCTTGAGCGTCATGTCAGCTCTTTCAGCAGACGTCCACAGTTTAAACCAGCTTAGTGCAGAACCTTTAAGGCCAATTGAATGTTCCAGTCTCTGTAGCAGAATTTGATGGTCAATTGTGTCAAATGCGGCACTAAGATCTAGTAAAACAAGTACAGAGACGAGTCCTTGGTCTGAAGCAATTAGAAGATCATTTGTAATTTTAACTAGTGCTGTCTCGGTGCTATGATGAACCCTAAATCCTGACTGAAATTCCTTAAATAAATTATTATCATGGAGAAAGTCACACAGCTGGTCTGCGACTACTTTCTCAAGGATCTTTGAGAGAAAGGGAAGGTTGGAAATCGGTCTATAGTTGGCTAACACCTCTGGATCCAGTGTGGGCTTTTTTAACAGAGGTTTAATTACAGCTACCTTAAAAGACTGGTACATAGCCTGTTAATAAGGATATATTGATCATGTCTAGTATGCAAGTGTTAACCAAAGGTAAGACTTCCTTAAGTAGCTTAGTTGGGATGGGGTCCAAGAGACACGTTGATGACTTGGATGAAGAAATCATTGAGGTCAATTTTTTGATAGAAATCAGGGAGAAGCAATCTAAATATGTATCAGCGCTTATAGCTGTGCTTGAAGGCAGATTATTACTGTTAGAGGGCAGGAGGTCATGAATTTTGCCTCTAATTGTTAGAATTTTATCATTAAAGAAGCTCATAAAATCATTACTGCTAAGGGCTAAAGGAATACAAGGCTCAATAGAGCTGTGACTCTCTGTCAGCCTGGCTACAGTGCTGAAAAGAAACCTGGGGTTGTTCTTATTTTCTTCTATTAATGATGAGTAATAATTTGTACTGGCATTGCGGAGGGCCCTCCTATATGTTTTGAGACTGTCTAACCAGACTAAACGAGAATCCTCCAGTTTGGTTAATCGCCAATTCCTTTCAAATTTACACAATATTCGTTTTAATTTTCTGGTTTGGGAGTTATACCAGGGAGCAAACTTTCTTTGCTTCGTGAACTTCTTTTTAAGAGGTGCTACAGAGTCGAGTGTTGTTCGCAGCAAGCCTGTAGCGCTATCGACGAGATAATCAATTTGGGAGACTTTAAAGTCGGTACGGGAAACCTCAGTTACAGAGGGACATGGTATTTAATTTAATGCCGATGGAATCACTTCCTTAAATTTTGCGACGGCACTATCTGATAAACACCTAGTATAGTAACTGTTACTGAGTGGCGCGTAATTGAGAAGAAAGAAATCAAAAGTTATTAAGTAATGGTCTGATAGAGAGGGATTCTCTGGAAAGACCACTAAATTATCAATCTCAATTCCATACGCCAGAACTAGATCGAGGGTGTGGTTAAAACAGTGAGGGGGCTTATGTGCACTTTGCCTGAAGCCAATGGAGTCTAATAATAGCGTAGCGAGGGAGTCATTATCAATGTCCACGTGAATATTGAAATCGCCTACAATAATAACTTTATCTGATTTCAGGACTAAACTGGATAAAAACTCTGAGAATTCAGATAAAAATTCCGAATACGGGCCAGGAGCACGGTACACTATAATAAATAGAAGAGGCTGTGAGGTTTTCCAGGTCGGATGTAAAAGACTAAGGACAAAGCTTTCAAAGGATTCATAATCTAGTTTAGGTTTAGCGCTGATTAATAGACTAGAGTTAAAAATGGCTACAACTCCCCCTCCTCGGCCACTGCCTCAAGGAACGTGGGTATTATTATGACTGGGAGGAGTGGATTCATTTAGACTAACATATTCATCTTGACACAGCCAGGTTTTAGTGAGGCTGAGTAAATCAATTTGATTATCTGATATTAATTTGTTTACTAACACTGCTTTGGAAGATAAAGATCTGGCATTCAACAGTCCACATTTAATTCTCCTGTTTTGTCTTTCTGTCACAGAAGAGGTTTTAATTTTTATCAGGTTGTTACGTACAACTCCTCTTTGTTTGACTTTACATTTAAATAATTTAGGTGGTTGGGGGACAGACACCATTTGTATAATACTATGGGTGGGTAACTGCACTAGAAGCTCAGAGAAGTGTTTTAGACCGCGACTCTGATTCCTGGTCTCAACTCCGGGTTGTCATGGTTTTAGGTCACTAATAAACTTGTCCAGGTTTGTAGATATGAGAGCGGCTCCATCCAAAGTGGGATGAATGCCATCTCTCCTAATCAGACCAGGTTTTCCCCAAAAGGTTTTCCAATTATTAACAAAGCCCACATCATTTGCTGGACACCACGTGGACAGCCAGCGATTGAATGATGACATGCAGCTAAACATATCATCAGTGGTCAGATTTGGCAGGGGTCCAGAGAAAACTACTACTATGTCCAGAGATACATGTGATAAGGCAGACACTGTCCCTTTGGAGAGGCCTACATTTTCACAATTTTCAGTTATGGGGAGGATCCAAACACCAAATTAATCAATAAATAACCAAATAAATAGATTTTGCTGTAAAATGTTTTTATACAATCATCCATTTCAAAAACTAGATATAATATTAAAGTTATGAAGAAACATAGTTGTGTTTTGTTCTCCCTGGAGTAGGGGTATTTCAGAAGCTAAAGCCCTTTTTGCGGATTTGTTTCTTACTAATAGTTACAGTGTAACAGCATCTCTAATGCTAGTGTATTTGACCGAAGGGAGTAAAGAAGGCACATACAATGGTGATAAATTCAGCTAATATTTGTTTGCTGACACTGACTTTTCATCAAAGCTACTGCTCTCCCTCCTCTCGCAGCAGCTCTTCTGTTATTGCTAAGCATGTATGCCCCTCCTCCTTAGTGTTGAACATGTAAATATTTCTTATTGCCTTAGTTGACACTGGGAATGTTAACAACACCAAAATACTGCTCACTGCATCTATCACTGGAATATTGCTGCATACAGGATAGTTAAGGTAAGCCCTCAGATATTTAATTTCTTTTATTATGCTTAATGAGGTAATCCCTGTAAATACACCATACATTTATAGAACTACACACAAACAAAGGAAACTCAGTTATAAAGGTATCTGCATATTGCTGTTGTTAGAAAAGTAGGCACTGATCAGCAGTAATTCTAATAAATCATTGTGACATGTAAAGACTACATTGCTCATCTATACAAAATGTATGTTACTGTGGTGGTTGTATGGCAAAGTCTGAGGACAGTTATGTCTCAGCAGAAGTAAACAAGTACAACCCTAATTCCAAAAAAGTTGTAACGCTGTGTAAAAACATAATGCAATTATTTGCAATTCCTTTTTGACCTCTATTCAATTAAATACAGTATAAAGACAAAATATTTAATGTTTAAACTCATAAACTTTATTGTTTTTTGTAAATATACAATCATTCTGAATTTGATGCCTGTAACTGGTAAATGGACCTGCATTTATATAGCTCCTCAACTCAAAGCTCACATTCACCCATCCACACACACATTCATACACTGTTGGCCACAGTGCTATACAGGTGTTACTCAGTTTTTAACACACTCAGCGGTAGGTGGAAGCATCAGCAGGAGCAATTTGGGGTACAGTATCTTGCTCAAGGATACTTCAACATGCTGGAGGAGCTAGGGATTGAACCACTGACCTTCCAATTGGTGGACAACCTGCTCTACCTCTGAGCCACAGCCAGTTCCAAAAAAATTGAGACAGGGACAATGAAAGACTGGTAAAGTCGTGAAATGCTAAAAAAAACATAGTGAATAGGTAATAGATGGTAGTATTCATGAATGGGTATGAAAGGGGCCCCCTGGAAAGGTTTAGTCGGTCACAAACAAAGATTCACCATTTTGTGAAAAACTGTGTTGGTAAGCTACTCTCAAAATGTATTAAATTACATACTACTAGTTACCTTTATTTGATAGTACTTATTTTTGTGTTACTTTCACCAAAATGACCTCAGAGAAACGAATCTGCAACATTAATGAATGAAGCTAATGTTTCACAGCAGGTAATCAAAGCAGAGAAGCTCCACTTTATCACAGTTCATTTCAAATCCAGTGCTGCGCAGTTCTGACCCATTCATGCATTCACATACTGTGGTTACCACTTAGAAGAAGAAGAAGCTTTATTGTCACTGCAATAAATACAGTGAAATTTCGTTCGGTGCTCTCTTGTAGCAGCTACAATGTCCTTGTCATAAAATATACTGGGGGTGGGAGTCATGGTTCTTGCAGCAGTCTCTTCACAGCCATGGGGAAGAAGCTGCGTTTCAGTCTGTTGGTGCGGGCTCTCATGACTCTGAGTCTGCCAGAGGGAAGGCTGGTGAATAGAGATTGTCCTGGGTGGGCGGGGTCATTCCGAATCTTTGTGGCCGTCGGAGGAGACGGCTGGAATAGATCTCCTCTAGGCATGGAAGTGGGGAGCCGATGATCCACTCAGCCGTCTTGATGACCCGCTACAGTTGTTTCTTTTCAGATGCAGTGCAGCTGGCGTACCACACCGTACAGCCATAGGTGAGGACACTCTCTATTGTGCAGTGGTAGAAGTTTTTCAGCAGAGGTGGAGGGAGTTTGTTCCCCCTCAGTGTTCTCAGAAAGAAGAGACGCTGCTGGGCCTTTTTGATGATGTGGGTGGTGTTCACAGTCCAGCCCATGTCCTCCGAAATGTGCAGGCCAAGAAATTTAAAGCTGGTGACCCGTTCCACTTCCTCCCCATTGATGCTCAGGCCTGAGTGCAGTGTGGTCCTCGACTTCCAGAAGTCAATATTGACTTCTTTTGTCTTCTTGGTGTTGAGGTTGAGGTGATTGTCACTGCACCAGGCCGCCAGTGCTTGGACCTCCTCCCTGTATGGTGTCTCATAACCGTTGTTGATGAGCCCCACAACGGTTGTATCATCCGCAAATTTGATGAGGGTGTTGGAGCCGTGTGTTGTGACACAGTCATAAGTGTACAGTGTGTACAAGACTGGACTCAGCACACAGCCCTGAGGAACACCAGTATTGAGGACGATGGTGGAGGATGTGGAGGTACCCATTCTGACATGCTGGGGTCTGTTAGTCAGGAAGTCCTTGATCCACAGACAGAGGGAGGTTCCAAGTTGTAGTGTCTGCAGTGTGTTGATGAGTCTGCTGGGGCTGATGGAGTTAAATGCCGAGCTGAAGTCAATAAACAGCATCCTGATATATGTGTTGGGGCTTTCAATGTGGCTGAGAGCGGTGTGGAGGGTGATGGAGATGGCGTCGTCTGTGGATCTGTTGGACCTGTAGGCGAACTGATGTTGATCAAAGCCAGGTGGGATGTGGGCCTTGACATGCTGTAACACCAGTCTCTCCATACATTTCATGATCACCGGTGTCGGGGGGGGGGTGATGTGGCATTGTTTGTAGTCAGTTATATTCTGTATGCCTTTCCACATGGAGCGGGGGTTGTTCTCCCTGAAGTTGGCCTCTATCTGCTCTCTGTACTTTGTTTTAGCAGCCTTGATGCCTCTGTTCAGGTCCGCTCTAACCTTCCTATAGGCTTCCCTGTCCCTTGACCTCAGTGCTGAATCCCTGGCCTGGAGTAGTGCTCTGATATTGGCGTTAAACCAGGGTTTTTGGTTGGGAAATGTTTTCACCTGTTTCCTTGATGTTACATTATCCATGCAGAAACTGATGTATGATAGTACAGAGGAGGTGCGGAGTTCAATGTCTGGGTCTTCAAAGAGCTCACATATGGTGTCCTCAAAACAGTCCTGCAAGGATAGTGTGGCCTCCTCAGTCCAGCACTGCACTGACTTGTACTGTGGCTTAGACCTGCAGATGAGGGGCTTGTAAGCTGGTGTCAGGAACAGGGAAATATGGTCTGAGTGTCCGAGGTGGGGGGAGTGGCGGGCTCTGTATGCTCCAGAGATGTTGGTGTAGACCTGGTCTAGTGTTCTGCCCTTCCTTGTTTGAATGTCAACATTCTTGTAAAATCTGGGGAGCACAGTCTTTAAGTTGCTGTGATTAAAGTCTCCAGCCACGATGAAGAAGCCCTCTGGGTGTTTGTTCTGTTGCCTGGTGATGCTGTCATGCAGCCTGCTCATAGCTACGTTAGCATTAGCTCGCGGGTGGATATACACAGCAGTTACAAACACTTGGGTTATTTCCCCGGGCAAATAAAAAGGTCTGCACTTCAACATTAGAAACTCCAGGTCTGGACAGCATTGTTTCTCAATAACGGCAGCGTCCGTGCACCAACTGTTGTTAATATAGACGGACACACCTCCTCCTCTCCTCTTACGGAGTCCGATGTGCGATCCGCCCAGAAGATTGTACGTCCTGCTAGCTCCACGGCTAGGTCCGGGATGTTTTTATGCAGCCAGGTCTCTGTTATCACCATGATACAGCTGTCTATCCGGTTGTTAACGTCTCGTAGTTTCATCTCGTCCATCTTGTTAACCAGGGAGCGGACGTTGGCGAGAAAGACGCTTGGAACCGCTGGTTTGTGCGGAGCCGCTGTTAGCCTAGCTCTGATGCCAGCTTGTTTGCCTCGTTTCTGGCGTCTTTCACAGCGCCGCCGTCGCCTCCTTTCTGTCTGCTCTCGCCGGCGTATCCTCTCCGGGAATGAGTCGAACCCTTCTGGGGGGGTCCAGCCGGTCCAGTGTTGTTTCAGGCTTAGAAGTTCAGTTCAGGTGTAAGTCCTTCTCAGTGTGTTGCTGCTAACTGAAGAAGAGCACCGGGTCGCTGCGTCTACACACGCCGCCATCTTAGAATCAACGTAATAGTAATAGTACACTTTGTATTAAAAATGAAAAATACGACACAGAGCAATTACATAGCCTTGAGCTTTTAAAATAACTGAGTAGCCTTGGACACAGGGAGGGTCAGCAGAGTATCAAATTCTGAAAATGATAAGATATGGATCAATATTTGTGGGCCTATCATATGAAACACAATAAACATATGTTGAGGTTAACAAAACAAACAGAATGGCATGTGAGTCAGTCACTATGACAAGCACAAATTAAAACACCGGAGCTGGAGGACCCACCTGCTGGTTCCCAGTGCACCGGTAAGCTACAGCAGCATCGGAGAGAGAGTTATGCATAAGAACAGAGCTGTGTGCTGGCGTTGGTCTGCAGTTGTAGGGAATGTGAATGGAAACACATCCAACATATACTAACATCACCCAGATGTGATGACCACCGGGACAAGATAAAAAGAAACCAGAGGTCAGCTCATTATCCCCGCTGCTTTCAGGCAACCTTAGGACACAAAGGTAGAATGGGATATGTTGCATGTCGTTTTATTAATGGAAACACACTGAACATGATGACGCACAGTACAGCATGACCCAGATGTGCTGATCACTGGCACCCTTCTATAATGTAGTCTGTAATAACATGACAAGACAAAACAACCTTCATGGGATATTTTTCTGGTGGCGCACTGCTGCTGTGGATCAGTGTGGATAAAAGAAAAATTAAAGCAATAAACTGTTTATTTCAGATGGTAACATGCTACATTACATTGAAAATGTAGTAATATTGCCTGAAATTCTGTTGGTAATGCATTATATTACTTAATTATTGCTAAAGCAAAACATATATATCTGTAACGCCTTTCTTTTGTAGTGTGTTACCCCAAACACTGGTTGGCAAACTCATAATATCATCAAAAGATTCCGACAATCTGGAGAAATCTCTGCATATAAAGGCCAAGGATGGAAACCAACAGTGATGAGTGTGACCTTTGACCCTTGTGTAACAAAACACATTCTCAGATATTTAGTGGATAGTCTGGAGATAAGAGCAGATAATAATGATTAAGTGGAGCCTGAGTAGGTCACGGGTGTTCATTGTGCCTTATGGCTGTGTTGCCATATCAAACAGTGATGTCCTGTAAACACCGTGCTACCATGATGACCAGCAGCTTCACCTGTTTGTGTTCACAAGCATTGCAGGATAACTGTCAGCAACAGCAACACCCGACCTGTAGGAGGGGGGTTGCTCATTGTGGTCAACAGTATTTTATGTTTGTAAAGTTATGCTATTTTTTTCTTTCAATTTTGACTAAAATTGAGGCTGAGCTCATGGTTTGCAACCTCAGATGTGGGTTTGCACATCCCAGTCAACAGTATTTTTCTAATGGCCCTGATGGTAGGTATTGGTTATGGATGTGGAGAACACCAGCATACATGTGCCCCATAGCACCATCTACAGAGCAGGGCAACTCCACTGAATGGCCAGGACCAGGACCAACACAACCACTAGCCATCATGTCCAGGTGGACAGGAGGTTGGGTGGAGTTCTGGGGTGTTATGATCCAATTTATGCAATTTTAGAATTTCAAAAAAGTTAACATCTAATCATGTCATTCAGATAACACACTGAAAATATTGTCTCTGAGCTGACACTTAAATTAGATTTCTTTTGTCAGAACTTTTTTATTTTTGTTTATTCCGCAAGGCAAGGAAACATTTGTTTTCTACAACCTTTTTAGTTGTATTAGACTGGGGGAACTACTCTTTATGACTGTGCCTGACCAGACCCTCAAAGGTTGCATACTGTATACTATTGTGCTCTACATTTTATTACTTGCTCTGTAAATTGCATACACCACCGTACACTGTATGCTGCTGCTAAATGGCCCTCTCTGTACGTCTGCAGACTTTCACATTGGATGGCTTTTTATATATAAATCTCTATTCAGGCTGGTTCCTTCTAATCTGTGTACATCCATGTGTAAAGACCAAAAATAATATGGCCTCCACTCTCACAATATTCTACAAATGCTGGTCTCTAAGGTTCACACAGAACTAGGCAAAACAGCTTTTAAATATGCTGCCCCCACTTGCTGGAAAAATGTACAGAAGGACCTGAAAATGTCAAAGATGATTACTGTGGAGGAGTTTCATTCAATTAAAAGGATCAAGAATTGATTGCTCCTCAACTTGTCATTGAAATCATTTAAAAAAACTGTACATGTACAAACATTTACAATTTTCTAAAATGATTGCACGTAATGTATTATAACATGCATTTTAACAGGACATTATGCTTGCTAATTTATGGTATTTGACAATTGTTTTTATCGTGTTTTCTGTTGCTGTGATGTTTATGCTGTCCTCTGGACCACGCTTCCGCGTCGCCCATTCATTTCTGATAATGGACACCTCGAAGGGCATTATCCCGCTTATACCATGGTCACTTACGAAAGAAATAAATATCAAATCAATTATTAATACGTTAATGTTGTTTTTTACCATTAAAATCGTAAGTTTTTCACAAGAAGCGGCTGAGTGGACTATTTAATATCTCTCGTTGTGACGCATTGCCAAGGTAACTGGCTCTGGCCACAGAACCTGCAGCTCGGTCGGCCGCAGCTTCTCTCTCTCTCTTCTGCTGCATCCCAGTCTTCAAAATTATCAAATTCACCAAATAGGTTAAAGGAAACTATAAAATCACTCATGTTTTGTCTACTGTCTTGCCGTTGTGATAAATAAACTGTGAAATAACGTATGTTAACGTATGTTCTGAGTTTCTGTTGCCACAGTTACCAACTAGCGTTTGAGCCAGCACAATAATTTAGAAAAATCAGGCTATTTGACTGGAACTTTTTTATAGGTGTCCTACAACACTTTTTAATGTTTTTAACACCCCGCAGCCAATCAGAATCGAGTATTCACCCAGACCATGAATCGAGTATTCACCCAGACCATAGTATATACATATATATATATATATGTATATATATATACATATATATATGTATATACATATATATATGTATATATATATATATATATATATATATATACATATATATATATATATATATATATATATATATATATATATATATATATATATATAGATATATATAAAGCTCTGTAACACCAATACCAATTAAAAAAAAAAAACAACATTTGTGACCAAAATTAAAGAGACACAAGTTCTTAGAGCACAAGTCTTAACACAAGTCTTAGAGCAAAAACAAAAGTGTCAGTTAAGATTTTGTTCAGTGTAAGTGTATCTAGTATTTTAATAAATACCACTCTTGCAGATCTTACAGAGGAAGATTATCAGGAAGAATGAATCGCTCCTGTGTGAACTGCTTGAAAACTATGGTGATAAATCTCAACTTCCTGTGTTGGGTAGGTGGTTAAAACACTGCAGTCATCACACACTTATGAATGTGTAATATGTTTTTTTAAAACCAGCACTTTGGTACTGATTGTTAATAACATGAATAGTTTTGGCACTTAAAACAATCAATCAATCAATCAATCACTTGTTTGTTGCGTGTAATTATACAAGGCACAGCTCCACTAAAATGTGATCCGATCAGCTCCTTTAACTTGTGCACTGCGATTTAGCCTTTTTTTTACATCCTCTTACATTGTTGGATGCTGCTTTATAACTGACTGGATCCGGTTTCCAGATGGTTCTAGTTCTGGTTGTGTAATGGCTGAACTGTCCACACATCCCAACCTCAACAAGACGGCTGCAGGTCACTTCTCCCGAACACAGGTGGCACTGCACTGAAGCTGCTTCTGAACAGCAGTGATTCATAGCAGGAGCAGGACAGCACCTCACATTCCCACCATCATACCAGTCTTTATTCAGCATGAAAGCACACGCCTCCTCTGCTTCTCTCACCAGTGTCCTCTGCATTGTCAGATCAGCATATCAAAAAAAGAGTCACTTGGTTGAATGATGCTCTCCAGGATTAAGCCAAGTTTGTATGAATCAAAGGATATTTCAATTCCTGATATCCTTTTAGAAACTGATGAAGTGCAGAGGCCGTCCACGTTATTTTCCAGTGCCTGTACAATGGCTAGCAGGACGCTAGTTTAGCTGTAAACTTGTTTTTTCTGGATTTGTGCTTGAAGTCATCGATAGCCTTCCTGAGAGTGACAGTGAACAGGCTGCTGTCATTGTCTTCAGAGAGCAGCTTTGTGGAGCGTGGCACAACCATTTCTGCCAGGGTTTCATACATCTTCTGCCAGTCAGCTCATCTCTGGGACAACCATTACCATGGTAATCAGGTACTCTGAGTCCAGGACAAAGTCCTCTTTCTTCACTATGTCATCCAAACTCCTGGTCAACAAGCTCCTTGCAGCTTCCTCTCCAGGTTTTGCAGGTTTCCCTTCAGGTTGTTGTAGGCTGAAGCTCTGGCCTTCAGGTCATTGTCTATCTGAGTCACTTGCTTGGAGATGATCTCGGAGATGTTTTTCAGCGAGTGTTTGATCGGATACTTCGCCATGTCCCACTGGAATCTGGTGATGCAGGTGACCAGGTCAACTCCATTAGCCAGCAGGTTCTCCTGGACCTTGTCTCGGCTGTCCTCCAGAACATCAGCCATGTACTGAGCGACCTTCTTCACCACACTCTACACAAAAGTGTCTAGTTTAGCCAGTTCATCTGACAGACCCACTAAGACATCTAGTGTTCCGATCTTGAGATCAGGGATGTTGTTGACTGAGAGGTTATTGGTGCGTGTGGTGGCCACCATCAGCTTGTCCCAGGTCTGCTGACACATCTTCTCCCTCGGAGCTGAGATCAAATGAACGAATTATTCAAGTTGAAAATCTTTACTGATGTACATTGTATAATTTGTTAGGAAAAAAATTATGTTATAACAGTCAGTGGAAACCAAAATCATCAACCCACTGAGGGCTGGATTCAAAATCACACCAAAAGTCAAAGTAAAAAAATTGACCTCGCAGACTCATCCAATTTGTGTGAATTTTATCAAATCAATTCATATGTGTGTATGGCTGCAGGTACCGACTCATGCTACCAGTAGTGACAAGAACACTAGCAAAACACAACACTAGAGAAGAATCTGTCAAAAAGGATAAGGAGAGAGCAACCTCTCTCTCTCATTGTCTCTCTTTATGTATCATTTTGTCATATGGATTACTGTTAATTTATTATGCTGATCTGTTCTATATGACAGCTATTGCACATCTGTCTGTCCTGTAGGAGGGATCCCACCTCAGTTGCTCTTCCTGAGGTTTCTACCATTTTTTCTTATCCGTGTTAAAGGTTTTTTGGGGGTTTTTTTAAAGCCCTCTGAGGCAAATTGTGATTTGTGATATTGGGCTTAATAAATAAAAATGAATTGAACTGAATTGAATTGAATTGAAGTGAATTAAAGTGAACTGTCTGAACTGAACTTTGGCCACCACAAGCAAAACCATTCCCTTTTTGGGAGCTTTTTCCCTCTCTGTTGCACCTGTTGTCACTTTCATTTGCACCAAAGCAAGTGAACACAATCACTTGTGCTTCCTAAATAGAAGCACAAGCAATATGTCCGAAGTTTAATTGACTTGGTGACAATTAAGTGTTCCCTTAATTTTTTTGAGCAGTGTATAAGAGCAGAGGAGCAGAATCCCTTGCTGACTGTGCTTCTAATGTTAATGGCCTAGTGACTACTTACATATCAGGGTGCTCCTGTGTCCAGTGAGAAAAATGGCGTAAAACTGCATAATCTTATTTCCATTATCACAGTTGTTTTTTATAATGCACAAACGGAGGAAACTGACAGGATTGCATTTCACTGGAACTTTATTCCAATGAAATGTTTAATTTAATGTTTAATTTTTAATTTAATGTGTAATTTTTTGATATTTTATTTGATTTTGTGTGACAGATTGATTGATTGGTTGATTGATTCATTGATTCACTGATGAAATACCCCTTTATTAGATAATGGCCAAAATAGGTTGTCTTGGGGAAATATAATCAATGACCTCTGTGAGGTTTGAAAGTGTCATTGTTATTGCTGGTTTTTGGTGACAGTTCTAGTGTATTATAATTTATGCTGTTCAGTCAAACCAAAAATCACGTATCCAGAATAATAACATCAGGTGTCTTATGTGTCTCCTGTCTGTTTTGGAGCTGTGCGGGGCATTTGTGGTAGCATTCGGGGAGTTCCAGATGATTCACTCCAAGTTTGCCTCCCTCGTCACCACCTTCTGGCCCATCTACCCCGCCAATACTCTGGTGGTCACAGGTACCATTGTTACCTGTGTGTGCTATTTGGGAGTGTTAGGAGGCATGAAGGAGAACCGCTGCATGCTCATCAGTGTGAGTATGAAATTATTATAATGTCATTTATGGAGTTGAATAGTAAATGGGACAGCTGTATGTTACTGCAGTAAACTGAATGTCATTCTGTGATGTTGCCTTAATTCTTCTAAAAACATTATCTTTAATATACAGTACAGGCCAAAAGTTTGGACACACCTTCTCATTCAATGCGTTTTCTTTATTTTCATGACTATTCACATTGTAGATTCTCACTGAAGGCATCAAAACTATGAATGAACACATGTGGAGTTATGTACTTAACAAAAAAAGGTGAAATAACTGAAAACATGTTTTATATTCTAGTTTCTTCAAAATAGCCACCCTTTGCTCTGATTACTGCTTTGCACACTCTTGGCATTCTCTCGATGAGCTTCAAGAGGTAGTCACCTGAAATGGTTTTCCAACAGTCTTGAAGGAGTTCCCAGAGGTGTTTAGCACTTGTTGGCCCCTTTGCCTTCACTCTGCGGTCCAGCTCACCCCAAACCATCTCGATTGGGTTCAGGTCCGGTGACTGTGGAGGCCAGGTCATCTGCCGCAGCACTCCATCACTCTCCTTCTTGGTCAAATAGCCCTTACACAGCCTGGAGGTGTGTTTGGGGTCATTGTCCTGTTGAAAAATAAATGATGGTCCAACTAAACGCAAACCGGATGGGATGGCATGTCGCTGCAGGATGCTGTGGTAGCCATGCTGGTTCAGTGTGCCTTCAATTTTGAATAAATCCCCAACAGTGTCACCAGCAAAACACCCCCACACCATCACACCTCCTCCTCCATGCTTCACAGTGGGAACCAGGCATGTGGAATCCATCCGTTCACCTTTTCTGCGTCTCACAAAGACACGGCGGTTGGAACCAAAGATCTCAAATTTGGACTCATCAGACCAAAGCACAGATTTCCACTGGTCTAATGTCCATTCCTTGTGTTTCTTGGCCCAAACAAATCTCTTCTGCTTGTTGCCTCTCCTTAGCAGTGGTTTCCTAGCAGCTATTTGACCATGAAGGCCTGATTCGCGCAGTCTCCTCTTAACAGTTGTTCTAGAGATGGGTCTGCTGCTAGAACTCTGTGTGGCATTCATCTGGTCTCTGATCTGAGCTGCTGTTAACTTGCGATTTCTGAAGCTGGTGACTCGGATGAACTTATCCTCAGAAGCAGAGGTGACTCTTGGTCTTCCTTTCCTGGGTCGGTCCTCATGTGTGCCAGTTTCGTTGTAGCGCTTGATGGTTTTTGCGACTCCACTTGGGGACACATTTAAAGTTTTTGCAATTTTCCGGACTGACTGACCTTCATTTCTTAAAGTAATGATGGCCACTCGTTTTTCTTTAGTTAGCTGATTGTTTCTTGCCATAATATGAATTTTAACAGTTGTCCAATAGGGCAGTCGGCTGTGTATTAACCTGACTTCTGCACAACACAACTGATGGTCCCAACCCCATTGATAAAGCAAGAAATTCCACTAATTAACCCTGATAAGGCACGCCTGTGAAGTGAAAACCATTTCAGGTGACTACCTCTTGAAGCTCATGGAGAGAATGCCAAGAGTGTGCAAAGCAGTAATCAGAGCAAGGGTGGCTATTTTGAAGAAACTAGAATATAAAACATGTTTTCAGTTATTTCACCTTTTTTTGTTAAGTACATAACGCCACGTGTTCATTCATAGTTTTGATGCCTTCAGTGAGAATCTACAATGTAAATAGTCATGAAAATAAAGAAAACGCAGAAGGTGTGTCCAAACTTTTGGCCTGTACTGTACATACATGGCAAATTAAAGTACTGATCATACAAAGTCACTCACGTTTGAATCTGATTTGCATTGACTGCAGTTCTTCATTCTGCTGTTCATCCTGATGCTGGTGGAGCTGGCCATGGCCTGCGTGTTCCTAGTCTACAGCAGAGAGGTGGGAGAGTTTCTGTATGGCCTATATAACAATACATTTATAGAACATTATTTAGAGGTGTTAACTTGATTAATATGGTCTCTCTTTGAAACAGTTTCACTTTAAACTGTTTGGTTGACAAATTTTTTCAAAGTGATATTTTCTAATTAAACTTCTATCAAACTGTGATGAAGTTCATGACGTTACCAGCTTGCAGCTGGTAGAGAGAAAACCCACATAACACATTTTGTCATTCAATCTTGTCACCACCAGCCTTGCACATACCATGGCTGGTCTTTCCATCAGCACATACTGTCATGAAACTTGAGACCATTGTCTTTAATGTCCAGTAGTACTGCAAATAATGTAGCTTGCCTGTCTGTTGTGCAGATTGACACATACTTTGAGAATGACCTGATGCGAAGCTTGGAGATCTACAGACAGTCTAGTCCAGAGAGCAACAAGACCATTAAAGAGGACTTTGATGCTGTCCAGCACCTGGTAAATGATTTGCTGCTCTGCTTATCAATCTGGAGTGAACTCCATTGCTATTTGTCTTCAAAAGATTTCTTAGTTAGGGGTTCAAGCCCGAAGGGCTGAAACCCTTTTGTCTTTCTTTTTGTTTTACTATTGTTATTATTATTATTATTATTATTATTATTATTAGGGCCTGAGCACCAAGCGGTGCGAGGACTCTATTGAAATGCAAGGAATTATTATTAGGGCCCGAGCACCAAGCGATGCGAGGACTCTATTGAAATGCAGGGAATTCTTATTATTATTATGTTATTATTATTATTATTAGGGCCCGAGCACCAAGTGGTGCGAGGACCCTATTGAAATGCAAGGAATTATTAGGGGGTCAAGCCCTGGCTGGGAACCCTATTGTTTTTGTTCGGATTTTTAGGGGGCCAAGCCCGCGGGGCCTGGGGAACGCGAATGCAAAGCATACGCGTTTCCCAGGACCAGCGGTGCCGGGAACCCTATTGCTTTTGTTCGGATTTTTATTAGGGGGCCAGGCCCGCGGGGCCTGGGGAACGCGAATGCAAAGCATACGCGTTTCCCAGGACCAGCTGTGCTGGGAACCCTATTGTTTTTGTTCAGGTTTTTATTAGGGCCCGAGCACCAAGCGGTGCGAGGACCCTATTGAAATCCAAGGAATTTATTTCTTCTGGCTCTCAAGGTGGACGCTTTTTCTCTCGCTCCCTTCCTGCCCTTATCTGCCCTGCTTACTGTTCTTTGTCTTGTGCTGTCTCTGTCTGATCTATCGGAGCCTCTCTCTGCATTTCTCTCCAAAACCTAAATCATGGAATTGATCAGCTGGTCTCTCAACGCAATTGACCAAATTTTCTCGACAAAGAGACTGGGTAAAGGAGAACCCGCCTGCCCTGACGGAATGTTTGCAGCCGGATACACGATGGACTCCTGGGAGAAGTGGAGGATTGTGTGCCTGTCGATCCTTTCCGTTGAGGATGTTGAAGACGTGTACATAATTGGAATTATGATAACAGGCATTCTGCTGTTTGGAGTTAGCAGCTTCCTGATTTATCGCAAAGTTCGGAAGATGTTGGCAGCACTTTTGGCAATCGAGAAGCTGCCCATCATGATTGAGGGAATGTGCAGGGTTGTCAGCACTCAGACTCAAGCGATATGTGAGCTCAATCGCAGGCTGGATGCGATTTATGAACTCCTTCGCAAGATGGATTTCAACTTGGAGAAGCTGCCAGCTCGGCTTGGCTGAAATTGGTCACCAAATTCGGACATATTTGAGCAAAGCCACCGGGAGACTCAGAGACTCAAGGCAGATGGAAATTGCAGTGTCTGCCTGACCCAAAACACTTGTTATCTTAATTGGCTCCCCAAGATAACCAGCCTTCCCAAGGCCGGTTATCCCTCCACTCTCCTGGATGTTATGCAGACAAGATGCTCCTGTAACATGTGCAATGACAACAAAGATCATTCATTCATTCATTCATTCATTCATTAGGGCCCAAGCACCGTCCGGTGCGAGGACCCTATTGAAACTGAAGGAGTTATTAGGGCCCGAGCACCTAGCGGTGCGAGGACCCTATTGAAACTGAAGGAATTATTATTTTTCCTCCAAATTTATTGGCTTTTTGAGGGCTTTATCATATTCAAAAACTCACCAAATTTGGCGGTCGCATCAGTCGCGGTGAAAATTTACATGTATTATGGTTTGCGGCGATGGGCAGGATAAAATGGCGGGACCACGGCCCTTAAACAGGGGCCCTGACTGCAGGTTTCACCAACATACACGAAAATCGGTACACATATGTATCACACCCAGACGCACAAAAAAGTCTCTTGGAGCCATAGGCCATTTTGAATTGAGCGGCCATTTTTGCTGTTTTCCACGTGTTGTATTTTAACAAACTCCTCCTACAGGATTAATCAGAATCACTTCAAACTTGCTGTGTACCATCTAGACTAGTTTGTGATCAAAAGTTATCAAAAGATCAGCTACCCCTTGAGGGGCATATTGGCTTTTTGATGGAGATGTTTGACGCCTCGCCATGAAAAAAGAAATTGCTATAACTTTCGAGTAAATGGTCCAATCTGCACCAAACTTCACTGGATATATAATAGTCCTGCCCTGAACACGTCTAGATGCATAAATGTCATATTTGTCATAGCGCCCCCTGCTGGAAACAGGAAAAGCCATGTTTTAGACTTTGAGGTGCAGCTCTGAGCACGTTCAGCATATCCAACTCAAATTTGGTCAGAGAGGCCTCAAGACCTTGGTAATGCTACATTATGAAGATTTTGATGTATCGTCAAACGGCGTTGAGCCCAGAGCGCGGCAAAGTCGATGTTTCGCCAAAACGCATAAAAGTGGCCTTAACTTCAGTGTCCTTGGTCATATCTGCCTGAAACTTCATATGTGTGTTAACGGTCCAGGCCTGAACATGTGATATGAGTTTCGTTGACGGGCGTGGCTAAATGACTTGGCCACGCCCATTCATAAAAGTAACCCCCATAGGACATTTCACCAATATGCACAAAAATCGGTACACACATGTATCACACGCAGACGCAACAAAAAAGCCTATTGCACCCATAGACCAAACCCAATTGGAAGTCTGCCATTTTGATTTTACTTGTGCCACTTTTGTGCATTTTCGGCGATTTCCAGGAGATGTAAATTAGCGAACTTGTCCTAGAGATTTTATCCAATCCACTTCAGACTTTGTCTGTCCCACCCAATGACCTACAAGAAGAAAAGTTATCACAGGCTTGAGGTTTTGTCAAACGCTGTCACCGTGGCGCCGCCTTCTTTGCCATAAAATACGAAGTTGTAAGTACTCCTACAGATTTTATCCAATCGACTTCTTACTTGGTCTTTCTGACCTCAACACATTGAAGAAGAAAGTTATCAAAAGCTTGACTTGTCGTCACACCGTGTGACCGTGGCGGGGCCTCAAACTTCGGGGTCTTGCCACGAAACAGGAAGTAGGGTATGACTCCAGCATACATGGTCCAATCTTCCCTAAACTTCACAGGATTGATGACAGTGCTGCTCTGAAGACATCTACATGTCAATAATTTGTGATAAATATAGCGCCCCCTACTGGTAAAAGGAAATGACATGGTTTATATTTTGAGGTATAACTCCCACAACTTGGCCAGATCCACCTCAAACTTGGTAAAATCTATCCATCACATGTAGAAGATGTTTTATCGTGAACACTGTGAGTTTTTGTCAAATTGCGTGGCCATGACGTGGCGGCGAACTTTGATGTTTCGCCATTATTACACAAGTTGTGTAACTTGACTCTACATGGACATATCTTTCCAAACCTTCACACATATGATAACAGTCCAGCCCTGAAAACATCGACAGCACAATTTTTCATCACTGTCATAGCGCCACCTACTGGCGGCAGAAAGTTACTGCTTTCATTCTTTCATGTCTCTCTTCTAGCAGGTTAATATCAACCACCTCATTTTTGCTAATACATTGTCCCAAGACCATGATGATGATGAAACCACAAGCGTTCAAGTATTCATCAAACGCTGTCACCATGGCAACGCCTTGTTCGCCATGAAACACAAAGTTGTTGTTCATGGGTAAGGGATGCTTGTAAAGTCATGAAACGTGGCACACATATGACATGATGCAATTGGTGTTGTGTGATGTGATTTTTGATCTTCGATGTACCAACATGGCTCATCAGCGCCTCCTATAATTATTCTACGAAGCAGTCCCTGACGGTGGTTTGACCTGCATCTATGAAACTTGGTAGGCACATGCATCACTGAAAGACGTACAAAAAAGCCTCATGCAGCCATGTGCCAACCCCGTCAGCCATCGTCCTGCCAGCGCCCTCGAGTTGCGTGAAGGTGCAAGGGCCCGTTCAACGCTGCTTGCAGCTTTAATTATTATTAGGGCCCGAGCACCAAGCGGTGTGAGGACCCTATTGAAACTGAAGGAATTATTATTTTTCCTCCAAATGAATTGGCTTTTTGAGGGCTTTATCATATTCAGAACCTCACCAAATTTGGCGGTCGCATTAGTTGCGGTGAAATGTCCACATATTATGGTTTGCGGCGATAGGCAGGATAAAATGGCGGGGCCACGCCCATTAAACAGGGGCCCCGACTGCAGGTGTCACTGACATACACAAAAATCGGTACACACATGCATCACACCCAGATGCACAAAAAAGCCTCTTGCACCCATAGACCAAACCCAACAGGAAGTCGGCCATTTTGAATTTTGCGGCCATTATTGGCTTTTTGCACGTGTTGTATTTTAACGAACTCCTCCTATAGGATTAGTCAGAATGACTTCAAAATCACTGTGTGCCATCTAGACAACGTTGTGATCAAAAGGTATCAAAAGATTAGTAGATCATTAAATGTTTTGGCCGTCAGGTGGCGGCGAAGTTTGATATCACGCCATGAAAAACGAAATTGCTATAACTTTGGGGTCAATGATCCGATCTGCACCAAACGTCACTGGATATATAATAGTCCCACCCTGAACACGTCTACGTGCAGAAATTTCGTATTTGTCATAGCGCCCCCTGCTGGAAACAGAAAAAGCAATGTTTTAGACTTTGAGGTGCAGCTCTGAGCACGTTCAGCATATCCAACTCAAATTTGGTCAGAGAGGCCTCAAGACCTTGGCAATGCTTTATAATGAAGATTGTGACGTATCGTCAAACGGCGCTGCGCCCAGAGGGCGGCAAAGTTGATGTTTCGCCAAAACACATAAAAGTGGCCTTAACTTCAGTGTCCTTGGTCATATCTGCCTGAAACTTCATATGTGTGTTAACGGTCCAGGCCTGAACATATGATATGAGTTTCGTTGATGGGCGTGGCTAAATGACTTGGTCACACCCATTCATAAAAGTAACCCCAATAGGACATTCACTGATATGCACGAAAATTGGTACACACATGAATCACACCCAGACGCAGAAAAAAGCCTATTGCACCCATAGACCAAACCCAACAGGAAGTCATCCATTTTGAATTTTGACGCCATTTTTGGCTTTTTGCACGGGTTGTATTTTAACGAACTCCTCCTACAGGATTAATCAGAACGACTTCAAAATCACTGTGTGCCATCTAGATAACATTGTGATCAAAAGTTATCAAAAGACTAGTAGATCGTTAAATGGTTTGGCCGTCAGGTGGCGGTGAAGTTTGATGTCTCGCCATGAAAAATAAAATTGCTATAACTTTGGGGTAAATGGTCAGATCTGCACCAAACTTCACTGGATATATAATAGTCCCGCCCTGAACACATCTACATGAAGATATTTCGTATTCGTCATAGCGCCCTCTGCTGGAAACAGAAAAAGCAGTGTTTTAGACTTTGAGATGCAGCTCTGAGCACGTTCAACATATCCAACTCAAATTTGGTCAGAAAGGCCTCAAGACCTTGGCAATGCTCAATTATGAAGATTGTGACATATCGTCAAACGGTGTTGCGCCCAGAGCGTGGCAAAATTGATGTTTCACCAAAACGCATAAAAGTGGCCTTAACTTCAGTGTCCTTGGTCATATCTGCCTGAAACTTCATATGTGTGTTAATGGTCCAGGCCTAAACATGTGATGTGAGTTGCATTGATGGGCGTGGCTAAGTGACTTGGTCACGCCCATTCATAAAAGAAACCCCCATAGGACGGTTCACCGATACGCACGAAAATCATTACCCACATGTATCACACCCAGACGCACATAAAAGCCTCTTGCACCCATAGACCAAACCCAACAGGAAGTCGGCCATTTTGAATTTTGCGGCCATTTTTGGCTTTTTGCACATGTTGTATTTTAACGAACTCCTCCTATAGGATTAATCAGAACAACTTCAAAATTACTGTGTGCTATCTAGACAACGTTGTAATCACAAGTTATCAAAAGATTAGTAGATCGTTAAACGGTTTGGCTGTCAGGTGGCGGCGAAGTTTGATGCCTCGCCATGAAAAACAAAATTGCTGTAACTTTGGGGTAAATGTTCCGATCTGCACCAAACTTCACTGGATATATAATAGTCCCGCCCTGATCACGTCTACATGCAGAAATTTCGTATTTGTCATAGCGCCCCCTGGTGGAAACAGACAAAGCCATGTTTTAGAATTTGTGGTGCTGCTCTCAGGACGTTGACCTTATCCAACTCACATTTGGTCAGAAAGGCCTTACGATGTTGGTAATGCTATATTGTGAAAACCATGATGTCTCGTCAAACGCTGTCACCGTGGCAACGCCTTATTTGCCATAAACCACAAGCTTGTTTATGAGGGGTAAGGGATGCTTGTAAAGTCATGAAACTTGGCACACATATGAAAGCATCCAATTGGTGTTGTGTGAGGTGATTTTTGATCTTCGATGTACCAACATGGCTCATCAGCGCCCCCATAACTGTTCTAGGAAGCAGTCCCCGAAGGTGGTTTGACAGACACCTATGAAACTTGGTAGGAACAAACCCAGCAGGAAGTCCCCCATTTTGAATTTGCTTGTAACTGGTTCACAACTTCACCATACATGTTCCACTCTTCCCCAAATTTCACAGGATTGATGACAGTCCTGCCCTCAACACATCTATACGCCAATACTTGGTTATTAGTACGGCGCCACCTACTGCCAAAATGACATGTCTTTGTATGATTTGAGGGATATGACGTGTAATTCCTGCGTGAGGGGTCTGCCTTAACAGGAATGAACGGCGGTGTCAGCCGGCATCCTGCCAGCCCCCTCGAGTTACGTGAAGGTGCGAGGGCCCGTTCAATGCTGCTTGCAGCTTTAATTAGGGCCTGAGCACCAAGCGGTGCAAGGACCCTATTGAAATCCAAGGAATTATTATTATTAGGGCCCGAGCACGAACCGTGCGAGAGCCCTATTGAAATCATAAAAATTATTCTTATTATTTTTCTTTTAAACCTTTGATCGCATTTTTCAGGGCCTGAACATGCCCAAAAAGTCAGGAAAATTTGCACACTTGTCACGTCTGGTGAAAATTTCGATATTTTATGGTCGTTACAAAGGGGCGTGGCAAAATGGCTCAATGGCGCCCCCTAACAGTTTTCAAAATCGAAGCCCCCTGCTTTAACTTTGCCCTAGGCGTATGAAATTTGGTACACATATGTATCATCCCGGGACGCACAAAAAAGCCTCTTGGAGCGACACCCTAAACCAAACAGGAAGTCGGCCATTTTGAATTGTTTTTTCAAAATAAGGTCATTTTTGGCCATTTCCACACGTTGTACTTGAGCGAACTCCTCCTACAGATTTTATCGGATTGACTTAAAAATTTACCTGTGCGTGCTCGACTACAGTGGGATCAAAAGTTATTAAAAGATCTTCATCACGTCGAAGGGCGCGGTCGCTGCGGAAGGGTCAATTTGGATATCTCGCCAAAAAACACGAAATTATACTACAACTACTACAACTTTGGTGTAGATGATCCTATCTGCACCAAACTTCACATGATGGATAATAGTCCCGCCCTGAACACGTCTACATCAAAAAATTCAGTCATTGTCATAGCGCCCCCTGCTGGCAACAGGAAATACCATGTTTTACACTTTGAGGTGCTGCTCGACCACATTTACCATATTCAACTCAAATTTGGTCAGAAAGGCCTTAACATGTTGGCCATGCTATATTGTGAAGATCATAATGTCTCGTCAAACGGTTTCGCCGTGACGGAGTGGCGAAGGTTGACGTTTCGCCGAAACCCATGAAGTGGCTCTAACTTTGGTGTACTTGGTCGGATCTGCCTGAAACTTCACATGTACGTCACTGGTCTCGCCCTGAGCATATGATATTAATTTCATAAGGGGCGTGGCTAAATGACATGGCCACGCCCTTTAAACACCAGCCCCCGTAGCACGTTTCACCGACATGCATGAAAATTGGTACACACATGTATCACACCCAGACGCACAAAAAAGCATCTTGGACCCATAGGCCACACCCAACAGGAAGTCAGCCATTTTGAATTTAATGGTCATTTTTGGCGTTTTCCACGTGTTGTATTTTAATGAACTCCACCTACAGGATGCATCAGAACAACTTCAAAATCATTGTGTGCCATCTAGACAAAGGTGTAATCAAAACTTATGAGCAGATTTTTGCATCATGAAACGGTTTGGCCGTCAGGTGGCGGCGAAGTTTGATGTCTTGCCATAAAACACGAAATTAGTATAACTTTGGCAAACATTGTCCATTCTTCACCAAACTTCAAATGTTTGTTAACAGTCCAGACCTGAATGTATAGTATGAGTTTCATCAATAAGCGTGGCCGTATGGCTTGGCCACGCCCCTTAAAGTGCAGCGTCCCCCATAACAACTTTCACCGACGTGCACGAAAATCAGTATGCACATGTATCGTGTCCAGACGCACAAAAAAGCCTCTTGCACAGATAGGCCACACCCGACAGGAAGTCGGCCATTTTGAAATTTACAGTCATTTTTGGCGTTTTCCACGTGTTGTATTTTAATGATCTCCTCCTCCAGAAATGAATCAATTAACTCCAAAACTGGTGTGTACCATCTACACAAGTGTGTGATCAAAACATATTAAGAGAATTGCTCAGCATGGAACGGTGTGGCTGTGACATGGCGTCGACACTTGATGTCTCACCATGAAACACGATATTGCTATAACATGGGATCTAATGGTCGAATCTGCTCCAAACTTCACATGTATGATAATAGTCCTGGCATGAACACACCCACATGACGCTCAGGAGTCAGAGTCATAGCGCCACCCAGTGGAGACGGGAAGTCGCAACGCATTGGTTCCTACACTGTCCGAAGGAGGCGAACATTCAGCGCCTCGTCTGCCGGTCGACCTCTGGCGACACGGTGGCGGCCGCGCCAGGCCCCGAGTTGCGTGGGGTGCGAGGGCCCGTTCAACGCTGCTTGCAGCTTTAATTAGGGGGCCAAGCCCGCGGGGCCTGGGACCGCGTATGCAAAGCATACGCGTTTCCCAGGACCAGCGGTGCTGGGAACCCTATTGTTTTTGTTCGGATTTTTATTATTATTATTATTATTATTAGGGGGCCAAGCCCGCGGGGCCTGGGGAACGCGAATGCAAAGCATACGCGTTTCCCAGGACCAGCGGTGCTGGGAACCCTATTGTTTTTGTTCGGATTTTTATTATTATTATTATTATTATTATTATTATTATTATTATTATTATTATTATTCTCTATTTTTATTCTTCTCCCGGTAAAAGTAGTGCTGCAGGCTAAACCGTGCAAGGGAGGGTGGTGCAATTTGGAGGGTTGGTCCAGACCCCTGCACGTACCTCAGGCGCAAAAAATGACATATGTCAGCCAGCAGGGGGCGCTATAACCAAGGTCAATGCGTTTTGGGCTATAACTCCCACACCGGACGTCGCACATTCAAAAACCTCATATCCCCAGATTCCCTGAAAAGAACTGAATCACATGGCCTGGGCCTCGCCCATTTCCACCCTAATTTTTTTTGGCAAAATCGCGAAAACTGGAAAACCAACTTTTTCGAACTCCTCCTTGGGGTTTTGCCCGATCAGCGTGAAACTTGGCACGTAAAGTCTTCCTCTGGACCTGATCTAAAGTTATCAAAAGAATTTTGTTTGGTTGAAATATGCACAAGTTATTAACGAATAAAATTTTCTAGCTAGCTATAAAAAGGCGAACTGCTGCATATCTCTGTCAAAATAAATGCTAACAACACCAAATCTGAGATCCTTGATTGACATGTGACTGTGAGGGCGTGAGCCAAATTTGGCTAATGTTGGCCACTAGGGGGCGCTGCAAAGCTGAGACATTTATATCTCTTCAATGGCTGCACCTATTTTTACGAAATTTGGTGGGTATGATGCTGCGTCACTCCTGAGGCCATATCTTGAAGTTAATCACGACAGGTGAAAGTGGGCGTGGCTTATTACGAGATAAACAGCAAACATTTATTTCAGCTCAAGTATTATGCTGAGGGCTGTGAAATTCACAGGGTATATATATAACAGCATACCGGCCACCCATAGCAAAAATTGTGTGTCTGCTCCACTAGGTGGCGCTCTAACGGACGCAAACGCATTTTGGCCTGTAACTTCCACATTTTAAATCACATCTTCATAAAGTTTATATCCACGTGTTCCCTAAATAGTTTCGCATCTTCTGACGTAGGCCACGCCCACTCCCACAGCATATTTCTTTTTGTAAGTCACTACACATCAAAAACCTACTTTTTCGAACTCCTCTTAGCGTTTAAGCTCCATCTGCACGAAGCTCTGCACATACAATCTCCAGGCTTGCCTGATGAAAAGTTATCAAAAGAATTTTGCTGCTCCAAAAAATGCGGTAGTTACAAATAAACAATTTTTTTTGGCTAGGTAAAAAACACATACCTTTGAATATTTTTGTCAAAGTAAAAGCTATCAACGTCAAACTCAAGTCACTAGTTTCCGAGGTCAGCCAGAGGGTCTGTGCCAAATTTGGTGGAAATTGGCCAATAGGGGGCGCTACAAACACAGAAACATGAAGTGACATGAAAATTGATCAGATTCGCCTGAAATTTGGTGAGGTTGTTGTGGTGTCACTCCTGAGGCCAGAGTCAAATTTTTGTGATGTTGGGTCAAAGTGGGCGTTACTTGTCACAACACAAAAATTCAGCCTTTCGCACTTCCAGTGCTGATCCCATTACAATTACAATACTGCGGGTGAGACGTAGGCCTGCATCCAGACGCTCGCCCCGAACCCTTCGTCCTTCGGGGCCGACTTCCGTGGCCTCCGCGAGATCCGGGGGCCGGGTCACGCGGGGAGGCTTGGCCCCCTATCATAACTGCTTGCAGTTCTAGTTATTATTATTATTATTATTATTCTCTATTTTTATTTTTCCGTTGGTAAAAGTGTTGCTGCAGGCTAAACCGTACAAGACAGAGTGGTGCAATTTGGAGGGTTGGTCCACACCCCTGCACGTACCTCAGGCGCCAAAAATGACATATGTCAGCCAGTAGGGGGCGCTATAACTAAGGTCAACACGTTTTGGGCTATAACTCCCACATCGTATGTCGCACATTCAAAAACCTCATATCCCCAGATTTACTGAATAGCGCTGAATCACCTGGCGTGGGCCACGCCCATTTCCGCCATAATTGTTTTTTGCAAAATCGCAAAAACTGGAAAACCTTCTTTTTCGAACTCCTCCTTAGGGTTTTGTCCAATCAGCGTGAAACTTGGCATGTCTAGTCTTCAGCTGGACCTGATCTAATGTTATCAAAAGAACTTTGATTGGTCAAAAGATGCGCAAATTATTAAAGAATAAAATTTTCTAGCTAGTTATAAAAACGCGAACCATTGTACATGTCAGCCAAAATAAATGCTAACAACACCAAGTCTGAGATCCATGATCGACATGTGACTGTGAGGGGCGTGAGCCAAATTTAGCTAATGTTGGCCACTAGGGGGCGCTGGAAAGCTGAGACATTTATATCTCTTAAATGGCAGAACCGATTTTTATGAAATTTGGTGGGTATGATGCTGGGTGACTCCTGAGGCCATATCTTGACGTTAATCACGACTGCTCAAAGTGGGCGTGGCTTATGTCAAGATAAACAACAAACATTGATTTCAGCTCAAGTATTCTGCTGAGGGCTGTGAAATTCACAGGGTATATATAGAACAGCACACCGACCACCCATAGCAAAAATTGTGTGTCTGCTCCACTAGGTGGCGCTCTAACGGACGCAAACGCATTTTGGCCTGTAACTTCCACATTTTAAATCACATCTTCATAAAGTTTATATCCACGTGTTCCCTAAATAGTTCGCATCTTCTGACATAGGCCACGCCCACTCCCACAGCATATTTCTTTTTGTAAGTCACTACACATCAAAAACCTACTTTTTCGAACTCCTCTTAGCGTTTAAGCTCCATCTGCACGAAGCTCTGCACATACAATCTCCAGGCTTGCCTGATGAAAAGTTATCAAAAGAATTTTGCTGCTCCAAAAAATGCGGTAGTTACAAATAAACAATTTTTTTTGGCTAGGTAAAAAACACATACCTTTGAATATTTTTGTCAAAGTAAAAGCTATCAACGTCAAACTCAAGTCACTAGTTTCCGAGGTCAGCCAGAGGGTCTGTGCCAAATTTGGTGGAAATTGGCCAATAGGGGGCGCTACAAACACAGAAACATGAAGTGACATGAAAATTGATCAGATTCGCCTGAAATTTGGTGAGGTTGTTGTGGTGTCACTCCTGAGGCCAGAGTCAAATTTTTGTGATGTTGGGTCAAAGTGGGCGTTACTTGTCACAACACAAAAATTCAGCCTTTCGCACTTCCAGTGCTGATCCCATTACAATTATCATACTGCGAGTGAAACGTCGGCCTGCGTCCCGACGCTCGACCCAAACCCTTCTTTCGGTGTCAAGTTCCGTGGGCTCCGCGAGACCCGGGGCCCGAGTCGCGCGGGGAGGCTTGGCCCCCTATCATAACTGCTTGCAGTTCTAGTTATTATTATTATTATTATTATTCTTCTCTATTTTTATTCTTCTCCCGGTAAAAGTAGTGCTGCAGGCTAAACCGTGCAAGGGAGGGTGGTGCAATTTGGAGGGTTGGTCCAGACCCCTGCACGTACCTCAGGCGCAAAAAATGACATATGTCAGCCAGCAGGGGGCGCTATAACCAAGGTCAATGCGTTTTGGGCTATAACTCCCACACCGGACGTCGCACATTCAAAAACCTCATATCCCCAGATTCCCTGAAAAGAACTGAATCACATGGCCTGGGCCTCGCCCATTTCCACCCTAATTTTTTTTGGCAAAATCGCGAAAACTGGAAAACCAACTTTTTCGAACTCCTCCTTGGGGTTTTGCCCGATCAGCGTGAAACTTGGCACGTAAAGTCTTCCTCTGGACCTGATCTAAAGTTATCAAAAGAATTTTGTTTGGTTGAAATATGCACAAGTTATTAACGAATAAAATTTTCTAGCTAGCTATAAAAAGGCGAACTGCTGCATATCTCTGTCAAAATAAATGCTAACAACACCAAATCTGAGATCCTTGATTGACATGTGACTGTGAGGGCGTGAGCCAAATTTGGCTAATGTTGGCCACTAGGGGGCGCTGCAAAGCTGAGACATTTATATCTCTTCAATGGCTGCACCTATTTTTACGAAATTTGGTGGGTATGATGCTGCGTCACTCCTGAGGCCATATCTTGAAGTTAATCACGACAGGTGAAAGTGGGCGTGGCTTATTACGAGATAAACAGCAAACATTTATTTCAGCTCAAGTATTATGCTGAGGGCTGTGAAATTCACAGGGTATATATATAACAGCATACCGGCCACCCATAGCAAAAATTGTGTGTCTGCTCCACTAGGTGGCGCTCTAACGGACGCAAACGCATTTTGGCCTGTAACTTCCACATTTTAAATCACATCTTCATAAAGTTTATATCCACGTGTTCCCTAAATAGTTTCGCATCTTCTGACGTAGGCCACGCCCACTCCCACAGCATATTTCTTTTTGTAAGTCACTACACATCAAAAACCTACTTTTTCGAACTCCTCTTAGCGTTTAAGCTCCATCTGCACGAAGCTCTGCACATACAATCTCCAGGCTTGCCTGATGAAAAGTTATCAAAAGAATTTTGCTGCTCCAAAAAATGCGGTAGTTACAAATAAACAATTTTTTTTGGCTAGGTAAAAAACACATACCTTTGAATATTTTTGTCAAAGTAAAAGCTATCAACGTCAAACTCAAGTCACTAGTTTCCTGAGGTCAGCCAGAGGGTCTGTGCCAAATTTGGTGGAAATTGGCCAATAGGGGGCGCTACAAACACAGAAACATGAAGTGACATGAAAATTGATCAGATTCGCCTGAAATTTGGTGAGGTTGTTGTGGTGTCACTCCTGAGGCCAGAGTCAAATTTTTGTGATGTTGGGTCAAAGTGGGCGTTACTTGTCACAACACAAAAATTCAGCCTTTCGCACTTCCAGTGCTGATCCCATTACAATTATCATACTGCGAGTGAAACGTCGGCCTGCGTCCCGACGCTCGACCCGAACCCTTCTTTCGGTGTCAAGTTCCGTGGGCTCCGCGAGACCCGGGGGCCGAGTCGCGCGGGGAGGCTTGGCCCCCTATTATAACTGCTTGCAGTTCTAGTTAGGGGGCCAAGCCCGCGGGGCCTGGGGAACGCGAATGCAAAGCATACGCGTTTCCCAGGACCAGCGGTGCTGGGAACCCTATTGTTTTTGTTCGGATTTTTATTATTATTATTATTATTATTATTATTATTATTATTATTATTATTCTCTATTTTTATTCTTCTCCCGGTAAAAGTAGTGCTGCAGGCTAAACCGTGCAAGGGAGGGTGGTGCAATTTGGAGGGTTGGTCCAGACCCCTGCACGTACCTCAGGCGCAAAAAATGACATATGTCAGCCAGCAGGGGGCGCTATAACCAAGGTCAATGCGTTTTGGGCTATAACTCCCACACCGGATGTCGCACATTCAAAAACCTCATATCCACAGATTCCCTGAAAAGAACTGAATCACATGGCCTGGGCCACGCCCATTTCCGCCCTAATTTTTTTTCGCAAAATCGCGAAAACTGGAAAACCAACTTTTTCGAACTCCTCCTTGGGGTTTTGCCCGATCAGCGTGAAACTTGGCACGTAAAGTCTTCCGCTGGACCTGATCTAAAGTTATCAAAAGAATTTTGTTCGGTTGAAATATGCACAAGTTATTAACGAATAAAATTTTCTAGCTAGCTATAAAAAGGCGAACTGCTGCATATCTCTGTCAAAATAAATGCTAACAACACCAAATCTGAGATCCTTGATTAACATGTGACTGTGAGGGCGTGAGCCAAATTTGGCTAATGTTGGCCACTAGGGGGCGCTGCAAAGCTGAGACATTTATATCTCTTCAATGGCTGCACCTATTCTTACGAAATTTGGTGGGTATGATGCTGCGTCACTCCTGAGGCCATATCTTGAAGTTAATCACGACAGGTGAAAGTGGGCGTGGCTTATTACGAGATAAACAGCAAACATTTATTTCAGCTCAAGTATTATGCTGAGGGCTGTGAAATTCACAGGGTATATATATAACAGCATACCGGCCACCCATAGCAAAAATTGTGTGTCTGCTCCACTAGGTGGCGCTCTAACGGACGCAAACGCATTTTGGCCTGTAACTTCCACATTTTAAATCACATCTTCATAAAGTTTATATCCACGTGTTCCCTAAATAGTTTCGCATCTTCTGACATAGGCCACGCCCACTCCCACAGCATATTTCTTTTTGTAAGTTACTACACATCAAAAACCTACTTTTTCGAACTCCTCTTAGCGTTTAAGCTCCATCTGCACGAAGCTCTGCACATACAATCTCCAGGCTTGCCTGATGAAAAGTTATCAAAAGAATTTTGCTGCTCCAAAAAATGCGGTAGTTACAAATAACAATTTTTTTTGGCTAGGTAAAAAACACATACCTTTGCATATTTTTGTCAAAGTAAAAGCTATCAACGTCAAACTCAAGTCACTAGTTTCCGAGGTCAGCCAGAGGGTCTGTGCCAAATTTGGTGGAAATTGGCCAATAGGGGGCGCTACAAACACAGAAACATGAAGTGACATGAAAATTGATCAGATTCGCCTGAAATTTGGTGAGGTTGTTGTGGTGTCACTCCTGAGGCCAGAGTCAAATTTTTGTGATGTTGGGTCAAAGTGGGCGTTACTTGTCACAACACAAAAATTCAGCCTTTCGCACTTCCAATGCTGATCCCATTACAATTATCATACTGCGAGTGAAACGTCGGCCTGCGTCCCGACGCTCGACCCGAACCCTTCTTTCGGTGTCAAGTTCCGTGGGCTCCGCGAGACCCGGGGGCCGAGTCGCGCGGGGAGGCTTGGCCCCCTATTATAACTGCTTGCAGTTCTAGTTATTATTATTATTATTATTATTATTATTATTATTCTCTATTTTTATTTTTCCGTTGGTAAAAGTGTTGCTGCAGGCTAAACCGTACAAGACAGAGTGGTGCAATTTGGAGGGTTGGTCCACACCCCTGCACGTACCTCAGGCGCCAAAAATGACATATGTCAGCCAGTAGGGGGCGCTATAACTAAGGTCAACACGTTTTGGGCTATAACTCCCACATCGTATGTCGCACATTCAAAAACCTCATATCCCCAGATTTACTGAATAGCGCTGAATCACCTGGGCTGGGCCACGCCCATTTCCGCCTATAATTTTTTTCGCAAAATCGCGAAAACTGGAAAACTAACATTTTCGATCTCCTCCTTGGGGTTTTGCCCGATCAGCGTGAAACTTGGCACTTAAAGTCTTCACCTGGACCTGATCTAAAGTTATCAAAAGAATTTTGTTTGGTTAAAATATGCACAAATTATTAACGAATGAAATTTTCTAGCTACCTATAAAAAGGCGAACTGCTGCATATCTCTGTCAAAATAAATGCTAACAACACCAAATCTGAGATCCTTGATTGACATGTGACTGTGAGGGTGTGAGCCAAATTTGGCTAATGGTGGCCACTAGGGGGCGCTGCAAAGCTGAGACATTTATATCTCTTCAATGGCTGCACCGATTTTTAGGAAATTTGGTGGGTATGATGCTGGGTGACTCCTGAGACGATATCTTGAAGTGAATCACGACTGCTCAAAGTGGGCGTGGCTTATTGCAAGATAAACAACAAACATTTATTTCAGCTAAAGTTTTAGGCTGTGAAATTCACAGGGTATATATATAACAGCACACTGACCACCCATAGCAAAAATTGTGTGTCTACGCCACTAGGTGGTGCTATAACGGATGGAAAGGCATTTTGGCCTGTAACTTCCACATTTTAAATCACATCTTCATAAACTTTATATCCACGTGTTCCCTAAATAGAGTCGCATCTTCTGACGTAGGCCACGCCCACTTCCACTGCATATTTTTCTTTGTAAGTCACTACACATCAAAAACCTACTTTTTCGAAATCCTCCTAGCGTTTAAGCTCCATCTGCACGAAACTTTGCACATACAATCTCCAGACGGGCTTGATCAAAAGTTATCAAAAGAATTTTGCTACTCCAAAAAATGCAGTAGTTATAAATAATAAGTTTTTTTCTGCTAGCTAAAAAACACATACCGTTGCATAATTTTGTCAAAGTGAAAGCTATTGATGTCAAACTTGTATCAATTGTTTCAGAGCTCAACCAGAGGTTCTGTGTCAAATTTGGCGGACAATGACCAATAGGGGGCACTATAAACAGAGAAACATGAAGTGACATGAAAATCGATCAGATTCGCCTGAAATTTGGCGAGCATGTTGTGGTGTCAGTCTTGAGGCCAGAGTTAAATCTTAGTGATGTTTCGTCAAGTGGGCGTGACTTGTCACAACACACACATTCAGCCTTTCGGACTTCCAGTACCGATCCCATTACAATTACGATACTGCAGGTTCGACGTCGACCTGTGTCTCCACGCTCGACCCGAACCCGTCGTCCTTCGGGGCCGACTTCCGTGGGCTCCGCGAGACCCGGGGGCCGAGTCGCGCGGGGAGGCTTGGCCCCCTATCATAACTGCTTGCAGTTCTAGTTCTCTATTTTTATTTTTCCGTTGGTAAAAGTAGTGCTGCAGGCTAAACGGTGCAAGGGAGGGTGGTGCAATTTGGAGGGTTGGTCCAGACCCCTGCACGTACCTCAGGCGCAAAAAATGACATATGTCAGCCAGCAGGGGGCGCTATAACCAAGGTCAATGCGTTTTGGGCTATAACTCCCACACCGTATGTCGCACATTCAAAAGCCTCATATCCCCAGATTCCCTGGATAGCGCTGAATCACCTGGGCTTGGCCACGCCCATTTCCGCCTATAATTTTTTTTTTTCGCAAAATCGCGAAAACTGGAAAACATACTTTTTCGAACTCCTCCTTAGGGTTTTGTTCAATCAGCATGAAATTTGGCACGTACAGCCTTCAGTTGTACTCTATCTAAGGTTATCAAAAGAATTTTGTTCCGTTGAAAGATGCGCAAATTATTAACGAATACAATTTTCTAGCTAGCTATAAAAACGTGAACTGTGGCATATCTCGGCCAAAATAAATGCTAACAACACCAAATCTGAGATCATGCATTGACATGTGACTGTGAGGGTGTGAGCCAAATTTGGCTAATGGTGGCCACTAGGGGGCGCTGCAAAGCTGAGACATTTATATCTCTAAAACGGCTGCACCGATTTTTACGAAATTTGGTGGGTATGATGCTGGGTCACTCCTGAGACGATATCTTGAAGTGAATCACGACTGCTCAAAGTGGGCGTGGCTTATGACACTATAAACAACAAACATTTATTTCAGCTCAAGTATTACGCTGAGGGCTTTGAAATTCACAGGGTATATATAGAACAGGACCCCGACCCCCCATAGCAAAAATTGTGTGTCTACACCACTAGGTGGCGCTATAACAGATGCAAACGCATTTTGGCCTGTAACTTCCACATTTTAAATCACATTTTCATAAACTTTATATCCACGTTTTCCCTTAATAGAGTCTCATCTTCTGACATAGGCCACGCCCACTTCCACTGCATATTTCTCTTTGTAAGTCACTACATATCAAAAACCTACTTTTTCGAACTCCTCTTAGCGTTTAAGCTCCATCTGCACGAAACTTTGCATATACAATCTCCAGGCTTGCCTGATCAAAAGTTATTAAAAGAATTTTGCTACTCCAAAAAAAGCGCTAGTTATAAGTAATCAATTTTTTTCGGCTACCTAAAAAAGACATACCGTTGCATACTTATGTCAAAGTGAAAGCTATTGATGTCAAACTTCAATCACTTGTTTCAGAGGTCAACCAGAGGATCTGTGCCAAACTTGGCCGAAATTGGCCAATAGAGGGCGCTATAAACAGAGAAACATGAAGTGACATGAAAATTGATCAGATTCGCCTGAAATTTGGCGAGCATGTTGTGGTGTCACTCCTGAGGCCAGAGTTAAATCTTAGTGATGTTTGGTCAAAGCGGGCGTGACTTGTCACAACACACACATTCAGCCTTTCACACTTCCAGTGCTGATCCCATTACAATTACGATACTGCGGCTGAGACGTAGGCCTGCATCCCGACGCTCACCCCGAATCCGTCGTCCTTCGGGGCCGACCTCCGTGGGCTCCGCGAGACCCGGGGGCCGAGTCGCGCGGGGAGGCTTGGCCCCCTATCATAACTGCTTGCAGTTCTAGTTAGGGCCTGAGCACGTACCGTGCGAGGACCCTATTGTTTTCCTTAGGATTATTATTATTAGGGCCCGAGCACGTACCGTGCGAGGACCCTATTGTTTTCCTTAGGATTATTATTATTATTATTATTATTATTAGGGCCCGAGCACGTACCGTGCGAGGACCCTATTGTTTTCCTTAGGATTATTATTATTATTATTATTATTATTTTTTTTTTTTTTTTTTTTTCCGCGACTTTAAACGCATTTTTGGGGGCTTTAACATATTCGAAAACTCACCAAATTTGGCATGCACATTCGTCTTGGTGAAAATTTATGTGTACGCAAAATTTAAACGATGCGCGTTGCAAAATGGCGAAATGGCGCCCCCTAGAAAATTTCAATCGGCTCCCAACGGCAGCCCGTTTGACCAAATTCCACGAAATTCGGGGAGGTCGTGTATCATCCCAAGACGCGCGAAAATGCGCAGTTGGACTTTTTTCTAAAACCAACAGGAAGCCGGCTATTTTGATTTGAATATTCATTTTTTTACCGATTTTGGCGATTTCCAAGAATTCTCTCAGAGCTATCTCCTCCTACACGGTTCATTGGATCGGCTTCAAATTTGGCGTGCTGGAACTAGACCACTTGATGATCAAAAGTTATCATACGATTTTCCCTACGTTAAACGGTTTGGCCGTCAGGTGGCGGCGAAGTTTGACGTCTCGCCAAAAAAAAACCCCCAAAAACAAAAGTGCTATTACTTGGGCATGATAAGTCCGATCGGCACAAAACTTGCTGGGTATGATCGTAGTCCGGCCTTCATCACGCCAACATCAAAAAATTCCCCCGTTCTCAAAGCGCCCCCTGCTGGCGACAGGAAAAGCGATGTTTTAGACTTTGAGGTGCTACTCTCAGCACGTTCAGTATATCCAACTCAAAATTGGTCAGAAAGGCCTCAACACGTTGGTAATGCTACATGATGAAGATTTGTGACGTATCGCCGAACGGCGTTCCGCCCACAGGGCGGCGAAGTCAACGGTTCGCCAAAACGCAGTTAAGTGGCCTTAACTTCAGTGTCCTTGGTCATATCTGCCTGAAACTTCACATGTGTGTTAACAGTCCAGCCCTGAACATGTGATATGAATTTCGTTGATGGGCGTGGCCAAATGGCTTGGCCACACCCTTTAAACATCAGCCCCTACGGCACGGTTCACCGACATGCATGAAAATTGGTACACATATGTATCACATCCAGACGCACAAAAAAGCCTCTTGGACCCATTGGCTACACCCAACAGGAAGTCAGCCATTTTGAATTTGACGCCAGATTGGGCGATTCGCACTCCTCGTACTTTTTCTATCTCCTCCTACATGATTCATCGGATCGGCTTCAAATTTGGCGTGCATCAACTAGACCACTTGATGATCAAAAGTTATCATACGATTTTCCCTATGTTAAACGGTTTGGCTGTCAGGTGGCGGCGAAGTTTGACGTCTCGCCAAGAAAACCCCAAAAAACAAAAGTGCTATTACTTGGGAATGATAAGTCCGATTGGCAGAAAACTTGCTGGGTATGATCGTAGTCCGACCTTCATCACGCCAACATCAAAAAATTCCCCCTGTTCTCAAAGCGCCCCCTGCTGGCGACAGGAAAAGCGATGTTTTAGACTTTGAGGTGCTACTCTCAGCACGTTCAGTATATCCAACTCAAAATTTGTCAGAAAGGCCTCAACACGTTGGTAATGCTACATGATGAAGATTTGTGACGTATCGCCGAACGGCGTTCTGCCCACAGGGCGGCGAAGTCAACGGTTCGCCAAAACGCAGTTAAGTGGCCTTAACTTCAGTGTCCTTGGTCATATCTGCCTGAAACTTTACATGTGTGTTAACAGTCCAGCCCTGAACATGTGATATGATGGGCGTGGCCAAATGGCTTGGCCACACCCACACGTTTCACTGACATGCATGAAAATTGGTACACATATGTATCACATCCAGACGCACAAAAAGGGTGTCTTGGACCCGTTGGCCAAACCCAACAGGAAGTCGGCCATTTTGAATTTAATGGTCATTTTTGGCGTTTTCCACGTGTTGTATTTTAATGAACTCCACCTACAGGATGCATCAGAACAACTTCAAAATCATTGTGTGCCATCTAGACAAAGGTGTAATCAAAACTTATAAGCAGATTTTTGCATCGTGAAACGGTTTGGCAGTCAGGTGGCGGCGAAGTTTGATGTCTCGCAATAAAATACGAAATTAGTATAACTTTGGCATACATTGTCCATTCTTCACCAAACTTCACATGTTTGTTAACAGTCCAGACCTGAATGTATAGTATGAGTTTCATCAATAAGCGTGGCCGTATGGCTTGGCCACGCCTCTTAAAGTGCAGCGTCCCCCATAACAACTTTCACCGACGTGCATGAAAATCAGTATGCACATGTATCGTGTCCAGACGCACAAAAAAGCCTCTTGCACATATAGGCCACACCCGACAGGAAGTCGGCCATTTTGAAATTTACAGTCATTTTTGGCGTTTTCCACGTGTTGTATTTTAATGATCTCCTCCTCCAGAAATGAATCAATTAAGTCCAAAACTGGTGTGTACCATCTACACAAGTGTGTGATCAAAACAGATCAAGAGAATTGCTCAGCATGGAACGGTGTGGCTGTGACATGGCGTCGACACTTGATGTCTCACCATGAAACACGATATTGCTATAACATGGGATCTAATGGTCGAATCTGCTCCAAACTTCACATGTATGATAATAGTCCTGGCATGAACACACCCACATGACGCTCAGGAGTCAGAGTCATAGCGCCACCCAGTGGAGACGGGAAGTCGCAACGCATTGGTTCCTACACTGTCCGAAGGAGGCGAACATTCAGCGCCTCGTCTGCCGGTCGACCTCTGGCGACACGGTGGCGGCTGCGCCAGGCCCCGAGTTGCGTGGGGTGCGAGGGCCCGCTCAACGCTGCTTGCAGCTTTAATTATTATTATTATTATTATTTTTTTTTTTTTTCCGCGACTTTAAACGCATTTTTGGGGGCTTTAACATATTCGAAAACTCACCAAATTTGGCATGCACATTCGTCTTGGCGAAAATTTATGTGTACGCAAAATTTAAAAGATGCGCGTTGCAAAATGGCGAAATGGCGCCCCCTAGAAAATTTCAATCGGCTCCCACCGGCAGCCCGTTTGACCAAATTCCACGAAATTCGGGGAGGTCGTGTATCATCCCAAGACGCACGAAAATGCGCAGTTGGACTTTTTTCTAAAACCAACAGGAAGCCGGCTATTTTGATTTGAATATTCATTTTTTTACCGATTTTGGCGATTTCCAAGAATTCTCTCAGAGCTATCTCCTCCTACACGGTTCATTGGATCGGCTTCAAATTTGGCGTGCTGGAACTAGACCACTTGATGATCAAAAGTTATCATACGATTTTCCCTACGTTAAACGGTTTGGCCGTCAGGTGGCGGCGAAGTTTGAAGTCTCGCCAAAAAAAACCCCCCAAAAAACAAAAGTGCTATTACTTGGGCATGAAAAGTCCGATCGGCACAAAACTTGCTGGGTATGATCGTAGTCCGGCCTTCATCACGCCAACATCAAAAAATTCCCCCGTTCTCAAAGCGCCCCCTGCTGGCGACAGGAAAAGCGATGTTTTAGACTTTGAGGTGCTACTCTCAGCACGTTCAGTATATCCAACTCAAAATTGGTCAGAAAGGCCTCAACACGTTGGTAATGCTACATGATGAAGATTTGTGAAGTTTCGCCGAACGGCGTTCCGCCCACAGGGCGGCGAAGTCAACGGTTCGCCAAAACGCAGTTAAGTGGCCTTAACTTCAGTGTCCTTGGTCATATCTGCCTGAAACTTCACATGTGTGTTAACAGTCCAGCCCTGAACATGTGATATGAATTTCGTTGATGGGCGTGGCCAAATGGCTTGGCCACACCCTTTAAACATCAGCCCCTACGGCACGTTTCACCGACATGCATGAAAATTGGTACACATATGTATCACATCCAGACGCACAAAAAAGCCTCTTGGACCCATTGGCTACACCCAACAGGAAGTCAGCCATTTTGAATTTGACGCCAGATTGGGCGATTCGCACTCCTCGTACTTTTTCTATCTCCTCCTACATGATTCATCGGATCGGCTTCAAATTTGGCGTGCATCAACTAGACCACTTGATGATCAAAAGTTATCATACGATTTTCCCTATGTTAAACGGTTTGGCTGTCAGGTGGCGGCGAAGTTTGACGTCTCGCCAAGAAAACCCCAAAAAACAAAAGTGCTATTACTTGGGAATGATAAGTCCGATTGGCAGAAAACTTGCTGGGTATGATCGTAGTCCGACCTTCATCACGCCAACATCAAAAAATTCCCCCGTTCTCAAAGCGCCCCCTGCTGGCGACAGGAAAAGCGATGTTTTAGACTTTGAGGTGCTACTCTCAGCACGTTCAGTATATCCAACTCAAAATTTGTCAGAAAGGCCTCAACACGTTGGTAATGCTACATGATGAAGATTTGTGACGTATCGCCGAACGGCGTTCTGCCCACAGGGCGGGGAAGTCAACGGTTCGCCAAAACGCAGTTAAGTGGCCTTAACTTCAGTGTCCTTGGTCATATCTGCCTGAAACTTTACATGTGTGTTAACAGTCCAGCCCTGAACATGTGATATGATGGGCGTGGCCAAATGGCTTGGCCACACCCACACGTTTCACTGACATGCATGAAAATTGGTACACATATGTATCACATCCAGACGCACAAAAGGGTGTCTTGGACCCGTTGGCCAAACCCAACAGGAAGTCGGCCATTTTGAATTTAATGGTCATTTTTGGCGTTTTCCACGTGTTGTATTTTAATGAACTCCACCTACAGGATGCATCAGAACAACTTCAAAATCATTGTGTGCCATCTAGACAAAGGTGTAATCAAAACTTATAAGCAGATTTTTGCATCGTGAAACGGTTTGGCAGTCAGGTGGCGGCGAAGTTTGATGTCTCGCCATAAAATACGAAATTAGTATAACTTTGGCATACATTGTCCATTCTTCACCAAACTTCACATGTTTGTTAACAGTCCAGACCTGAATGTATAGTATGAGTTTCATCAATAAGCGTGGCCGTATGGCTTGGCCACGCCTCTTAAAGTGCAGCGTCCCCCATAACAACTTTCACCGACGTGCATGAAAATCAGTATGCACATGTATCGTGTCCAGACGCACAAAAAAGCCTCTTGCACATATAGGCCACACCCGACAGGAAGTCGGCCATTTTGAAATTTACAGTCATTTTTGGCGTTTTCCACGTGTTGTATTTTAATGATCTCCTCCTCCAGAAATGAATCAATTAACTCCAAAACTGGTGTGTACCATCTACACAAGTGTGTGATCAAAACAGATCAAGAGAATTGCTCAGCATGGAACGGTGTGGCTGTGACATGGCGTCGACACTTGATGTCTCACCATGAAACACGATATTGCTATAACATGGGATCTAATGGTCGAATCTGCTCCAAACTTCACATGTATGATAATAGTCCTGGCATGAACACACCCACATGACGCTCAGGAGTCACAGTCATAGCGCCACCCAGTGGAGACGGGAAGTCGCAACGCATTGGTTCCTACACTGTCCGAAGGAGGCGAACATTCAGCGCCTCGTCTGCCGGTCGACCTCTGGCGACACGGTGGCGGCTGCGCCAGGCCCCGAGTTGCGTGGGGTGCGAGGGCCCGCTCAACGCTGCTGGCAGCTTTAATTATTATTATTATTATTTTTTTTTTTTTTTTTTTCCGCGACTTTAAACGCATTTTTGGGGGCTTTAACATATTCGAAAACTCACCAAATTTGGCATGCACATTCGTCTTGGCGAAAATTTATGTGTACGCAAAATTTAAAAGATGCCCGTTGCAAAATGGCGAAATGGCGCCCCCTAGAAAATTTCAATCGGCTCCCACCGGCAGCCCGTTTGACCAAATTCCACGAAATTCGGGGAGGTCGTGTATCATCCCAAGACGCACGAAAATGCGCAGTTGGACTTTTTTCTAAAACCAACAGGAAGCCGGCTATTTTGATTTGAATATTCATTTTTTTACCGATTTTGGCGATTTCCAAGAAATCTCTCAGAGCTGTCTCCTCCTACACGGTTCATTGGATCGGCTTCAAATTTGGCGTGCTGGAACTAGACCACTTGATGATCAAAAGTTATCATACGATTTTCCCTACCTTAAACGGTTTGGCCATCAGGTGGCGGCGAAGTTTGAAGTCTCGCCAAAAAAACCCCCCAAAAAACAAAAGTGCTATTACTTGGGCATGAAAAGTCCGATCGGCACAAAACTTGCTGGGTATGATCGTAGTCCGGCCTTCATCACGCCAACATCAAAAAATTCCCCCGTTCTCAAAGCGCCCCCTGCTGGCGACAGGAAAAGCGATGTTTTAGACTTTGAGGTGCTACTCTCAGCACGTTCAGTATATCCAACTCAAAATTGGTCAGAAAGGCCTCAACACGTTGGTAATGCTACATGATGAAGATTTGTGAAGTTTCGCCGAACGGCGTTCCGCCCACAGGGCGGCGAAGTCAACGGTTCGCCAAAACGCAGTTAAGTGGCCTTAACTTCAGTGTCCTTGGTCATATCTGCCTGAAACTTCACATGTGTGTTAACAGTCCAGCCCTGAACATGTGATATGAATTTCGTTGATGGGCGTGGCCAAATGGCTTGGCCACACCCTTTAAACATCAGCCCCTACGGCACGTTTCACCGACATGCATGAAAATTGGTACACATATGTATCACATCCAGACGCACAAAAAAGCCTCTTGGACCCATTGGCTACACCCAACAGGAAGTCAGCCATTTTGAATTTGACGCCAGATTGGGCGATTCGCACTCCTCGTACTTTTTCTATCTCCTCCTACATGATTCATCGGATCGGCTTCAAATTTGGCGTGCATCAACTAGACCACTTGATGATCAAAAGTTATCATACGATTTTCCCTATGTTAAACGGTTTGGCTGTCAGGTGGCGGCGAAGTTTGACGTCTCGCCAAAAAAACCCCAAAAACAAAAGTGCTATTACTTGGGCATGAAAAGTCCGATCGGCACAAAACTTGCTGGGTATGATCGTAGTCCGGCCTTCATCACGCCAACATCAAAAAATTCCCCCGTTCTCAAAGTGCCCCCTGCTGGCGACAGGAAAAGCGATGTTTTAGACTTTGAGGTGCTACTCTCAGCACGTTCAGTATATCCAACTCAAAATTGGTCAGAAAGGCCTCAACACGTTGGTAATGCTACATGATGAAGATTTGTGACGTATCGCCGAACGGCGTTCCGCCCACAGGGCGGCGAAGTCAACGGTTCGCCAAAACGCAGTTAAGTGGCCTTAACTTCAGTGTCCTTGGTCATATCTGCCTGAAACTTTACATGTGTGTTAACAGTCCAGCCCTGAACATGTGATATGAATTTCGTTGATGGGCGTGGCCAAATGGCTTGGCCACACCCTTTAAACATCAGCCCCTGCGGCACGTTTCACTGACATGCATGAAAATTGGTACACATACGTATCACATCCAGACGCACAAAAAAGTCTCTTGGACCCATTGGCCAAACCCAACAGGAAGTCGGCCATTTTGAATTTAATGGTCATTTTTGGCGTTTTCCACGTGTTGTATTTTAATGAACTCCACCTACAGGATGCATCAGAACAACTTCAAAATCATTGTGTGCCATCTAGACAAATGTGTAATCAAAACTTATAAGCAGATTTTTGCATCGTGAAACGGTTTGGCCGTCAGGTGGCGGCGAAGTTTGATGTCTCGCCATAAAACACGAAATTAGTATAACTTTGGCATACATTGTCCATTCTTCACCAAACTTCACATGTTTGTTAACAGTCCAGACCTGAATGTATAGTATGAGTTTCATCAATAAGCGTGGCCGTATGGCTTGGCCACGCCCCTTAAAGTGCAGCATCCCCCATAACAACTTTCACCGACGTGCACGAAAATCAGTATGCACATGTATCGTGTCAAGACGCGCAAGAAAGCCTCTTGCACATATAAGCCACACCCGACAGGAAGTCGGCCATTTTGAAATTTACAGTCATTTTTGGCGTTTTCCACGTGTTGTATTTTAATGATCTCCTCCTCCAGAAATGAATCAATTAAGTCCAAAACTGGTGTGTACCATCTACACAAGTGTGTGATCAAAACACATCAAGAGAATTGCTCAGCATGGAACGGTGTGGCTGTGACATGGCGTCGACACTTGATGTCTCACCATGAAACACGATATTGCTATAACATGGGATCTAATGGTCGAATCTGCTCCAAACTTCACATGTATGATAATAGTCCTGGCATGAACACACCCACATGACGCTCAGGAGTCAGAGTCATAGCGCCACCCAGTGGAGACGGGAAGTCGCAACGCATTGGTTCCTACACTGTCCGAAGGAGGCGAACATTCAGCGCCTCGTCTGCCAGCCGACCTCTGGCGACACGGTGGCGGCCGCGCCAGGCCCCGAGTTGCGTGGGGTGCGAGGGCCCGTTCAACGCTGCTTGCAGCTTTAATTATTATTATTATTATTCAGAAATGTTTTCGCAAATTCCCATGAGATGGTACATCACAGAGACATGAAATTTTCACCAATGACTGGAAGTTGTGTGCAAATGGTGCTCATAATATAAAAATGCCAACTGGCCAGATGGTGGTGCTAAAGTTACGGTCAAGGAAAATTTAAATTTTAAAGGCAACCACCCTCACACTTTGTCAGATTTACCTGTAACCACACATGGTCAGGTGAAGGACTTCTACGAAACCCTGAAAAAAACCTCAAGGTCCGCCCACTAGATTGTCCGCCATATTGGATTTTTTGCGAAACACATTTTTGACATCTCCTCCTAAGATGTAGGTCTGACTTGTACCAAACATACTGTGGACCATCATGGGATGAAGCTTTTGAAAAGCTATCAAAGACTTTTTGATATGTCATTGCATTTTGATGATATTGATCAATGAACTTGAGAGAGGGCGTGGCTCAGCGCATAAATGGAATTTGCTCCTTAACCATTGAGCCAATTGTCACAAAACTTGTAGGAAATGTCAACATCACGATCTGAATCATACCCTGAACGTTTGATTAAAATCAAGCCATAGGAGGCGCTACAAAGTTGATATCTCATAAACAGCTAGAGATATTTGTACAAAACCTGGTTTGCTTCATCTAGAGTCATATCTCAGTCAATAAACCAAATTTCAGAATGATTGCTTAAAGGGGGAGTGGCCTATAACGTAAAATCTAAATTTCAAAGCATTTCACATTCCATACTTCATAAAATTATAAAAAATCAGCACTGTGCCCTACACAGCAGAAAGGTTTTCAGCACATTCACTGAATTGTGACAAAACTTTGCAGCACGCAACCTGTTGTCAATTCAGAAGTCCGTCACTCTATATTTTTAAGAATATGCAAAATTAATTAACATCAATATCTCCAAAAGTCTTCATGTAAATGAAAGCATAGTTGACACACTTACTTTTTGGACACTAGATGTCACATGTTCCAAATGGTGTTCAGATCGGTATACCGGTTAGCTCACAGTGTTATTTATTATCTTAATGTAATTTGTACTGTATGCACAACATTTTCTATTTCATCTCATTTTTAACGAAATGTCACCAAAATATTTGACAATATACCAATATAGTAGAAATCAGCAGAATGATGTGCAATTTTTTTTTTGGAATTTTATCACCAACGCTTTCACTGTTATTGAGATATCAGTCTGTTCTAAAAAGAATGACTAATGAACTGTAAAGGGGACGTGGCTCACCAAATGACTCCACAACATTTGGACCAATGGTCACAAACCTTGCAAGCAATGTCTTAAGAGGTACCAGGCACATATCCTGAAAGTTTCATTCAAATTGACCACTAGGGGGCACCAAAATTTAAAAAATGGGCATGCAGTAACACAAATCAGACTACAAATCAGAAACAGATTGTCCAATCATTACAAAACTTGCAGGGAATGTCAAATAATAATGATGAAACACGTGTATAGTTCTAAAATCGGTCAATAGGGGGCACCACAACTTCCAAACAAGTGCAATGGCCTTTCACAAAATCCGGCCATAAATCAATGAGGGTTTTTTCAAACATCAACAAATTCAGTGTATCAAAGGCCTTGATCTTACTAAGCTCTCAAAATTTAAATGCCCATGCTGGCTTGAACCCTGGAATCGCCGCTTGCGGCTATATTTCTTTATTATTTCTGCAAGGCATAAGACTGGAGGGGATCATATGTCTGGTCATGTGTTTGCATGTGTGTCTGTGCATGTGTGAGTGTGTGCTAATTTTGCATATTACTGGACCAATCAGCCTAATGTTTTGTGTGTGTAATGATAACTGTGTTCTCACTGACCTCAAAATATTGACTGTTTTATACCATCATTGACTGTAGACTCCTTTCCAGAAACTGGCTTGGTTAAAACCATAAATCTCATTTTCTTGTGCAGCCCATATTTTGGTCTTTGTTGTGGCTCAAAAACCAACATCCAAAGAAAAGTTTGGTCCTGTTTTTGAATTGGAGCATCTGCAGATTACTTCCATATCCACTAAGGTTTGACATTCAACCGGGCACATCTGCGCTGTATTCTGACTGCCATAGCTTTGACCCACTTTTTCTCTGTTCTCTGCACGGCGCCATCGCACACTGGGAGGGTTTCAGAATCAGGGTTTTAGAGTGTTTTGCTAGTCTGACTTTATAGATTTAGTTGATGTAGACATTGACAAGGGTTGAGTCAGGACCCAAGTGCAGCACAAACAGCAGGAGCGTAGATATAAAGAGTCTTTATATAAGTCCCCACAGCAACAGTATCACAGGTAGATTCACAATTACAAAGTTCAGGCAATGTCTCTGCCGGGATGTGAACCCGGGTTGCTGGGGTGATAGACAGGAACAATTCCACTCAGCCACAGGAGGCTGGCTGTGTGGAAGCAGGAACAGAGGCTCACAATAACTAACAGGCAGCAGTACCAACAGGAGCAGAGAGTCCAAGACCAGAAGGATGTCTGAAGCACTCACAGTACGAGAACAGCCCAGATGGAGAAAGGGAAGCAGACGATTCCTTCCAGGAGAGCCGAAGCAACCAGAACCAGGAGAAACACAGACAGAGCTCACAGTCGGGGGCTGAAGGCAGGTCAGGTTGCCGGGGCAGAGACGAGGAGACGAGATCAGGAACAGGCAGGGTTGAAACCAGGAGATCAGTCCGTGGGAGAGTGCTGGGGAGTAGTGCATGACGCGATGTCAATCTGGCACTGAGGAGAAGGCAGCAGCAGCTTAAATACTGCCAGAAGCTGATTGGGAGCAGCTGCTGCCACAGGTGAGGAGAGTTAGCCTGATGAGGGGGCATGGCTGACAGGTAGAGTGGAGCTGAGACAGATGAGACAGAGTGGAAAAGTACTAGCAAGCAGGTGAGGAGGGTTGCAGGCTGTGACAGACATTTTCCTTCGTATTTGTGCATCTACTATAAGTAAGTAAGCAGGTTTTGTCTGTTTTAGATGTGTTGATTGTTGTTTTTTCCTACCTTGTTGCACTGTAGCCTACAAAGTAAATAAAGTTAAAAGTCCAGTTATGAATGACATGGATCAAAGATTTTTGTCTGTGTTTTAGTTATTAAAAATACATGCATCCTCATAATCATATTGTATCTATATTTCACATATAGTGCCTTGAAGCAGGAAAACTCATACTGCTCTGTCAAAACAAGAGAAGCACATTTTTAGTAGCATCTGGGACACTTCCGAAATGCTCTGTGGCACGTCTGCTGGAATTGCAAGAATTGTCTAGAGTGGTGACGATCAGCCCGTGCGGCTGCTTGGCCACCTTTATGTAGACTGAAGTGTAAAGGCCTTTGCACACTGAGTCAGTTGTTTTCGCACGCGTATTTTAAAATCCGTCATCTGAAAAAAATTGTTACACACAGAAACATACATGCATTTAATTGTTTTATTCTTTGCAAAAACTCGCAATACAAGACAAAATGTAAAGGCACATTTGCTCCCTTGTTTCTCTCCACTTAAGATGCCTATTTGTCTCTCAACACTGGTGGTGTCTTGCATTTGGCACTGCAGCTAAAGGGGCTGAGCTGCCCTCCCTCTGTCTCCACACTGTTCCTTTCTCTGTGAGCAGTCCACATTCTCTTCCTCATCATCATCGACCTGAATAATACCATCTAACCTGTTGAAAGTAGCTATCTGAGTTATGACAGGATATTGTGCGACCTGTTCTTCTCTATTGTTGTGAACATGTCCCTCTGCCACATTTTCTTAACTGCTTCTTGGTCAAACAACCCTTAATATGAAAACACACAGAAAATATAATAATTTCAGACAAGACAAAAAGATTGGCCTCAGTGTGCAAAGACATTAAGTCATTTCCTTTACCCTGCTCAATTGACATGTTCATTTCATTGAAGTCATTTTTTTTGTACAGTTTAGGTGCTGTGGAGTTCATGGCGTGGCAGACTGGAAGGGTAATGTGCCAATCTCTTGTTGTAGCGAGGACCCCTGTAACACCCTCCCTCACACCAACTGGCAAGAGGTTACTTTCACTTTGCTTCTCAAAAGGATCTCCAAATAGACACACAATATTCTATGGTCCCTCATATGATCAGACTCACAGCCAGATTCTGGTTTTGTTTTCCAGAAACAGTTTGCACTTGTTCTTAAGTTCATTACTGGAGATAACTTAAGTACTCACCATTGCATATTACGTGATAAAATGGCTCAATACTATACAATCAAAACACACTTTCTCGTCTGTAACTCAAAGACATCCCAATAAATGTCCTCTACTTGTCCTTAACTTGTTTCATTGAGCCTCTACCCTGTTCATTTAGTATTATTCTTGAAGGCAGCGTGTAGCAGTAAATATGCATGTATGTTCAGCCAGTGTACTTTGTATGAACAAAGGATAACCATACAACTTTTGTCTTTCAGGGTTGTCTTTTGAAACTGAGAAGCTGGTTTGCCAGAAACTATCTCAGCACAGGCGCAGGCGTTGTGACAATGTTTATCATACAGGTAAAGCACATTCAGTCAGTCTTAATTCAATCTGTGGGTCAATAGTAACAACTACTGCCATTTGGGAAGCCATTAGCTCTGTACAACAATGGCTATAAACAGCTGAATACTATTAGAACTATTGATTTTAAGCCAGCTAGCTAGTGACTATATTGGTTGAGTCATCATCACTGTTGCTATGGTAAACATGTTAGTCAATGTTCATTTAGAGTCATCTTTCTACCTGTCTAATCTATGTATAATATTCACTGTCTGTTAGTTCTGTTTTGGTTTCTGCCACTTCCAAATATCTGTCTCTTCAGCTGCTTTAGCAAATCTCTAACTGTATCTGCTTGCTATTTCATGCTAGGCAGGAAGTGTAATGTGGCTTTATCAAATTTTTTTGTTGAAATGATCTTGATCAGGGCTGTGAACTGAACAAAACAATAACTTCGCTGTGTGTAAAACCAATACAGTGAGCTGACATATAACAAACTTTGTACAGTTGCGAACTGCAGGATTTCAGGTGATAGTACAGTCTGTTGGTTCGTCAGTATGAGCAACCCCTTTAATATTTCACATAGTCATCTGACCTATTGTTAATATGAAAATATTAATGAGAACATCTCTAAGATGTCACGTTTGCACATTGGCTCAGGGTAAGAATGGGAAAGATATCCCATTGGATAAGATGCCCCCACCCCTTAATTCCTCTCCTAACCAATTTATGACACTAAATCTACTCTCGCCATGGCTGTGCTGTAGTGAATTGTGGCATGTCATCTGAATCACTGCAGTCTTGAGATTTTTTCCACCAGAACCATTTTACGGTAAACTTATCTAACTTTTTGTCACTGGA